>BSBK01007865.1:0-86569 GCA_027943335.1 Chamaecyparis obtusa
GAGGATGCGTGCACTTCATAAATTCATAAAAATTCATACATTCATCAAAAAATTAGCAGAAAAATCTAGGATAAACTAGGTGGTGTTAGCTAACTTCTCACTGGAGCGATTAAAGAAAAAAAAAAAAAAAACTTAACATTTTAGGAGAATCTCACTAGACGCTATATTATAGTTTCTCACAGAAAATATGACCACTTTTTGTGCTCCCCCTTTTTGAGAGCCTTAATCTCCACCATTTTCAAAATAAATTAGTAGTTTAGAAACTAGATTTACATTACTACAACTCTTGTTCTTGTCACATCTTGAAATTTTGAGTATAACTATCTTTAATTTCTCATTTAAGTTTAGAGTGTGTTGATTTTAGAAAAAAAAAAAGAAAAGTGGCATCTTATACCCCCTTTTTGGTCCCCCATCTTTGTGTACTTACCCTAAGATGTAATAATTTATTCTAATATTATTATGGAAATCTACATGGAAACAAACAAGGTGGCACTTGAGGAACTGACATATGTTTAGGTACTTCTCGAATCATTGGTGAAATGATCCATGAATTATTAGCAAAGTCCCTCTACCTCTTGCCTCTAGTCGAGGCCATTCCTAACCTCATGAGTGGTGTTGAGGAGACAACCAATTTTCTCACAACAAACAAGATGTGTGTTCTAATGCTTCTTAGTCTTGTGTGGGAAGATTCAAATATCAATCTTGGAGAAGATACTCCTAACCTATTTGTCACTTCTTTTCTTGTTTAAAGGATCTTGACCATGGGTTTGGCAATTCCTCAAAGGCTGACAAATTGACTCACCTTCTTCTTGATATATTATACATGCTCATGATATTTAGCCCCCTAATGAAGATAAAAAAGATAATGATGACAATGATAGTTGGTAGTCCGTCACAAATACTATAGACCTCATTCATCTAGAATAAACCAAATGATTAGGACCCTCTACATCCTCCTAGCATGTTAGCCCTTGCCAAATAATAATTGATTATTATTTTATATTTTATATTTAATCCTTTTTTAACTTTGAAAATGAATTCTTCTACCACCTTCTTTTGTGAGTACATATAAATTATACTACAAATAGTAATACTAAGACTTATTCATAAAAAAATTTACAATGATATCAATTCAAATAAAAACAATTATATTCTAATTAATAAATTAATAAAAAAATATAGTCAACGATGCATAATCCCTAAATTGACAGTTGAAACAAATGTCACACCTCCCATATTATCTTTCACAACCACTCAACTTGGCACATATGCTAAAATTTATTGGACTTGTGTTCCATAGACCTTTTGTGAAACCTTTGACATACAACATGAGCTGGAAAGTTTTACCCTCCACTGGATTCTTTTGGCTTTAATACAAAATAGTTCAGTATCCATTGAATTGATGTCATCTTAGAAGTGACAGTTCTCTATCTGGGGACTTTCAACCTCAGAAGTTATCTTGGAAATATAATGAAAGAAGGACCTTAGCGATTTTTTGGGTGGCTAGTGTCTATTTGCTGAGTCAACACAATAAACCAGACCTCTACGGTTGTTGACAGACTTTCAGTGGAATTCTAGAAATTGAAAACAAAGACATGTTCAATATCAGCGTTCAAAGTAAAAGCTCTTGATTGTATTCGAATACCTTTTCTATGCCAGAATAGTGATAGCCTTCTTACTTGACTTGCAGTCCGCAAAGATAATGTCTGATCTATGCCACAATTGTGATAGTCGAAAAATATCTCGAAGGAGAAGAATGGGTGGAAGAAATAAAGAATAAAATTGAAGAAAGTATATGTTAATTTATTGAAGTTGTGGAGGGGACTTTTTGTGAAGAATTGAAAACAGGATCTAGCAAAAAAAGGAAAGCTAAGTGGATGGTTCTTTTGAGTGGGAGATCAAAAATGAATTTTGATGTGTCTTGGGAGGCAATATTAGGTCTTAGAGAAGAGGACTTATTAATTGAGCATATTAATTTAACTCTTCTCAAAATTGTATATAGAAATATCAAATCACTCTTAATTTTTTACATAAGCTTACTTGGCAAGTCCCCTACTTATAACATAGGTTTCAAGGTCGTGGCATCCAATATGTTGCCACATTAACATGCCTTTTTCTATGGTGTCTAAAAAGGCCCCAAAAAAAGTGAGACCGACACTTGTGCCCTAAGTCATGTTTCATTGGTGCACAGATGTGACATCACATGATTTGATGTTGTTTAGATATAAAAATATATTTTATTCAATTATGCGTAGTCATTGTCAATACTAACAATTTTAATGCCACAACTACTAGTACAATATTATAAAAAAATTAGGGCATTCAATCAACAAGTGTTATAACAACAATTGAAATTTACTTAATTATTAGGTCCTTTCTCCCAAATGTTCGTTGTGTTATTCAAGATGAGGTGAGATTTTTATTTAAGAATTATCAAAGAATATTTATTTTGTAATAAATAATGAGGCATATCTTGAGATACTCTTTGAAGGATATGAGAGGGTCTTAAAATCATCTACTAAGAAAGGATATTTCCTAGAGCTTGACCAACATCACAGACCAAGGAGTGATAAAGGAATGAATAAAGGTGATAATTCATCTACACTTCCATTTGAACAAGAAATATAAATCTAGATTCACTCTCATTAATCTAGTGCAAGCCACAACATGCATGTTAGCTCCCCCAATTTTTGGTGTAATTTGAAGTACCCATGATGAGAGAGATTGTTTCTAGCCCTTAGAAGTACTCTTACATTTTTTTCCAAGTAGCGTATTATGATGATTTATAACCTGGTGTCTTGTGATTTTCATGTAAACCCACTTGGGGATCATGTTTATCTGTCATAAGTGAGTGTTCTTGTCCATTTTCAGGCCACCATATTCAGATGCGATGCATTTTCTAGGTACCAAATTTAAAGGTTATGAAAAAGTTTGTTGTTAGCACCTTGATGTACCTACTAGGGTAGGCATCTTGTGATATTAATATTTTGGAGTTAGATTATTTTCATGGAAAACTAATTTTCTCACAATTGTGTCCATATTCATATACCCCTATGTGCATTCTCATAATTCCATGGCCTCATTTGATATTTTTACAAGCTTTAAAAAAAATACAATTTGTTTGTATTTGTTATTTGCATATTCTTGAGTTTGTCAGAGTTGCCTACTTTGAAGGGTCACATCTTGAAACCAATTGAGGTTCGGGTGAAATGGATAGGCTCTCATGATTCTCGCCATGTTCATGTACTCTTGTGCATAATTGCAGAACTTCATGATATAATTTGATATTTTTTCAAAGCCAAAAGTAAATAGGGAAAATGCAAAAATTTATTATCTACACTCTCAAATTTATTTCAGAGTAGTCATATTTGATGGATAATATCTTGCATAGAAGGTGGAGTTAGACACATTCATTTGGTACACATACACATTATACACAAATGAATGCATTTCTCAGTGACAGCTTCTTAGAGCGACATTTGGTATTTTTTCAAGGTGTGGAGTTGACATTAAGGTCCAGAAAGAGGATTTTTCCTTGGAGGGAAGAGTCTTGAATTTTAATTCAATGGCTGAGATCAATCCATGATGGATGGTGGAGATTAATCCTTGAGTGGTCCTTGCAGTTTAATCTCATTGGGTTGATTTAATTTGTCTGTCCTTTTCTGGTTGAGTTGGATATTAGGACATTTATTTTTGCCATGGTATTTTTGATCTAATTTAATTAAGTAGCTAGGATTAATTAATGAGTTAAGGGTCTTTGATTATTGATCATTGATGCTTGATTATTGATGATACATTGATATTCAATCAATGTAATCTAATTACACAATTAGATTTAGTATTTACTTGATTTGATGTTCCTTATTAGGGTTTGATCATCTGATTAGAATTTAAGGAAATTGATTAGGACTTAGCTTTATTAATTAGACTAGACCAATTTTAAGTGATTAGAATATAATAAAATTATATAATAAATATATTAATTAACATTAAAAATGAAAGATACGTATTAAACAATAATATCATTATATATATATATATATATATATATATATATATATATATATATATATATATATATATATATATATATATATATATATATATATATATATATATATATATATATATATATATATATATATATATATATATATATATATATATATATATATATATATATATATATATATGTATGTATATGTGTATGTGTATGTGTATGTGTATGTGTATGTGTATGTGTATGTGTATGTGTATGTGTATGTGTATGTGTATGTGTATGTGTATGTGTATGTGTATATATATATATATATATATAATTTATTTAAGCTCCCATTTCGGGAATCAACACAAGCACCTCATTTTGAAAATCGAACATAAGATCTTGCTATTACAAAGAGAAGCAGGAACCGCTATACTATAGGCCAATGCCTTTTATATTAAATTTATTTAAGCTCCCATTTTGGAAATCAACACAAGCACCTCATTTCGAAAATCGAATACAAAATCTTGCTATTACAAAGAAAAGCAGCAACCGCTGCACCGTAGACTTTAATCTATATTTAAATATGAAATACTAAACTAATAATAATATTATTAAATAAATTATATAACTCTATCATCATAATATTGACATAGAAAATAATACAATGACGTTACTAGATATTAGTTCCATTCAACATAATTAATGGATACAAAGCTTAAATCGAGAATTGCAGAAAACATGAACCATCTATTACGAAACTATGGTGAGCACAATATATTGCGTCGAGAGTCATTAGCTTCGATGAACAAACATTTATGAATCTCTGGACAAGGCCTTAGAAGAAATGAAATTGGAAAATGCACAGTGAATTGTTAGAGATACCATAAGGAAAAATGATTTGCTAATGAATAGATTTGCTTGATAAATGCTTTTGACTTTGCAACGTCTAGCTTAATAGATGCAGTTGATTTTGGAGCATCTAGTTAACAAATACACTAGAGTAATATGCATTGATAATGAGGCACGATACAATCTCCATATCGATCATGCAAGATGGTTGTCATTTAGAGTGTAAGTATGATCGGTAACCAACATAGCAAAGAAACGGTGCGATGATCATAAGACATGTCTTTTCATCCCAAAAAAAGATATAAGAAGGAACTCATCACTGAATAGGGGAGGGATATGAAAACAATTTGATAAACTATAGCACCATCTAACATAAGGAAGAAAATGCAAGAAATCAACGAGTGAGATAAAGAAAAAAAAATGATCCACGGTAACCATAAAAAGTATAAGATAGTCACAACTAGTGCATAACCCTACTCCTATATCAGAAACAACCACAAGTCATTTGATATATATTTATTTAAATGCTCAAATAAGAAGAAAAACCTCTATTACTATAAGTGGTAAATTATCATATTTGGTAGCATGCTTCATATTGATATAATAGAGAATTGCTACCAATCGATATAACACCTTTAGTTCGACATACCACAAGAAGATAATACCCTTAATTAAGGGAAATTAGATCAAATAACTTCTGTATATATATTGATTAAGCCAGAAATAGAAAGTGATATTGTGTGCATCCTCCATTATTTAATTCTAGTGTAAGAATTAGATATAGTAAGTGTTAAGAGTTGAAGTAATGGTCCCAATTTTAAGTTGTTTAACAAGAGGGGACATTACAGTGGTATCAGAGCATAATCCTACCATCCTATGGAAGATAGTTCATGTAAACACTGGAAAGGCACAAAAGCTATGGCCAAGCAGTTGGCAAATGAATAAAGAAGGTTTATGGAACAAACCAATGAGAGATTTGAGAGAACAAACCACTTAATTCTCCAAGCCATAAAAACTATGAACAATAGCCATCATAATGAAAGACACATCCCTAATCCAGGAAAAGATATTCATTCCAATCGTTTAGAAAATGAACACTCAACTCAAAGTTATGTACTTAGCTCTTTCATTCCACCTTCCCTTCCAAGAGAAGAACATGTTACAGAAGAGGAAGAACCAACCACAAATAGTGTGGAAGAACTGGCTCAATTGTATTCAAGGTTAGAATTGGCAATCCAATGACTTATTCCCTTTAAGGAATATTATAAAACCAAATCATGGAAAATAGAAATAGAAGGAAGAATCATGTCGACAAGGACCTTTTAAATCAAAGAAAAGTAAGATGTCCCTACCATTTTTTGATGGATCAAGGAAGGAAACCACTCATTCACGGGTTTGAAAACTATATACATATATATTCCTCAGTCCCATGAGAAAATAAAATGCCATTAAGTCACCATAATCCACTTAACCAGATCAGCCCACAATTGGTGGCACCGTGGTATCACTAATCTAGGACATAAAAATATCAATACCTATAGTGAATTTACTCAAAGAGTCATGAGTAGGCTGGACCAAAATAGATCTTCAATCTAGTACTTCCAAAAGTTAACCCATCTTAAACAAATGAGGACTATAGAGGAATTTTCCAATCAATTCCAAAATCTTTTTGTTATGGTTCCAGATCTATCCCAAAGGAGACTCACTTACATGTTTATTGAGGGGCTTAAAGACTCAATCAAAACTATAGTAAATCCACCAGAACCTTAACCCTTGAAAGAAGCAATACAAAAGGCCAAGAAGGCTTAATCAAATTTCTCAAAGGAAAGACTTCAAGATTTTCCTGATTAAGGCACACCATGAGTATGAAGGGTCAAGAAAATTAGATAAAGGAAGAACATGTTGTTTTTGCAAAGAATAGTGGAGTACTAGGCACCAATGCCAAGGCAAGGAGACCCTCAACCAAAAATAGGCCATAATGAAGAAAGGATTATGTTTTATGTGTAGAGAAAAATGGGCATCTGTACATAAGTGTGGAAAAAGGAATCAAGTTCATAGAATAGAAGCAATATCAATAAAAGAAACATAAGCAGGGATGCATATGAAAACAAGAGACAATATCAGGATCTCAATATCATCCAATCAATGAATGAAGGGGAAAAGAAATTGAGTTCTAAGGAAATTTAACCCTAGTTATGACAATAATACACAAATTGGAAGTTTAATTAGTACATAAGGCTAGAGAAGAGAGGTAGAAATAGGAACCACTGATCAGATACTGATTAGTTGGAAAATTATTAATATTAATTTTTATTAGAATCAATAGGTAAGACTTGTGATCAAGGTTAAAATCAAATAAAGAGTTGAATATTAGATTAGGAAATAAGAGTTTGTAATGAAATAAGCAACCACAAAAATATTAATGCAAATATTCAGTTGTACTTATTTACTCTCATAATATTCTCAATTCTTTGTGTGACATTAAGGAAAATATCTTACATCCATGAAATCTTGGAAAGAGATAAAGTCTCTACCAATAATTATAGAGATGGATACATCCTACATGGATATCCATAAAGACCTAGAAAGAGATAAAGTCTCTACTAGGAACTATAGAAATAGGTACATCCTAAAAGGATATCCATAGAGACTCAAAAAGAGATAACTTGTCTGTGCCAAGAATTATAAAGATGGATAGTCTGAAAGGGATATCCATAGAGGCCTCAGTAGGGAAGAAGTCTATACTAGGAATTATAAATATTGATTTTTCCTAAAGGGACATGCATAAGGTACTTGGTGGAGATAAAGTCTCTCCCAAGGATTATAAAGATGGATACATCCTAAAGGGATATCCATAGAGGCCTAAGATAAGATAAAGTATCTCCAGAGGATTATATACATCCTAAAGGGATATCCATATAGGCCTAGGAAGAGATAAAGTCTCTCTTAAGGACTATAGAGATGGATAGATCCTAATGGGATATCCATTAAATCCTGGTAAGAGATAAAGTCTCTGCCAAGAATTATAAGGGATGGATTTGTCCTAAAAGGGTATCCATAAGGTCTCAAAAGAGATAAAGTCTCTCCTGAGCATTATAAGGAGTACTCATCAAGACTCATCATGGAACAAGGTAATGCATACCCAGGAGTAGGAAAGAACTATAGTACATCAAGATAAGTTCATCTTTTGAATTATTCCTAGTACTTTAAATTGAATATTATATTTAGATTTGATAAGTTACATTTGTAAATACATTGTAGTTCTAACCTCAAGTTGAATTTTCTATTTTAGAATTGTCAGATTGGAGATCAAAGTTACATAGTAGGACATCATATACATGAAGGTTCGCATGGCTTGAGGATAATCAATTTTGGGAAGGGTGGACTGTGATGTCCCCCATCTAGACAAGGATTAAATGATAAAATATAATAAATAAATGAATAAACATAATATATTATTAAAATAATAATAATATAAAAATATATCAATATTTTGACCAATCTTCTCTAGACTATCTAGTATTCTAGGGGAAGATTGTAGAGGTGAACCTAGACCAACTTATTGTAGGGATAGTAAATGGTTAAATTGAATTTAGTGCACTAGGGCATCAAATATAGTGCATGGTTCATGTACCATAAATCCTTATTGGTTTTCTGAAACATCTCCTCCTCATTTGCAAATGCCATGATAAATAAATTCCTAGGCATGTTTTTTATTCCCATGTCAGTCTTCCACATTTTGGCCATCCACGACTTAATGGTACTATGGCTTAGTTTAATCCTCATGAATTTTTAGATGATATAATGACCACTTAACATTTCAATATCCTCCTCCACTTTACTGGCTACATCTATATCGATCTGCAATTTGTGGTTCACCTTACAACCCTAGTGTTCACACACCTTGGAGAAAAATTAGACTTTCATTCCCTACAAATTTTTGCTTCCTGTGAAATAAATATATAAATTTTTATATTTATTATTTCTTCAATAAAACCAATTATCTAGTGATATTTTATTTTTTTGAGAGGTCTGCAACTTTTGAGTACTCCTTAGAGAGATCGACTTTGCACAAGGCAACAGTCGCTCACCCCATGTGAAGGCAATTTCTTCTGCCTTTCATTGTCCTTCTACATTTATTGCTCCCTCTTTTGTGATATGGGTATGGGTGATGGCCCTATTTATAGCTTTTCGAATGATTCTATATTGACTGCTAGTGGTGAACTAATGCAGAGGGGTCTGGTGGAAGGACTAAATGGAAATTTGAAAGGATGAACCTTTGAGTGGTTTAGGCACTTTCCCACTAACCCTTAGGGATTCAAATGAACCAAAAGTGAACACACCCTTCCCAAATGGCTAAGATATATGTATTTGATCTATTCTAGTTGGATTGAACAAGATTTATCAGGTTATAAGGTTTGGAACAAAACCTTGGACACACCAAATAACTCAAACTGCTCCCAAGCCAATAGCCCTCTTGTAGGTAAACAACGATATAAAAGTGCAGGTTACTCCATATTTTCTAAAGAAACCAAACAAAAACATTATCTTTTTAGATAACCTTTTGGACATATGATAACATATTAGGATTTTAGTATATGTTGTTTTGAACAATGTTAAGGGTCTTCAGACAGTACCCTAACAGCAAGCACAAAATAAGGCAATTTAACAAAGAAACTAGATAAGTTCTACTCCTTCCTTGACTTTGAGACTCTCAACAATATTTCCAAATGCTTCAAAACCAAATAATCTTCAATCAATTTGGGCCTTGGATGCTTCCGAGTAGTAAAGCTCCAAATTGGTCACCAATAACCCTCTAACTAGGGTTTTTCAATAGAACAACTTCCCAAAACTTCTGGGATAAAAAAAGGGTGGATACACCTTGTATAGGGTGTATCTAGACACTTCAAGTCATAAAAATACTAGCTCCTTAAGACATTTCTTCTACTGCTACTCCCTACACATCAATTCCTTAACCCTTCAATACCTTGTTTCAGTGATTACCATCAACGAACTCCTTATATGCACATTATCATGTTAGTATCATATGATAAAAGTTAAGTATGCATCATTCCATGTGAATCAGACATTATTCATCCATGGAATGATCATTTATCCACTAAATTTATCAAAACTTGCAAAGAAATCATGGGATTCTAATGACAATCAACACTATTATGATTAGTCAGCGAATTAGATGAACTTTAAAATATTCAAAAGGGATTGAAACAATGTTAGATAAGTTCCTCAAGGAATTAAAACATTTATTGATCAAATAAAATTCAAGAACTACCTCAAAATTTGTAGAAAATGTATGTTTCTATTGATTCTTAGGCACAGTCCTATACACTAGTCCTTTTTCTGATATACATCTCACTGTAAAATGATCAAACTCTATTTAAATACCTTCCTTATAACTCTCTCAACTATCTCTGATCAGTTTTAGTGTTTGTTTAATGATTAAACATTGTAAAACCAACTTCCCTCGTAATCACATCTAGTCATTGTTATTCAAATATTTGAATTCTCCAACTTACAAGTTAATGAATAAAACAACAAAATTACCTCCCAAACTTGTCAAGAATATCCTTAAGACTTCATTAAGAATTCCTAAATCCTTCTAAGACTTTTAAGGAGCTATTTAACATCATTTTAACATTATGTTGATTTTCCACCATTTATGATCCTAAGGTCCTTAACAGGCCCTTCAAGATTTATTACAAATTTATTATTTGTATAGCCTTCGAATGCCATGATTCACTTCAAAAAATTCCAATTAACTTGTTTGGATTCCTTTATGTCTTTTTTTTGTCCTTTTTCCTCCTTAGGCAATTTTTCATGCCCTAATGCTCCTGTATCATACTCCCCACCTTCAAAGAAACTTTTGTCCCAATATTGGTTCCATTTCTTCCTTGCCTTATGTCTTTGATCAGGATTCAAGTAATCCCCAAGGGTAATTTTTTTTCTTCCTCTCCAACTTGTATTCACATGCCAAACATTATTAGAAATACAAATTGTTCTTGTGTGTCCCTGCCTAGGACAGTATTTTTGCTACTGCCTTGACTGCTGCTTGCATTTTTACTATATTCTTGATCCAATCACCTTCATAGGCTGCCTTTGAAACTACTCTTTTCCTTCATCCTCTCCCTAATTCACTATAGGAAAACTAATGGTTCCTATTTGCACACTACTCAAATCCCAAAGTCCCTTAGAATTAGGATTGTCCCTATTTTGAAAAGTCTTCATTTGTTAGCCAATATCATGTTTCTTGCCAAATATCTGATTGACGAAAAAAATAACAATAATTTAACTTTCACTATCCAAAGGTAATAGATTCATTTTGTACTTATTACCATCCTTTTGCACCAAGTATGTGTTCTCAAACCTATCATGAATTGTTTTCCTGCTATGCTACCATGGTCTACCAAGAATTATATTTCCACATGTCATAGGAATGACATCACAAAGAACCCTATCCTGATACGAACCAATAGAAAAATTCACATAAGCCTACCAACTAACCACTACATGCTGTTGTTGGGTAATCCAAGTGGCCTTGTAGGGATTAGGATGGTCAAATGGCACAATTCCTAACTTGGAAGCCATATCAAATGAAACAAGATTCCTATGTGATCCAGAATACACAATCAATTTACATATCTTTCCTTACATAAAAAATTAGTTCTGAAAATATTTACCTTTGGTTCTACAATTTTCTCACCTTTTCTTACCATTAAGAATTCACCAACTTCGGGATCTATCATTATAGATCTAGGAATTCCCTTCTCTTCATCCTCTTGCAAAAGATGTACTCTCTTATCCTTGTCTTGTTTTGATTCCATCCATTTAGGACAGCTAAATGACTGATGGCCCACTTCATTAAAATGAAAACATCTACCTGTAAAGATGCCATTGACTCTTCCTCCAAATATTCCTCCTCTATATCCTCCTCTCTGATTTGTAGTAGGCTCTCTACCTTTATCCTTGTCATTTCTTGTTTGAAAGTCTACATTTTTCCTGCCACTTGTTCCCTCATGGTTCCTCCTCCTCTATTAGTTTGTCTCTCATTCTTTATTTTCAACTTCTCTTTAGCACTAACTGCAAGTTGAAAACATTCTCCTATGGTCCTCGGTATGTTCAACCCAATCTCATCTTGTATGTTGTACTTAAGGCCATTCATGTACCTAGCAACCTTCTCATCTTCATCTTCTATCCCTCCCTTAATGCTTAGGATGTGAAATAGCTTCGTGTAGGAGATAATATCCATGTCCCTTTGTTTCAAATTTTTCCCTCTCATCTTAGTTTGTATTGCCAAATCTGAAGGAAAAATTGTCCCTTTACCATAGTTTTCATTCTTTCCCAATTTGATATCGTATTCAATCCTCTTTCTATCCTCTCACTTTTAATACTAGTCCACCATAAAAGTGATGTAGTTCTCAATCTTTCTTTTGCTAATTTCACCTTCCAAAAGGGTCATAGAAAAACTTTAGACATCTACCTTGGGAGTGATGGGAGTACCAAAGATCCACTTTAGAGCCATGTAACCTCTTGTTCCTCTGGTAGTGGTCAACACATGGCTCAAATCTCTACCCATGAGTTTTGCCAACCCAAACGTGACCAATTTTAGGGACAAAAAACCACCCAGAAGGATGTTTTCAGGCTTAACATTAGTGTGAATGATGCAAATTTTGTATTCTTTAAGGAGATAGAGTAACCCTTTGACAGTGCCTAATACAACCTCAAATTAGGTCTTCTAGTCCAATACCTTCTTCTCACTCTTCGAATTAATTGTGAACAATAGGAAATTCAGAGATTTTTTGGGCATGCAATCATAGATCAATAACCTTCTTGATCGTTGTGCACAAAACCCTTAAAACCTCCAAGAGAATTGGTTTCTTCTCAGAATTAATTTTCATCTTGTCTTGAACCCTTCAATTTTTTCATGGTCATAAGCATATCATCTGGTAGAGATCCTTTGAACACTGAGCCAAATCCTTTTCTCCCCAACTCAAACCTAAAATTCATTGTTGCAATCTTAAACTCCTAAGTAAACATTCTTAGAAAAGAGTCAAAGGAATTGGCACGCCTATCCATCGACCATAGCTATAATAACCCCTGGCCAGTCATATGTAATTTGGGATTAATTTCAATTGCCAATATCTCCTTTCACTCAAACTTGTCTTCAAATTTTTTTGGAGAGTGACTTGTAATGTGAATTATCTTAATAATTTGATGGTTCAATAATGCTTATAAAAAATGATGATTATTTTTCCACAATATTGGATCTTATATATAGAGAGAGGAATGTAAATGTGATATGCACTTATATATGAGAGATATCAAAATAGATTGATGTAGATATAGGGTTTTGTAATTAACCATATACTTAAGTGTATCTGATATCTTATGCACTTAATACTTATACTGGTTGGCCTACTTTTCTCATGTCCAATATAATTGCATTTCTTGGTGTTGTCTCTGAATTAATATATTTGAATCTATGTGGCCAATACCTAGATAAGACATAGCTCCCTTAAGTGATTAAAATAATATTGAGAAAGGAAAGGAACGTATTCAATCACTTATACCTATTCTAATTCCTTCCTATTCTCCTTAGAGAATGCCTTTAAATGCATTTATACCTTTGTTCGGTAATGTTTTTGGAGACATGTCCTTTCATAATAGACCAATTCATTTGATCTAACTGTATCTCCTCATAACAATTAGTTATTTCCTTGACTAATTGGATACGTTTATCATAATCATTGCTTAACAATTATTCTCTACCGACCATTCAATTAGTGAACTAATTGTTATAATCGACTCTTTTATTTGATGGTTGCCCTCTTGTACCTTGTTTTCTTTTTGATTGATTCTTCCTTTAACGTGGATAATGATATGATTTGCTGTTGCTGGTCCATTGGTACCAAATCACTTCTATGTCACCATATTTTAGACACACCCGATGGATTACATTGATAAGCAACGTTGATCATCTTGTGGCGACTACCAGCTGATAATAATTGTTTAGACACACATAACCTTCATGTGGAATGCCATTGTTATCCATGTAGAAACTATGCTTAAGTTGGTGTTTTAGAAATCATCACAGACTATGATCAAGGGGATTGATTACATTCTCATTGCTACTATCGAACATGATAAAAAATGAGATTGACAACTATAAGAATATTAATATGGTTGTTCTTATCATTTTCATAAAACAATATCACACCCTTGGTAATTGTAGTGGTAATATAAGAAGATCTGATAGTCTCTGGGTACCCACTCTTTAACAACAGAAATCAATAATGGTGACTTCCATATATTGGTTGATACCTATAATAGTTATTTATTAATACTAGTAATTGCAACTCAGTATGGAATTTTTACGCTGAATAGATGCTATGTTTTTTCACCTTTTCTATAATGGAGATTTATTAAATATATATATTTTGGTGCAAAACCATACAAGATTAATCTTGAAATGAAAGAATCTAACATGACTCTAATTAAGAAATGATAATAATATATAACCTCAATATAACATACATCCACACTTACATATATTATTATATTACATACTTATATAAGTTAAATTATTTTTAATTTTACAAATCAATAAAATAAAATTTTAATTAAATAATATAATTATTTATAGAATTTAAATTTTATTCAAATTATATATATATAATTTTATTATAATATAATATTAAAATATAAATTTAATAAATCTACATCTTACAAATTTAATAAATATAACATCGTAAAAATAATATAAGATTAAAATAATAAGATACCCACCCTTTTGATCCTAGTTGATGCTCTTTCAGTAAGATTAATCCTTGTAGAGTGCAGATTTATATAATATTTGTTTCTTTATGTATCGTCTTAAAATGGAAGCACTTCCATGTTAAGAGCATTTAGCCCTCCGAGTGAGTGGTCTAGGTCATGTCAAGCACCTTGAATCATCTCTTTGCTCGAATCATACTTGTTCTTCTCATTCTACTTCTATATGTCCCTAATGTTCACTTTAATATGCATTTCCTAACATTCTGGGTCAGGATCCTGAGGTTTTTGATGATAAGGTCAAAGTCAACCTTATGGGGTCAAAGTTGACTTCTATCCTGACCTAGTCAGGATCAACCTCGATCCTGACCTAGTCAGGTTCGAGCTCGTCCTTGACCCCCCTATCTAGATTTCAAATTTCCTTGATTTTTGGGTGTGGGGTTTCGGGGATATTTATTTTTTTGTCTTCGAGTCAGCCATTTTGGGTTTCAGAATGGTAAATCCTTAAATTTCATTTAATCTAGGTATATTTTCAAAAGGTTAAGACCTAATTGAGATTTAATTCTCCAAGGTGGCCCCTCTAGAGGATTGTGCCCTAGTTCACTATAAAAGGAGGCCTTCCTCTCTCATTTTCCCATCAAGTTTTGTGAGAACATCTCTCAATCAAGTTTGGCAAGCTCTCAAGGTGATCAAGAAAGCATCCATTGAAGCATTCAAGTCTTCTTTTCCATACAAGTTCTCCATTGAAGATCAAGGATTCAAGAATTCAATCCATTGAAGGGATTTAGTTCAAGCATTCAAGATTCATCATTCAAACCCTAGATCTAGCCATCATGATGGTGTGATCTTCCTTCAAGATCCTTTGTTCATCTTCTAAGATCCATTCATTCTTCTATCAAGGTGGATTCCAAGCATACAAGCCTAGAGGTTTTGTATTTACTTTCATGGTTTTGATTTACATTTACCATTGTTGTGTTTAAGCTTTCATATCAATATACTTGTTTATTTTCGAAATACAATTACATATCTATTGAATTGCATAGCTTCACTATTAGATCCATTTTTACTACTTTCTAGAATTCTTATTTCAATTTCAATATTAAGGTTGATTCCAAACTAGGGTTTGACTAAGGAAAACCCCTCAAACAAATAACAAAACCATTTTTCTTGCAGGTACATGTGTGGAATTTCAGATCTGAGAGTAGATTTGGATACCCTTTTTGGTGAACTTCTGAGATCTGCAAACAAAGTTAGAATCAACCTTCAAATAAAAAATCTAGCCTTTGACCTTTTATGAGGGTCAAAGACTACCTGCTATTAGAAAGATAAAAGATTTCTAGGTTTTCTTCGTCTCAACCATTCCAGTCTGAAACAGGATGCAAAATTGCCCAAAAGTACACACAAACATAAAAAATTGGCATTTTCTAGATTTGTCCTAATTTGAGGTTAGTATTTGTATTTCAATTATTTTAGATTTCTAGCATAATTCAACCATAGGGAAATATAGAGTTTTTCTCTCTCTTTCATATTCTTCATAAACTGATTCGATTGTGCATTAGCCTTTTGGTTGATCAAATTGGATCTTTCCTTTGGGAATTTGGATTCGGGAGTAGATCTCATATTTCTCCCATACATTACATCCCATAGAGGTGATTCCATATTACTTCTATTCATTTTGGTGAACCCAACATACTTACTCTCCTTTTGTTTTTTGGAATTAGATGCCCTATTGTGTTAGATTTTAGATCCTTTCTTGCATTTAGATTAGATCTAGTTTATGGTCTTTCATTTTAAATTCAAAAATACAAAAAAAATCTACATATTCAATAAAAATACAATTTAATATTTCACTTTCTATGGAGATTGTTAAGATGCTTTGGTGTGTGGTCATGTTCTTTACTACCCTTCTTTTAGCATCTCTTTACAATACCTATGATGTTTATGAAAGTATCATTCACTTCATTATGTTGATGACCCTTCACTTTGCTCTTCCCTATGCTTTTGTGAAGTTGACCGACACTAGTTTGCCTACATTTAAAACTTTTATTAAAGCTTTATGTGGTAGCCTTATTAATCTTTTGGATTATGTGAAAAATTTGGTAGATGATACACCATCTCCTATTAATCCTAATCCTATCAATCCTAATCCTAATCCTAATCTTCCTAATCCGATACCTAATTCTCCATCAATTAATCCTCGCTCTTCCCATAGTTATGATGGGATTCAAGCTATAGTTCAGGATGCAGATGTGTAAGATTTCTTTGATTTACCTTCTCCTCTGATTCATAATGATATTAAATGAAAGGGTAAAAAAACTTCTTTAAAACCTATTATCCCACCTTATACAACCTTTACTCATGAACATGATAAACAATCACCTCCTGTACAAGCTTTACATAATATGTACACTACCAAATATAATATGGTGACTTAACAAGGTTATAAAGGTTTAGGGCTTGGAGTTAATGAACATGGTATTAGGTTTCCAGTTCATATACCACCTAAACCAGATATGTATGGTGTTGGTTGTTCAAAATTTCAAGTCAAGGTAGGTGGTATTGATCATCATCCTCCTCTTCACCTTCTCCCCACACCTATTTTAGATAACCCTAATACTCGTCAAGAAGTGGCCAAGAAGGTATATGTTGAACTAATGAATTCTAAGAAAGAAATCTTTAGACCTATGCCAATAGATGCTTTATACAAATACAAATGTCCTTTTCATTATAGCAACACACATTTACTCACTGATTGTAAACATTTCAAGTTATATGTTAGAGAAAGAGTTGCTTTAGGAATTATATCTCACTCTCATGCAGTTTTACAATTCCTTCATAATTTTGATATAGGGGATTCCCCTCCTTTAGATATAATGTAGATGTTCTTTCCCTCTTGTCTCATGACTGGGGGGCAAGAGGTATATCTTCATCCAGTCTCCTAGAATCCATTATGTCTTTTTTTGGGGCTTAATTGGTATTCTTTCTCTTCTATTTTTCTATGGCTTTGCATTATGTTTTTAATCATCCATGGAATCTATATTTTATGTTCAAGATATCTTTTCTAAGACATTCATTTTATAAAGATATCCCTTGTCTCTACCTCTGGGGGGTAGGGTACCTCTTTCTTTCTCTTGGTCTAGGGAGTTGCTTTCCTTAGCTTAGTGGTATTTGTTTATATTGCAATATTATTTCATCATATTGATAGATGTTTTGACTATGGATAACCTTCTTATATGATAATTTTTTGACCTAAGTCATCACCTCTTCCCTATTTTGCAAATTATATTCTTTATAAACTCTCACCCTTGCTTTCGTGTTAGAGTTATTTCCCTCATTTCAAAGATTCATTTTTCCTCTTGTTTGCAGGGGGCTTGATGATTAAATATTTGTTCTCGCCTTTTGGAAGATGACATTTTGTCTAAAGGACCCCTCTTTGGTGGGGGTCTTGTTGATAAGATCTCTTTCTTTGAGGATCCTTTTTCCATGAGCGACATATCCTTTTCATGATTCTTGGACGTAGGGATCAATATCCTTCGCTAAGAATATGGTATACATTGTTGTAAATAGGATACCTCCTTGCTTTGTGAAGTAGGTATCCTCTTCCATCTTTGTTCCTACACTTGGGGGGAAAGGATGCCATCTCCTTCTGTCTTTCCAGGAATCACCTCTTTCCTTGGGTAAGCAATATTTATCTATTATATGATATCCAATCATACATGAAAATTTTGGTTTGCATTGAGGATCTTTGTCCTTGATCACAACCTATTTTATTGTTTGACATTGGGTTTTCATGGTTGATATATCTCTCACCTTGGAAACTAAATAGTGTGCTATCCCTCATGAGGGTTACTTTTTTTTCACTTCTTGCATGATATCTCTTTGCATTCATCCCTTCCATGGCCTCATAGGAGCTGTGACCTTCTTGGCTTGGACTGGGTGTTGTTTGTGGATATTGTCTGGATGTTGAAGAAGGCTTTATCCTTGTTCTTTCTTCTCCTTAATATGTCAAAATAGTATTTTTGCACCATATTAAGGAGGGGGCATATATAGGGTCTCCCTTGTACTATAGTTTTTTATTTTTACATGCTAAATCTTGGAAGGTAACTCACATAAGTTGCTAAATCCTGAAAAGACATGCATTTATATGCTAAATCTTCTGATGGTAATGCACATAAGTTGCTAAATCCTAAGGAGACATGCATTTTTAAAACTTTTTCAATATGCTAAATCTTGGAAGGTAACACACATAAGTTGCTTAATCCTGAAGGGACACACATTTCCAATTCCAAATATGCTAAATCTTGGAAGGTAACGCACATAAGTTACTAAATCCTGAAGGGACACTCATTCATATGCTAAATCTTCCGAAGGTAACACACATAAGTTGCTAAATCGTAAGGAGACATGAATTTCATATTCATAGTGATAAAAGAAGGTGGATCTATGGGTATTCTAGAAGCCATCAAAAGATGCATTATAATTACAAGCACAGTTTATGGGTGAACTTGTTGGGCTCTCCCTCTAGGGTCATTCATGGTAAGGTGGGCATCTTAATAGGCGAGGTAATCACTCTTCTCCCTTTAGCTCTTTTCGCTTTCATGCTAGTAGGACTAGATCATGAAGCTATGTCATTTATAGTGTTGTTTTTGTCTTTCTTATGTAACCATTTATGCTTTTATGATAGATTTCCAAATATGATGTTAGTATAAGAAATGTTTCTTACCAAGGTTTCTTATGCTAGTTGATTTGGGTTTGTTTTAGTACTAACCCCTTTTTTGTGTCCATTTATTTTTTGCACCCTTGTGCGCATATGTTGAGTTAGAATCCTAAGCCTGGGCCCTTGTGTCCCTAACTAAGTGTCATTCTATCTCATTTTGAATCCACTAGGATCTCTTCTTCCTTCTTCTTTACCAAGAGTTTGCACCGAATCCATACTCTTGCTAAAGTGGGGGCTTAATGTATCATCTTAAAATGGAAGCACTTCCATGTTAAGAGCATTTAGCCCTCCGAGTGAGTGGTCTGGGTCATGTCAAGCACCTTGAATCCGCTCTTTTCCTGGATCATACTTGTTCTCCTCATTCTACTTCTACCTGTCCTTGATTTTCACTTCAATCTGCATTTCCTAACATTCTAGGTCAGGATCCTGAGGTTTTTGATGATAAGGTCAAAGTCGACCTTATGGGGTCAAAGTCGACCTCTATCCTGACCTGGTCAGGATCGACCTCGATCCTGACCTGGTCAGGTTCGAGCTCATCCTTGATCACCCTATCTAGATGTCACATTTCCTTAATTTTCAGGTGTTAGGTTTCGGGGATATTTATTTTCCCGCCTCCAGGTCAGCCATTTTGGGTTTCAGAATGGTAAATCCTTAAATTGCATTTAATCTAGGTATATTTTCTAAAGGTTAGGACCTAATTGAGATTTAATTCTCCAAGGTGGCCCCTCTAGAGGATTGTGCCCTAGTTCACTATAAAAGGAGGCCTTCCTCTCTCATTTTCTCCATCAAATTTTGTGAGAACATCTCTCAATCAAGTTTGGCAAGTTCTCAAGGTGATCAAGCAAGCATCCATTCAAGCATTCAAATCTTCTTTTCCATACAAGTTCTCCATTGAAGATCAAGGATTCAAACATTCAAGCCATTGAAGGGATTTGGTTCAAGCATTCAAGATTCGTCATTCAAACCCTAGATCTAGCCATCATGATGGTGTGATCTTCTTTCAAGATCTTTTGTTCATCTTTTAAGATCCATTCATTCTTCTATCAAGGTGGCTTCCAAACATACAAGCATGGAGGTTTTGTATTTACTTTCATGGTTTTGATTTACATTTACCATTGTTGTGTTCAAGCTTTCATATCAATATACTTGTTTACATTCGAAATACAATTACATAACTATTGAATTACATAGCTTCATTGTTAGATCCATTTCTACTACTTGCTAGCATTCTCATTTCAATTTCACTATTAAGGTTGATTCTAAACCAGGGTTTGACCAAAGCAAACCCCTCAAATAAAAAATAAAACTATTTTTCTTGCAGGTATAGGTGTGGAATTTCAGATTTGAGAGTAGATTTGGATACCCTTTTCGGCGAACTTCGAAGATCTGTGGACAAAGTCAGAATCGACCTTCAAATAAAGAATCTAGCCTTTGACCTTTTATGAGGGTCAAAGACTACCTGCTATTAGAAAGACAAAATATTTTTGGGTTTTCTTCGTCTTTGCATTTCCAGTCCGAAACATGTTGCAAAATTGCCCGAAAGTACACACAGACATCAGAAATTGGCATTTTCTAGATTTTTCCTAATTTGAGGTTAGTATTTGTATTTCAATTATTTTAGATTTCAAGCATAATTCAACCATAGGGAAATATAGGATTTTTCTCTCTCTTTCATATTCTTCATATACTGATTCGATTGTGCATTAGCCTTTTGATTGATCAAATTGAATCTTTCCTTTGAGAGTTTGGATTCAGGAGTGGATCTCATATTTCCCCCATACATTACATCCCATAGAGGTGATTCTATATTACTTCTATTCACTTTAAACATCAATCAACTCAATTTCCAATATTTTGTTGATCGTATGCCTTGTCAATGAATTTCATGGAGTGAATTTTGTTAGATATAAATGAACGTCCCAAGATGAAACTTATAAAAATTGCTGGAGCCATATTGTAGATGTAATTTCCAAGTGTTGTATTTATTGGTACTTCATATTCTTTAAAGTCATATTATAGAAGAACAAGAGACATTGGTGGTTCTTTAGATGCGTGGAGAAAATATCGTAATCATGGCATTCATTGAGCAATTCAAGTGCATTGTCATACCTTATTTTATTTTATGCTTCCACATTTATGCGTTAATAGCAGCTCGAAGAATTTAGGAAAATGAGGAGAGAGCCTCACAGTGAAAAGGAAAGTTATCAAAGAATGCTGGCAGGAGGGAGGAGAATTCAACATTACGCTTGCCAAATTGCATTTGGTGAATCACAATGAAGATATAATTCAAGGTTCATCATGAATGAACATTTTATTTGTAAAATGGAACTCCTTGCATTTGCAATTTATTTTCCATTCCAGAAGTTTCTTTAGGCACAGAACAAAGTGATGGCCATGGCATGGATCTCTCTAATAGGTTTGATCCTCCATGTTCAGATTCCTGGAGGGGATTGTCCATTTCAGCTTTCAAAGATTTGGAGGCTTTTGTTAAAATTTCCACAGCTTCCAGAATCATGTTATGGTTTGTTTCTTTGCCTCCATATCCATTTTTTATTTATCCATTTCAGATATCATACAGTTTTATGCACCATACCTGTACTATGTACCTTTCAACAATAGATATATAATATTTGACACGTAGGAATGTACTCTGTCAGTGTTTAGTTTTCGTAAATTAGTTTTATATATTTTTCTCTTAAAAGTGCTGCTACCAAAAACAAATTTTCATTCGATGAATGAATATACAGCTTAGAAAGTTGGTACTTCACAGTCCTCATTGTTTTAACAAGAAATCTAAAGAACCCAAATGTTGCAATGGACTCAATATCAATTTGGTATGAAGTTAAATTCTCATGTAAATGCAAAAAGGGTAATTATTAGGATATTTGCATCTCAGATTCTAATATAAACATTTTGGTCTGTTGTTTATGTAGTATGATAGTATTGGGATGGAAAATTATGATACCAATGGGATTCAATGCAGCCACCAGGTTTCTTGACAAGTGTCGGACATTAGTATATGATGGTTAACCCCAATGACTATTGTTCAAAATTGTTCATTCTAAGGCTAAATTACTGGGGAACATCACTCTTCTATTCATTCTACCTTTAGCTCTGATAGATCTGGTACAATATTTCATGGCCAAGCTTCATTTCGCTAAGATTATTTCCTATAATACCCGTGAAGGGTAGAAGATGCCCATGACGCAATTGACGGAGCTTTTACTCCTACAAATTGTATTCTCATTACTATATTCTGCTCTCCTAATTCTATCCATGGTCGCAGTGGTGTACACCGTTGCCAAACACAAACCCTCCTTGGAATCAAAAGTTGTGCCCGCAGTGTGGAAATGGATGATGATAACTTGCTTGTGGATTTCTATCATCGAGTTCTTGATTTTAATTTCTTTTGTTTTCGCAAGTTATTTTCTAGCATTGGGTTTTTCACTTTTTGGTAAGTCGTATAATAGCTGGTAATAGCCAGTCTGGCGTAGTTACCGGTACATGCTGGGAACATATTTTTATGGAAGGTGTGGGCAGATTATGCAACGTGTTGCAAAGCTCATGCATCGAGGAAACGACCCTTGCAAAATTGTCGTATAAAATCATACGTGTCTCGTAAACTACAAAGGTAACCCCATTGATCGTGAGTTAGAATATTTATCCCGAAAGTCATGTTCATATCTTAAAAATTATACAAATTCATGTTTTTTTGAAACCTGCGGACGATTGTGATGCGTTCAATTGTCTTGCATGCGTACGACATGCTAGACGACCATCGATAGTGTTAACCCAGCCAGATGCATTTCATATAAGAAACGCCTTAGGCGTAATTATTGTATTAATAAATTATAATATTATTTTACTCATTTATAAATAGGTAATAGTAATTTATTAATATTATTTAATTAGTTTTATATTCGAGATAGTTTACAAACTTTTTTATTTCATTTGATCAACAACAAGAGACAACCACAATAGATAGTTTACAAGTTTATGAGCTCCTTACGAGCAGCCACACTGGACACAACAATTGGAAGAGCAATAGTCACAAAGATGTCCCTCTTGGTCACAAAAGGGGTCACAAAAGGGGTCATCTTAGCAGCTAAAGCCTCCACCGTATTAAAACTGAACAAATACTTAGGGCAACCTAGTGAGTGCATAGATGATCCAAAGCATTGGGCCCATACTACTCGTAGTTTTTTATTTCTTTGAAAGTTGAGAGGGACCCACCTAATGAAGATATTTGTATTACTTTTTAATGAAGTAGACTTGCGTATGTTTAGAAAATCTCTAGACCAAATTTGGTAGGGCCCTGAAGACAAATTGAAAGCCAATGCGTTGCACAAGCAGTTATGGAGGTAGGATTTTTAGCAATCTTTTCACAACTTCATTTCAGACTATCATTCCTCCCATAAGATGTATCATTTTTCCTCTCTTCTTCAAATCTTTTAAAATATATTGTGACTGGTTTTTTTCATTCTCAAGGTGTCTAGTTTACTTAATACATAAATCCAATTAAAAATAGGCACCTCAAGAATGCACCACTAGGAGTTTTTTGACATAATTATTTTAAAGATAGAGACGTTAATATTACTCTCATATATAAGCATTATAATATATATAGATAGAGAGAGAGGGGGGGAGAGAGTTTGTAATGTATAGATAGATATATTTCCTAAAACATTATCTTATTTATTCAAAACCTTATATTTTCTTTAGAAATATTTAGAGTCAGTAATTTGGTTTATTTTTCTTAACCAAGATTTTTTTTCTTATATATTTATATATTGAATATGTTTTAGTATTATTTACATATTTGAATGTTAGTATTGTAAAAATAGTCATGGATGACAGAGGGTGAATGAGCATATTCTGGTCCAACACCATCCAAATCTTAAAGATCCAAGGCATTTGATATTGATTCGTGATAGGATGCTCAATACCTAGATAGAGGATTCACATGTCTGTGCTCTAATCGGTAAGATGTGTGATTTTTTTCAAGACAATGATTTTATTCTACAGTGGGTCATGGGACGATGGGTGGGTGTCACTAAGTGTTTCATTATCGATAAGGAGAGGGTTTTTTGTTGTTATTTTTGAGGATAAAGTAGCTAGAAAAAGGCTACATCATAAGAAGGATTTGTTTGTTAAAAGGCATGGGCTTTGTACGTAGATCTGGCATTCGAGGTTCCTTTTGCATTAGGCTGTTGTATCATTTTATCATGTATGGGCTTCATTCCCTTCATTGTCGTTGAAGTTTAGGGATGCCGAGATTCTAGAAGTGGTGGCTAATTCCTTAGGAATTTCCACTAGGCATGATTTTGTGTCTTTTAATGATTGTGTTCATACTATAAGGTTGTGTGTCCTGAAATATTTTGATAAGGAATGGCCATTGGAAGTTGTATTCAAATCTAAATTTGGGGAAGTTGTGTAAAAGGTTAGTATTGATAATGAAAAATGGGTAATGGATCACATACATGGGTGTTTAGGGAATCTTATGTCTCAATGTGGTTGTGTGGTAGAAAATGTAGACACAGTTTATTTGGATCCTGTGTATCATGCTAATAGAGGCTCAAAGAAACTAAAAAGTAATGAAGGCTAGACTTCTAATAATGAGGATGTGGATTTGAGGGATTAGACAGTCAATACAAATAGTCCGGCTCCTATGGCCCCTTTGCAGGATGTTGGGATAAGGGAAGCTCTTCTTGTGAAGCAAGATATGATATGTGAGGTAGCTGAGGAGTGTGAATTGATTCCTTCTAATGTTCATCTACCCCTAAAGCTCAGAGGGTTTAGAGTCAAGCAGTTGGTACAAGTTCCCAATCTCTTTATAAGGTATGACAATCAGATTTTGTAGAAGCTAGACAAGTAGAGAAGGTTGATCAAAGGGCTTTGGTTGATGAAGGACATGAGCTTACTATGGTAAATGGGGTGTGATGTACCAGGAGGTTCCAAGATTGCACGAACACCATTTTCCTTCACTTAGGGTAATGGAAGTCAATAACCTAATGGTCACGGGTCATAGTTCAATAGGCAGTAAGGATGTTTTTCCTAGTCACGGGGAATGGATAAGATGGTTGAGGTTCAAAATATTTCAATGGGGGAAGAGATTGGGGCTTTTAAAGAGTCTAAATTGAATAAGGAAGTTGTGCTTCAGAGAAATCTAAAGGCTCATGGTTTAAATGAATCAACCCTAGGGAAATTTGTTGACAATGTCTTTCTTGAGGTGGTTGATGAGAATATAGATGAGATAGCTGATCAAGAAGGTCACAGATCAATATGTGGTGAGGATGTTTTTCCCAGCCATGGGGAATGGATAAGGTGGTTGAGGTTCAAAATGTGCCAGTAGGGGAAGAGGTTGGGGCTTTTAAAGAGTCTGAATTGAATAAGGATGTCATGGTTCATAGAAATATAAAGGCTCATGGTTTAACTGAATCAGCGGTAGAGAAATTTGTTGACAATGTCCTTCTTGAGGTGCTTGATGAGAAGATAGATGGGATAGATGATGAAGAGGGTATAATTTTGGTTGATTTATTTGATATAGAGGGGAATTATATTTATGAAGATGAGACTTTGCAACAAGAGAATAAAAATCCCCTTTTATCCATCACTCAAACGTAAGAAGACTTATCCAAAATTGTTTTTTTCTCATCTCAAAATAAAGTCAAGGGTAGGCCTTAAAAACCTAATAAAACCAATGAGGAAGTGGTTGTAGGTGTTCAACTGACTTTGAATTTTGGAAAGACTCCTAGGAAATGTAAAAATGAGGCAATGACATTGATTTCCAGATGAAGTATTAATGGAAGGAGGGTGAATGACTCTCTAAGGACACAATGAGGTTAATATTCTTGTCAATGCCTCTAAAAAATCCCATATTGTCAAGGATCAAGTCTTGATCAGTGAGATAGATATAGTTTTATTGTAGGAAACATAATTTTCTAATGAGGTAGGGGATAAAATTTTCAATTCATGGAAGAATTAGTCCTTTTTTCTCTCTCCTTCCATAGGGGCTTTGGGGGGATTGGCTATTTTTTGAAGACATAATAAGTGTCAAATGTAGTTATTGAGTACCAATGCAACTTGGATTGTTTCTGAAGTCACTCATTTTGATTTGTCCTTTGTGATCATCAATGTCTGTGGTCCATCAGTGGTCAGTAAGAAAGAATAGACTATGGGGGATTCTTATAGGGGTTCTTCTTAGTTTTGACACATGCAAGGTGATTTTAGGAGGTGACTTAAATGCCACTTTGGGTTCTCAAAATAAAATTGGAGTGGGGGGGGGCCTTCTCCTAAAGTCAGTTAGGATTTTAAGGATTTTGTTTAAGGGAATGTGCTATTTGATTGTGTTTCAGTAAATGGAGTCACTAATTGGTCCAATAGGACGAAGGGAGCACATCACATTGGAGTTAGGCTTGATCAGTTTCTTCTTAACCATTAGTGGGTTGTTGAGAAGGGGTGTTGTGTCTCATCCATTCTTCCTTTGTTTGGATCAGACCATTTCCCTATTGATTTAATCTTCCAAGGGATTGTTTTAGGTGGTAGTGTTAGTCTATTTTCTGGTTCAATGCAAAATCCTTTGAAATGGCCTATTTCCTTGCATGTTTCATGGTTTGTGTCTTGCCTTGTGCCTTTTTATTGTGTCACCTTGCTTCAGCCCAGGTTGCATCTCTTAATGTTCAAAACCCAGAAAGATTTTCAAATTCTAAGGTCCGCGGGAAGCATCTTTAAAATTCTGCCACAGTGTCGAAAAACCACGGTGTTTTCAAAAGTCCATGATGTTTTCAATCCTTTACCGATAACCTTCATTGTTTTCAACCCCGTGCTTCCTAATTTTGTGCGCTTATCCTTTGGCGTTGAAAACTTTGTGTGTTTTCGGTCTTTCTCTGTGTTGAAAACATTTTTTGTTTTCGACTTCGCACTAGTTTCCTGTTTGACTGTGTTTCCTATTTGCAAAAGTGTAATGGGTGGTGGGCCCGGGCCTTCAAAGCCTCTTCACTGATTGGTTGTCGCATGACCACATGTCAGACTTTTCAGACATGCGATCATGCGACCACCTGCCACCTATCTGTGTGGGTCCTGTTCTTCCTGTGGTTCTTCTTAGCTAGCGGTTATGTCTTCATTCTGTGACTTGGCGACTTGTGGTTATCTCCTGTTCGCTGGTTTCTGGCGGTTTATCCCTTAGCATTCAGTGACCTGGCAGGCGGTCTTTTTCTCTTCAGTCTCACAATCTCTTCATCCCTAGTGGTTTGCGGCTAACATCTCACGACTTGGCGAACGGTTAGTCGCATAGTTGCTGAATTCTTGGCAGTTTGTTGGCGGGCCCATGTTGATGCTAGATCTAACGGTCGGTGTATGATCTCAAGGAATATTCCCAGCCCTTGCGATCATGCACCATCTGTTGATCTAGCATCTTCTCTGTGCAATGCAAGTGGGACCATCTGCCATGTGGTGCTTAGTTGCTGTGTTCCAATTGGTGCCAGGTGGCTAGGAGTTTGGAAGGTGGGTCCTGTGGTAGGTGTGCCTGGGCATGGATCAATGAATGGTTTGGTTACAAGTGGCATCGGGTAGGCCCAAGTGCAATCTAGTGTTTGGTGGAGTGGGTAGAGATCTGGCGGTGCCGACAAATTTTCTATGTGTTCACACGTTCGAATAATAAAAAGGTAATGCCCTAGTTCTTTTGGTGATTCTACGAACCATGGTCGCATGGTCGCTAAGTCTTTTGGTGATGATGTAAAAGATTTTGCGAACTGGCGGAAGTTCTTTGGTCACCAGTTCACCAGATAGGTGGGGCTGGTGTTTGCGGTGGTGGTTGCGGTGGCGATGAATATTCATGGGCTGCTACATGTTCGCATAACCCATTTTTGGGTTATGTGATCATGCGACCAAGCATATTTTGTTGCCCGTTTCTTGTGGTGGTGAGGTTGTTGACCGCGCGGTTGCGCGAGTAAGTTGAATGTTAAGTTGCCAAGCCCGTAAAGGGAAATTGATCCGACGGCGAGGATATAAGGTTAATTTGATTTTAAATGTGAGCCATTGATTCGAGGGTAAAGCCATGAGGTAACCGTTAGGATTCAAATTCAAATTCTGCAGAGGGTTTCAAGTAGGGAAGTACCAGAATTTCAATTTTTGAGTGCCCAGAGTGGGTGGAATTAATTGCCAGGCATTGCATTGTGGTATAGGCTACTGTGGTAGTTGCAAAGGAATGTCTTGCCACAGGAGAATAAATGTTTCAGTACCCTGAAGCATGTTACAAGGGTCATTTTGGCCTGATTTCTTAGGGTCTGATGGTGATTCGGTACTTGGACCAGTACAGGGCTAGTTGACTGTTATTTTTTGACTCTTTGAGCTTACATGCTGTGGCTCAGTCCCTGTCTTGTCTGTGTTTACTCCTTGAGGGGGTTACGTGGATTTTGAATTTCAAATGATCATTGTGCTTATAATGTAACCCTAGTATAAAGGGATTTTCATGATCATTTTGTAGCATTGGGAGTTAGATTTTAAAACTTTTCTGGTTGTGAGTCTTCTGCCCAGTCAAGATTGTAACATTTTGGCATTTGGTATTTTGTTGATGATAGAGAAAAAGTTGCAGGTCTAAGCTGTAATTTGCAAGCTTGACTCCTCTAGTTTGATTGTTTATAGTTAAGGATTCTTCATATTTAATACAAATATATGACTCTTATCTCTCCTTTGTGTCAACTTGGATAGGTTCTGAACTTTCTAGTTCTCTGCATATTGTTTTATGTATATGTATCCATTCTTAAGTTCTAATCCAGGATTAGATGAAATGATGCTTTAGATGGGACATAGATCTATCTGATTGTCTATGTAAGGATATATCATAAGCATTAAAGGGGATTGTAGGTGTGTTTATGGCTTGGAATCTCAGCTATTGTCTGGTGTGTATAGCATTCTTGTTCTAGGAGATCTTGCCCAATGGATGAGGCACTGGTCGAAGTGAGTATCTCTTTATCAACAAATACTGATTGTTGTTGTTATGATCCAGGAAGATATAAGATTAAGAACCATTCCTAGATTTTCAGTATTTGGTTGTATGAGGTCCTATCCCATAGTGAAGAGATGTCAATGAATATGTGGTTATCATTTAGTACCCTCTTACTATCTAGGCATCTATTATATAAACCCAGTCCTTTGTGTGTGAAGTATATTTTATACTAGGTTAGGTGCACCCACCTTGGTTTCATAGAGCCAGAAGCAGAAGAGGGAAAATCCATCCCTATAGTTGGTCCGGTTGCCTATAGATTGCCCACATTTGGAACTAACCAATCCTTAATATCCATCATAGGCATATCGGTGTCTCTTTGAGTGTAAACTCCTTATCAGGAACCAACAAAATGACAACTCTGCTAGGGAGTTAGAGTATAAATATTGTTTCAACAACTAGTAAGTTGACCATTGGGAGTATAGAGTACTTTATGTTCTGCTATTGAAAGTTTTGCTATCAAGAAAGTGTTGTGTTTTCCCAAGATAGTTTGGGTGGTGACTCTGAGTTTTCTCTGCAGCAGTGTTTAAGACATTTCAGTTTATACACACTTTCTTGTTATGAGTTATATGAACACAAGAGCTTGGGTGAAGAAGCATCCTGGAGATAAAATGGATGACAGATTTCCTGCTACCTCCAAAGCCAGTCACCCTAAAAAAGGAAGGAAAGGGAGAAATGCCCCTTAGAATAAGAGACAAATGGAGAATACAAGAGTAGAAGAACCAATCTAGAGAAATCAAGAGGAAGATGAGTCAGAATATGAAGAAGCCGCTGATTTGGGATTGGGTGCTTATGAGGAAAATTATTCTCCTAGTGAGAAAGAAAATGTAGAATCTGAATCTACTCTTCCTGATTTAGATGGTGTAGCTGAAGAAATGGCTGAAATAGATAGGAGGATTCATGAGCAGATTGCTATCAGGCAGAGAAGAGAGAAAGGAAAAGAAGAGAAGATTAGAGATGATCAGCTCCTGCTCAAATAGAAGAAGTGACAATTACAAAGGTTAGAGGAAATGAATCAGGTTGATGAGGCTGAACAAGATGAGGATGAACTTGTCATTCAGCCCTTTCCTACTACCAAAAGAGAAAATAATAAGGGTAAGCAGAAGATGATAGGTGTTCAAATAAATTTACCTATAAATCAAGGGAAGCCTTTAGATCAGATGTCAAAGTTGGATACTGATTTAGAGAGGATCAGATTAGAGAAAGAGATCATAGCCAAAGAGCTTGAAAAGGTTGAGTTGGAAGCTACTGCCACAGAAATGAAAAAGAAAATAGATTTTCTCAGGAATGCTTTTAGACATGTAGATGGTGGAGTAGCTACAACATTAGATAACAATCCTTTCACAAGAAGGCCTACTCATACAGAAAGGTACAAACAATTCTCTTTCACTAATATTCCTGGTTATCCAAATATAGTTCCAAATGAGATTAGGGATAAACTTCCTAAGTTTGCTGGAAATAATGTTATTACTTGTGAAGAACATTTGAAAAGATTTAGTGATATGATGGATGATTATGAGATTATGCATGAAGATGTAATAATGAAATTATTTGTGCAATCCCTAGTTGAGGATGCTAGAGATTGGTTTAGGGGTTTGCCTTTTCAGTCTATAGGATCCATGGATGAATTAGAGAATTGTTTTGAGGAACAATATGGTGATAAGACAAATGAAGGTTTCATGCTAAATGAATTCAACAATATTAAGAAGCATCAGAATGAGGATGTTGTTGAATTTAATACTAGATTTCAGAAGGCCATGCATAAGTTATTCCAAGTTATGAGGCTTGATGTTAAGGTTTTCCTTGCCACTTATTTGAATGTCTTTGATTCAAAAATGGGTTATCTTCTTAGAGATAAAAATCCTAGAACCCTTAGAGATGCTTATAAGATAGCATTAAATATTGAAACAAATAGGAGAGTAGCAGGGAAATTAGATAGAACTGATTGGAGGCAAACCAAGAAGGAACCGGTTAGGCCTAGTGTTAATAAGCCTAAGGAGGAAGTGGATATGAAGAAAATTTTGAATGCTATCAGAGAGTTAAAGCCTGTTGATAACAGGAATGTCAGACTTCCAAATAATGATAATGGGCTAGTCCCTAATAATTTCAACAGACTTCCAAGAATGCAAAATTACCCTTACAATACCCAATGGAAAGATGGCAAGCCCATTCTCCCAACCAAGCAAGAAAGGTCTGATGGAAGGATCCCTCATCCTTTGCATAGAAATTCAGTGAACATGACTGATGATATTCCATGCTGTGCTGCTTGTCAGTCTCCTCACAGTTCAGAGCATTGTGTCATTGCTCTAAAATTACAAGAGAACCAAGAAAATGAAGAGTAATATGATAAGGATGGGTTTGGGATGACTTCTTCACATGCAAAGGATGAGATTATTTCTGATGAGGAGGGAAAAGATTTTGATGATGTTGGATGTGGTGCAGTGAGGGGTGAGGAGCAAGTTTCTTTAAGAAGACCATCAGATGAAGAAATTTCTCAAATCACTGCAGACATGGTCACTAAAGCTAGAAGCAATTACAATTTGAGAAATAGGATAGTTGGAAGTGCAACTGGTAAACCGGGCAGTATGTTCATCAAGAGGACAAAAAATAGTGTACAACAACATGAAGAAAAGGGCAAGGGTGCTTGTGTTGCTGACCAAGTGAAGGTAAAAAAGAAAATTATGCCTATTACAACACCTAGGAACAAAGCAAAGACATTAGATGTTGTTGTTCCTACCTTTCAGAAGGGAGAGGAATCCTCTCTCAAGGACAACTCTGATGTCACAAAAGATAAAGTTGTCACTATTTTTGATGAAGACATGAATAGCCAGAAGTATGTTCCAATAGATATGTCTAAATTGATTGCACAGATCACTGTCAAGGTTTCACTTTTGGAAATGATGAGAATAGAAGAACACAAGGTCAAAGCCTTGAATTGGGTAAATGGTGTTTCTTCTACAGGAATCCAAGAAATGAGTAGAAATGACAAACATGTGGCTTCCTTGGGAGACACACCTGCCAGTAAGAGTGAAGAAATTGTTTCTAAGATCCCTCAAATCTTCTTGGATACAAATCTTGTAAATGGTGCATCAGGGACAGTTGATCCTTTCTTCTTGTCTCTAGTTATTGATGGTAAAGTATTGAAAAATTGCATGATTGATTCAGGAGCATCAAACACTGTCATGCCTACAAAGATCATGAAATCATTAGGACTGAAGGTTGATACACCTCATGGGAGATGCCAGGCTATGGACTCAAGAGAAGTGCTGGTTATTGGTACCATTAAGGCTTTGCCTTATAAATTAGCTACATTTCCTGATAAACAGTTGAATATGAGTGTTCTTGTAGTTGACATTCCTCCTCAATATGGAATGTTGTTGTCTAGAAAGTGGAGTGCCTCTATGGGAGGAAGTATCCAATGTGACCTATCTTTTGCCACTTTTGATATTGAAGGAGAGAAGGTGAAGGTGTCAAGGGAAGCTAGAACCCCACATATGATTGAGGAAAATGAAAAGGATAGCATGAATTGTTTTTTTGACACTGACATTGGTTCATTCCAAGTTTAGAGGAAAGAGATGCAAGAAAAGGTTAGGCCTATCCTTTTGGTTGATGATGAGAGTAACATGGTAGAGGATAATGTCCTTTGGACATTATATTTTGATGGAGAAAATTCTAAGGAAGGTGCTGGAGTAGGAGTGTTATTAATATCCCCAAGTGGTAAGACTTTTAAGTTTTCTTTCACTCTCCTATTTTCTTGCACAAACAATGTTGCTGAATATGAGGCCCTATTGATTGGTTTGAGACTAGCATCAAAACATGGGATCAAACATCTTAGGGTGATTGGTGATTCTGAGTTAATAGTTTCTCAGATTAGATCAAAGTATGCATCTAAGAACCAAAGGCTGAAACAATATAGGAATGTTGTATGGGATGAAATTGAATGTTTTAGTGCCTTTGGGATTGATTGGGTGGATAGAAACCAAAACAGGATGGCGGATTTACTAGCAAACATAGCCTTAAGGCCAAAGGATGTTACCTTTGCAGGGATATCCAAAATTGAGTGTAAGTCTAGGCCTTCTATCCCAGATAATGTGGAGAATTGGTAGGTTTTTTCTGATGATCAGGACATTTTGAGATTCTTGCAGTGTGAATCTCACTTTGATGGTCAGGAGATGGATTTTAGCACCTATGTAGACAACAAAGATGGAAAAGAGAGTTTCCTAGGGAAGGAAGTTCTACAACTAAAGTCAAATAGAATCCCTAGGGGATTGGTTGCTCTTGAGAGAGCATTTGATGATAAAGAGAGGGCTTGTGTATCTAGACTTGTTGACAGGGTAAGTTATTTGGAGGAGGTGAATCTAGGGACAAGCCAAGAGCCAAAAATTATTTACGTAGGTAAATGCTTATCTCAAAGAACTAGAAGAAATCTGATTGATCTTCTCAAAAAATTTAGACATGTCTTTGCATGGTCTTATGAATATTTGAAGGCATATAGAGAAGATCTCTTTCAACATGAGATACCATTAAAGGAAGGAACTAAACTCGTTAGGTAGAAATTAAGGCCTGTGAACCCTACTTTGGCACCAAAAATGCAAGATGAACTCAAAAAGATGATGGATGCTGGTATTATAAAGCCTATTAGACATTCTACTTGGGTGTCAAACTTGGTTCCAGTTAGAAAAAAGAATGGTGACATTAGGCTATGTGTTGATTTTAGAAATCTGAATGTCAATTCTTTGAAAGACAACTATGGTCTCCCTAATATGGAAAGTATGTTGTAGAGAATCACAGGGTTAGAGTTAATGTCCATGATGGATGGTTTCTCTGGATATAATCAAGTCATGGTCAAGGAGTCAGAACAATTCAAGACTGCATTCACTACCCCTTGGGGAACATATGTTTATGTTAGGATGCCATTTGGCCTGACAAATGCAGGAGCAAATTTTTAGAGGGCTATGGATGTATCTTTTTCTGATTTCATAAACAAGTTTCTAGTGGTATACCAAGATGATCTTACAGCATATTCAGAAAAGGAGGATCAGCATTGTGGGCATCTAGAAAAGATTTTCATCAGAGCTCTGGAGTATGGGATTTCTTTGAATCCAAAGAAGTGTTCTTTTGGTGTTATAGAAGGCAAGCTCTTAGAACATATTGTGTCTAAGGATGGAGTGAGAATTGATCTAGAAAGGGTCATAGCAATAGACAAGCTCTTACCACCAAGAAATGTTAAAGGAGTAGAGTCTTTCTTTGGGAAGGTAAATTTTCTAAGAAGATTTGTTTCAAATTTTGCAGAAATTTGTATTCCCATCTCTAGGATGTTGAAAAATGATGCAAAGGTAGAATGGAATGAAGAAGCAGATGAATCTTTCAAAAGTATCAAACAGGCCATTAAAGATTCCCCTATTTTGAGGACCCCTGATTATGGTAAGCCCATGCAGATTTTCTCTTTTGTTTCTTATCATATGGTTGCAACAATCTTGTTACAAAAGAACTCAGATGGATATGAGTAACCTATATCATTTTTTAGCAAGTCCTTACATGGAGTAGAACTAAACTATGATATAGTTGAAAAATAGGCTTATGCCTTGGTCAAAGCTATCAAGGCTTTTAGGTGTTATCTTGTGGGAGCCAGGGTGGTTGCTTATGTCCCTAGTCCTGTTATTAAAGACATATTGGTGCAACAAGAGGTATTAGGAAAAATATGTAGATGGATCAACAGGAGATCCAAGAATTTAACATTGATATTCAGATTACAAAATTGGTGAGAGGCCTAGGCCTTGAAAAGTTGATGGCACAAAGTCATCTGATTGCTAATCATGTGAATATGCTAGAGGAGGAAGAGAGGCCATATATTTGTGATATGGATTACTGTGATTGGTATAAAGATGTCATCAATTACTTGCACAAATTGTTTCTTCCCCCTGACATGAATGAAAATAAGAAGAGGACTATCAAGTTATAGTCAGCAAGGTATGCCATTATTCATGGTGAGTTGTGGTGGAGAAGCAATGAAGGAGTATTGCAAAATTGTGTGGACCATGAAAGATCTAAGAATCTATTGGAAGAAATGCATCAAGGTGTGTGTGGAGGACATTATATGGCAAAGACCATAGCCCACAAGATTCTTTGGTCCGGATTTTGGTGGCCTACAGTTTTTAAGGACACACATTAGTTTGTGAAGAAATGTGATGCATGCCAGAGGTTTGCAGGAAAGTTGAAATTTAGTGGGAATTTTCCACTCAAACCTGTCTCAGTTCAGGCCCCTTTCCAACAATGGGGTATTGATTTCATAGGTGAAATTTCAAACAATTCTAGTGGTGGACATTCATACATACTAGTGGCGATAGACTATTTCACTAAATGGGTTGAAGCTATTCCTACTAGGAGGGCTACTAGTAAAGTGGTAATTGATTTTGTAATGCAGAATATTCTCACTAGATTTGGTTTCCTAGAGACAATTGTGGTTGATAATGCAATGTGTTTTAGATCACAGGAATTTGGTGATTTTTGTCAGCAATATGGGATACACATTTCATTTTCTTCTCCATACCATCCACAAGGGAATGGCCAGGCAGAATCCAATAATAAAAGCCTTATCAAGATTCTCAAAAGGGTGTTGGACAGAAATAAGAAAGCATGGGACTCAAAGTTATGGTGGGCATTGTGGGCTGATAGAGTGACCATCAAGAAGGCCATAGGTTGTGCCCCATTTGATCTAGTCTATGGAATTGGAGCTAGGTTACCTCAGAACAATCTATTGCAAATGTATAAATTCATCTAGGCATATGATGAAGACTTAGATGATGAAATGAGACTAAGGATGGATGAGCTAATCCAATTAGAGGAAGTAAGGAGGGATGCACATGAGAAAAATGAGACATTGCAGCGGCAGTGTAAAAATTTGTTTGATAAGAGAACAACTCAAAGGAGCTTTGAAATTGATGACCTGGTCCTGATGTGGAATGCAAGGATGGAGGATAGGGGAAAGCATGGAAAATTTGATCATTTTTGGTTGGGTCCTTATCTGATTGAAAGCAAGTGGGGAACAGATTCATATGTCCTAAAGGATTTAACTAGTGATACTTTGGAATTGCCTGTTCATGGACAATTCCTAAAGTTTTACTTCTCCTGAAGTATCTCTTCCATGAACAGTACTTTAGGTTTCCCTATTTTTGTCTGCTCTATGTTTTTGTGTCAAAATTTTGAGTTGGTCTTCTCTCCCAGAGATTTGAATTCTTGCCATGCTTGCAAGAGCCATGCATCCCCAACTAGAGCCACTGTTAGTCCATTTTCTCATTCAATGCAAAATCCTTTGAAATGGCCTATTTCATTGCATGTTTCATGCTTTGTGTCTTGCCTTGTGCCTTTTTATTATGTCACCTTGCTTCAGCCCAGGTTGCGTCTCTTAATGTGTAAAACCCAGAAAGATTTTCAAATTCTAAGGTCCACGGGAAGCATCTTTAAAATTCTGCCATAGTGTCGAAAAACCACGGTGTTTTCAAAAGTCCATGATGTTTTCGATCATTTACCAATAACCTTCATTGTTTTTGACCCTGTGCTTCCTGCTTTTGTGTGCTTATCCTTTGGCGTCGAAAACTCTGTGTTTTTTTGGTCTTTCTCCGTGTTGAAAACATTTTGTGTTTTCGACTTCGCACTAGTTTCCTGTTTGACTGTGTTTCCTATCCGTGCAAGTGTGATGGGTGGTGGGCTCAGGCCTTCAAAGGCTCTTCTCTAATTGGCTGTCGCATGGCCGCATGTCAAACTTTTCAGACATGCGATCATGCAACCGCCTGCCACCTGTCCATGTGGGTCCCGTTCTTCCTGTTGTTCTTCTTGGCTGGTGGTTATGTCTTCATTCTGCGACTTGGTGACTTGTGGTTATCTTTTGTTAGCTAGTTTCTGGCAGTTGATCCCTTAGCATTCAGTAACCTAGCGGGTGGTCTTTTTCTCTTCAGTCGCACAATCTCTTCATCCCTGGCGGTTAGCGGCTAACATCTCACGACTTGGCGAAGGGTTAGTCGAATAGTCACTGAATTCTTGGTAGTTTGTTGGCAGGCCCGCATTGATGCTAGATCTAACAGTTGGCATATGATCTCAAGGAATATTCCCAGCCCTTGCGATCATGCACCATCAGTTGATCTAGCATCTTCTCTGTGTGATGCAAGTGGGACCGTCTGCCATGTGGTGCTTAGTTATTGTGTTCCGATTGGTGCCAGGTGGCCAGGGGTTTGGAAGGTGGGTCCTGTGGTAGGTGTGCCTAGGTGTGGATCAGTGAATGGTTTGGTGACAGGTGGCATCGGGCTGGCCCAAGTGTAGTCTAGTGTTTGGCGGAGTGGGTAGAGATCTGGTGGTGCCGACAAATTTTCTATGTGTTTGCACATTCGTGAAATAAAAAGGTAATGCCCTAGTTCTTTTGGTGATTCTACAAACCATGGTCACATGGTCGCTAAGTCTTTTGGCAATGATGTAAAACATTTCACGAATTGGCAGAAGTTCTTTGGTCGCCAGTTCGCCAGATAGGTGGGGTCGGTGTTTGCAGTGGCGGTTGCGGTTGTGGTGAATGTTTGTGGGTTGTCGCATGTTCGCATAAACCATTTTTGGGTTATGTGATCATGCAACCAAGCATATTTTGTTGCCCGTTTCTTGTGGCGGTGAGGTTGCTGACCACGCGATTGCCAGACTAAGTTGAATGTTAAGTTGCCAAGCCCGTGAAGGGAAATTGATTTGACGATGGGGATATAAGTATAATTTGATTTTAAATTTGAGCCGTTGATTTGAGGGTAAAGCCATGAGGTAACCATTAGGATTCAAATTCAAATTTTGCAGAGGGTTTCAAGTAGGGAAGTACCAGAATTTCAATTTTTGAGCGGCCAGAGTGGGTGAAATTAATTGTCAGGCATTGCATTGTGGTCCAGGCTACCGTGGTAGTTGCAGAGGAATGTCTTGCTGCAGGAGAATAAATGTTTCAGTACCCTGAAGTGTGTTGCAGGGGTCATTTTGGTCTAATTTCTTAGGGTCTAATGGTGATTCGGTACTTGGAGCAGTACAGGGCTAGTTGACTGTTATTTTTTGACTGTTTGAGCTTACATGTTGTGGTTCAGTCCCTGCCTTGTCCTTGTTTACTCCTTGAGCAGGTTAGGTGGATTTTGAATTTCAAATGATCATTGTTCTTGTAATGTAACCCTGGTATAAAGGGATTTTCATGATCATTTTGTAGCATTGGGAGTTAGATTTTTAAACTTTTCCGGTTGTGAGTCTTCTGCCCAGTCAAGATTGTAACATTTTGGCATTTGGTATTTTGTTGACGATAGAGAAAATTTTTTAGGTCTAAGCTGTAATTTGCAAGCTTGACTCCTCTGGTTTGATTGTTTATACTTAAGGATTCTTCATATTTAATACAAATATATGACTCTTATCTCTCCTTTGTGTCAACCTGGATAGGTTCTGAACTTTCTAGTTCTCTGCATATTGTTTTATGTATATGTATCCATTCTTAAGTTCTAATCCAGGATTAGATGAAATGATGCTTTAGATGGGACATAGATCTATCTGATTGTCTATGTAAGGATATATCATAAGCAGTAATGGGGATTGTAGGTGTGTTTATGGCTTGGAATCTCAGCTATTGTCTGGTGTGTATAGCATTCTTGTTCTAGGAGATCTTGCCCAATGGATGAGGCATTGGCCTAAGTGAGTATCTCTTTATCAACAAATACTGATTGTTGTTGTTATGATCCAAAAACATATAAGATTAAGAACCATTCATAGATTTTCAGTATTTGGTTGTATGAGGTCCTATCCCATAGTGAAGAGGTGTCAATGAATGTGTGGTTATCATTTAGTACCCTATTACTATCTAGTCATCTATTATATGAACCTAGTCCTTGGTGTGTGAAGTATATTTTATACTGGGTTAGGTGCACCCACCTTGGTTTCACAGAGCCAGAAGTAGAAGAGGGAAAATCCATCCCTATAGTTGGTCCGGTTGCCTATAGATTGCCCACATTTGGAACTAACCAATCCTTAATATCCATCATAGGCATATCGGTGTCTCTTTGAGTGTAAAATCCTTATCAGGAACCAACAGGTAGACCAAAGGCTTATTTTAAGATTGAAAAAATGTGGTTCATTGATAAAAACTTTATGGTTCTACTTCTTTAGGAGTGGAGGGAGGGTCCTTATGTCAAAGGTTGAAGGATGATAGAAGCTATCCAAGAGACTGGGGTATACAAAGTTTAAGATCAAGGAATAGAATAAGGAGTGTTTTGGTAATGTATTTGAGACAAAGAGGGATCTTGAGTATCAACTTGAGCAGTGGAATGAGCATATCATTTATAATGGGCTGAAAATGAAGGTGTATGAAATTTAGAAATATTTGAAGGAGAAGTTGGAAGAGGTACTGTTGAGAGAGGATATCTATTGGAGGCAAAGGTCTAGGGAGATATGGTTAAAGGAAGGTAACATGAACACTAGAGTTTCTTTCATGCTTCTTCTAGAGTAAGGATGCATATGGAAACATAATTTTTCAAATCAAAGATGGTTCAGGGTTCATCATAAGAGAAGAGAGTTTGATTTAGCAACATGTACTTACATTTTTTTTAGGATCTTTTGAATTTAAATGAGGCTCTTCGGGACAACTTGAACATTTTGGATTGTATCCCCAACTTGGTTTTCCAAATGGACAATCAAATTATTATGGATCCATTCTTGTTAGAGGAAACTGAACAATGTGTTTTCGCCATGGCAGCTAATAAGGCCCCGGGTCCAGATGGGTTTACCCTCTCTTTTTAAAAAATGTTAAGATTTAATGGGTATGGACATTTAGAGGGTTGTTGAAGAATCCATAATTCATGGTTGTATGCTAAAGAAATTTGGCACAACTTTCATCACAATCCTTCCTAAATTCCCTCATCCAAACACTTTTGCATATTTTTGGCCTATCTCTTTATGTAATAGAATTTATAAGATTTTTACTAAAGCAATTGCATCTTACATGGCTAAGGTTATTCCTTTCATTATTTCAGAGCAACATGGTGGTTTTTTTCTTGGAAGGGAAACTATGGGACAAGAAGCTTGATTTTTCATGAGGTTCTTCATTCTATCAAATCTCAACGGGACACCTACAATGATTGTGATGTTGGACGTGATGAAGGCTTATGACTAGGTCAGTTGGTCCTTCTTAAGGAAGCTAATGAGAAGAATGGGATTCCATCATAAATGGATCAAATGAGTGATGTTGTGTGTTACAAGAGATAAGTTTTTAGTATTAGTTAATAGATCTCCTTGAGGATTCTTTTATCCCTCCTAGGAAGTTTGTCAAGGGGATTCTCTTTCCCAATTCTTGTTCATTATTATGGTTGAAGGCTTAAGAAGATTAATACATCATAAGAAATTAGTGAGCCTAATGGAAGGAATTAATCTCAATCACTCCCAACTATCTCTTACTCATAATATTTTTGCAGATGATTCATTGATGTTTGGGAAAGGTTGTTTGAGGGAAGCTAGATAGATTAAGATCACTCTTAAGGAATATTATGAGGCTTTTGGGAATATATTGAATCTAGCCAATTCTAATATTTTCTTCTTCAATCTTATCAGAGATGTCAAGGTGCCAATTGTGAGGGTCTTTAGGTTTGTGGATGCATAAAATCCTTGTAAGTATTTGGGTATTCCTTTATTTCAGGGTGGGACCAAATTTTCTCATTGGAAAAATATTATTCAAGAAATTAGAGATAGGATTACGACTTGGAAAGATAGGTGGTTATCTCCGGCAGGTAGAATTATTCTTGTCAAATCAGTTCCCAACATAATTCAGAATTATTTTATGTCTATTCTACTAGCTCCTAGAAGAGTTTTGGAAACATTGACTTGAACTTCTTAAGAGATTTTATTTGGAAAGGTAAAATTTGGATGAGAATAATAGGATGCCTCTTATTTCTTGGGATACTATTTGTAAACCCAAAGGGGGTGGTGGCGTGGGTGTTCGTAGTGTGCATGAAAGGAACATCAGTCTAGGGGCTAAACTAGCCTTGAAGTATTATGAGAAGCCCTCAACATTGTGGACAAAGATACTTAGGGTGAAGTACCTCAATGGGGATGAGACAGAGAGGATACTCACAATGAGAAACCATCCCAAAGGTTTGGCCATGTGGAACTTTATGATAAGATGTAGGGATTTTCTCTTACCCCACCTATATTGGGTGATCAATGCAAGGGACAAGGCTTTGTTTTTGATAGATTCATGGAATGGTCTTACTTCAGTGAGATCAATCTTCTAGTTTCCTAGGACCAGAGAGGATTTGGAGGTAAGGTGGGGATATAAGGTTAGAGATTAGTTCAAATTGGATGTGGTTGATAGTGTCTCAAAGGTAGAATGAAAGGATTTGACAAGTGTTCCCATTCCGCAGGAGGAAAGGGATGTGTTAACTAAGATATTGCAACATCGACTTTTTCATATCAATAATGTAGGAGATACTTTAGTTTGGACTAGGAGTAATGATAGAAGATACTCAGTCAAAGTTATCTATACTAGATCATTGGTGTCCAGGAGATGTTCGGGGTGCAAGAGGGAATATACTTTTTGTTGGCATGATGTGGTGTTGCTAGTGCATTCTTGTGGCTTGAATTACAAAATAGAATCCTTACTAGTAACATGATTCAAAGGTTTGGTATTGCTGGCAATTTCCTATGTGTTTTATGTGGTAACAGTATGGAAGGCACTAATCACTTGTTGTTGAATCGGGGCTTTGCCCCAAAATGTTGGAAATGGATTATTCATAAATTAGGTTGGGAGGGCCCTTTCCCATCTTCTTTGAGTCAAATGGTGTCTGGATGGTCTCTGCTTCATAAGGGGTTTTTCTTTGTCGAGATATGAATGATAGTGCCTTTTGTAGTGGTTTGGAGTATATGGTGGGAATGTAATAAAGGGACCTTTAGGAAGGAGAGTATAGAAATGGACAAGGTTTGTGTGCTCATTGAAAACTCCATTTCAAAATCTATTAATGCATACACGATGAGATCAAAATCTTTATCCTTTGCCTATTCTCTAGTGGAAAATACCATTCTCAATTATTTGAAGAGAATTAAGATTCTCTTCAAAGGAGTATTGGTTAGGAAGTAGTCTAAAAAGGAATCCAGGTGGTGGGTCAAGTGGGTCAAGTTGATACAACATTTTTATAAATTGAATTTTTATGGTGAATCAAAGAGGAACCTGTATGGTGAAAATGTGACCACACTTCTATGAATCTTTATATGCAAGGAAACTCAAGAATGAGCCCTCACAAATCGATCCATAGCTCTCTATGCATGGAGTTGCAAGATTTTATATTTTTGCTCTTAGCTAGAGCTATAAACTCATGACCTTGCTAGTCAACCACACAATGAGAGATTCCAAATCAAAGACAAGGACAACAATGCCAATATCTCTAATGAAATCAAGATGTATGCAATGCAATGCAAACCTATATGAGAATGAAAATTAATCTATGAGGATGAAGATGCAATTAAGCTATTGAAAAGAAATAACAAATGATTACAATCTTCCTAATTAGACTATATGAGATTATTCTATTGCATAAAAGGAAATCTATGCTAGAAATGCCATGATCATGCAACTATGAAAGCAAATATGAGAACTATGGAATGCAATAATGATCTTCAAAGCTTGGATGCAAAAGTGTCTTCAAAGAGCTCCAAAATGACCTAGAAAACCTGTAGCATAACATTAGCATAAAAACCTAAGATGCAAAATGAAGAAGAGAGCTCTCCTTTTAGAAGAAATGAGAGGAAATGGACCATGGAGATTAAGAGGCAAAAGTCTTAATCAAGGGTAGAGGTTGAAAGAGGAGCAATCCATGTGCACAAGTATCCTCCAATAGGAAAATAGGAGTTGACTTTTGTGTCCATATGAGACAATAAGTGTTTTTTCCCTTTTTATAAAATAAGAATAATGCTTTATTTGTGCAACTTAGGATTAGAGGAAAGGTGAGGGCTTTTATTTAATAAAAGAGGAGGAGATATTCCTTTTAATTAAATAAAGACTTAGGATAAAATGGTTAGACCAAGGAATAATTGAATAAATGATAAAATTAGGATTTGATCAAGGAAATTGATATAATTGAAAATATTGATTCATGGATTTGATAAATTGTAGAATGGGGGCCCAAAGTCTAGGTGACCATTTTAGGGTGCATACAGAACCCAGGCAGGTCAGGCATTGGAGATGTTCTTAGAGATCATAGTCGTGCTATTTTAAAAGCATCCTACTCAAGAGTTCTAGATGGATCGAGTAATTTGGCAAATGCAAGAGCATTATTGGAGGGTGTTAAGTTGGCCTTGTTAATAGGCATTTCAAGAGTTGTTATAGAGGGGGACTCACAATCATTAATTCAACTCTGATGATGAAGAAGATTATGAGATGGAAATTGCAGTATGTGCTAGAGAAGGTATGCTGAATTTTGCCAAGATTCCAAGAATTTATAGTCACACATTGTTTTAGAGAGGCAAACATGTTGGCGGATTGGTTGTTTAATTTGGGGATTCAGTTGGATCATGGATCATGTGCTCTAGATGGGGTAAGGTTAAAAGAGGTAGCTTTGCAATAAGACATCCCATCTTTCTTGGCTGAGGAGATTGGCTATTGAGTTTTGTTTTTTTATGACATGTTACATCGGGTTTTTGGGTTGTGTTGGTCAATGGGTGCTTGGGACATGGCCACCAAGTTGAACCTATGGCGAGGTGTGGTGAAGTTTACTTCAGGATAATTGTTAGGTGTCCTTCTTGCTCCTTTGTCTTGGTGTTTTGGGTCATTTTCTATGTTTTGGGAAATACATTCTTCTGCATTCATGTCCAGCATAAGCCTTTCAACCAAACGGTTCAACATGGCATTCAGAAGTGGAAGTTTCAAGTTTCGGGTGCCTACTTGAGCTATCATCTAAGGGTGTCGTTTAGAATGATGTTGAGGGTGGTTGAAGACATTGTGAAGACATTGATTGGTGTGGAGATTCTCTTGTCCAGGATTCCAAGGAGCCTTCAGCAATCATAGGTGGTTTCTATTTTCTTGTCGAATGTGTAGGCACTCTTGAGGTTTCATTGTCTCCTTTTTGGAAGTTTTCATGTACATGTTATATATGGGGGCAGTTTTAGGGATGCTTTTTTCTTGCCTCTCCGATGTATAGGGTATTTGCATAGCCTTGCTTATCCAGTATGTAAGGAAGATAGTCTTTTCGAGTTTGATTGACCACTCCTTCAAATTTGTACATTTTTAGCTTATTTTAATACATTTATGGGTCTTTGACCTTTTGCACAAAAAAAATCGTATAAATAGATGGAGAAAGATAGAAGAGTAGGTTTATGTTATTTATTTTTTAATTAATTTTTTTTTCCTTACTTCAGATTTAATACATAAAGGATCACATATGTTAGTTGTGTTATTTTAATAATAATGCATGAATGTATATCTTATAAATGAAATATATATAAATGCATTTATCATATGAAATCTTTTACATCATTTTATAGCAGTTTCTCAATGTAATAATAGAAGAAAAATATTTTTAAAACACAAATTATGATGGTTAAATTATAATGTTGCCATTCTTATCACCAGGATTCAAATTCTGTTAAGGTGTTATTGTTGAGTTCTCATATGAAAATAAAAATAGTTTTTCTCAAATGTGACATAAATAAAATTGTAATATATATATATATATATATATTGACTACTTAGAACTAATTTTACATGTTGACTAGTATTTTTTATATTAAAAACAGCAAAAAATGAGGTTGATGTTCTTTAATACAACGTCCAAAAGGCAACAATAAGCAAATTCACCATTGTCACCATAATAACAACACTAAGCCAAAACTATATAGACATCAACTCCTAATATCAAAAACATATAACAGTTGCTAGTTATAGATAGACACTCCATAACTAACATCACTGAACTAACTAAGCACACCATAGCTAAAATAAACTTGCTATCAACAGTCATCATAGTAATCATAACCATAATAAATCAGTCATAAAAAGTCTTAGTAACAGCCCCGCAGAGCCATACAGTAGTAAAGTTTCAGATAAACTATTAAACCTATTATTGATAAACTTGCTATCAGCACTCATCATAGTAATCATAACCTGTTAACTAATGTTTAAGCTTAACTTCTTAACTACTAACACTGCTATCAATATAGCTGCTTGTATGGCCTTGGTTTGCTGGCCTGTCCCTAACCGTAGAGCTCAGAATCTGCGGCGTTTGAGGCTCCATCTTCCCTTCTAGCATCTGCACCACTTGGCTCATATCGGGTCTCACTTCCTCGTCCTCTTGAATGCATAACGATGCTACAATGCATGCTCTTCTTACCTCTTCCATGTCTGCCTCCTCTAAAACACCCTCCTCCACAATATTCATTATGTTCCCCTACTGAAATTGAGTTGCAGCCCATGTCGGGAAATAAAGCTTACATGAATCTTGCATGGTTAAGTCCAGATTTCTTCGCCCAGAAATAATTTCCAAAAGGGTCATACCAAAACTGTAGACATCTACCTTGGGAGTGATGGGAGAACCGGAGATCCACTCTGGAGCCAAGTATCCTCTCGTTCCCCTTGTAGTGGTCAGCACGCAGCTCAAATCTCTACCCATGAGTTTTGCCAACCCAAAATCGGCCAATTTCGGGGACAAATCACCATCCAACAGGATGTTTTCAGGCTTAACATCACTGTGAATGATGCAACTTCTGCATTCTTCATGGAGATAGAGTAACCCTCTTGCAGTGCCTAATGCGATCTCAAATCGGGTATTCCAGTCAAGTACCTTCCCCTTACTCTTGGAATTACTTGTGAACAGCAGGGAATTCAGAGAGCCGTTGGGCATGTAATCATAGATCAATAACCATTTTGATCCTTGTGCACAAAACCCTCGAAGCCTGACCAAATTGACATGTTGTATGTTTCCAAGAGAACTGATTTCTGCTCGGAATTGCTTTTCATCTTGCCTTGAACCCTTCATTTTTTTCACGGCCACAAGCGGTACGTCTGGTAGAGATCCTTTGAACACGGAGCCAAATCCTCCGCTCCCCAACTCAGACCTGAAATTCCTTGTTGCAATTTTCAACTCCTTGTAAGTAAACATTCTCTGGAAAGAGCCCGAGAAATCTGCACGCCTGTCCATCGACCGCTGCTGACGCCTCCGCCAAATTAAAACCGAAGAAATAGTTAGGGCAAGGGTGAGTGCACCAACGATCCCAATCACTGGGCCCATAATATTTGTGGTTTTGCGTTTCTTGGAAAGTTGAGAGGGACCCACTCTAATGAAGGTATTTGTATTGCTTTTTGATGAAGTAGACTTGCGTATGTTTAGCAAATCTCCGGACCAGATTTGGCAGGCCCTGAAGGTGGATTGAAAGCAAACGCGGTGCAGGAGCAGGTGCGTAGGCAGGCTTTCTGGCAATCTTTCTTTGTGGATGAAGGGTATGAGAAAGCGTAATCATGCAACGTTACACCAAGGTCGTTGAATCGGTCAGTGCTGCAGTTTAACGGGCTCTGCCGAACACAGCCACTTGACGCCCAATCTTGCGAAACCCAGGCGTGGTTGTCTATGGGTTTGAAGGCTTCCACGCAGCTGCAGAGCTGAAGATTTCTGGAGTCACAGGCTCCGTACGCACCACAAGGACCATACACGCCGCATTCATCTCTTGGCACAGACCAGAACATGTTCCAACCACTCTTTACGAATGCATACTGTCGCCCTTGTCCGAACTTAGTCACGACATAACGTGCCATAACATTGAAGTTAGGAACCAACGTATAAGTGAAATACAAACCAGAGCCATTACCTTCAACGCTCATATTGAAAAACTGTTAGTCTGCCGTTTCTGGGATTCCACTGAAAATTGTGCCGTCCCAAGTTCCGGACGACCAATACTGTACAGAATTGTTCCATTTCAGCACAAATTGTTTGGCCCCGGACGGATCTCTCTGTAGGGAAAAGAGCCCAGGAGCAGGATCCGTTGAGCTTTTCCAGGAGATTAGATTTTGCTGTCCACCGAATCTCATCCCGGGCAACATGGTATCTGCAGGATTGTCAAAACTCTGCCAAACAGTGTTAGATTCACTGTCATTGGCCAGCATTAAGAAATTACCAGAATCCATTAACACAGCCCGGGATGCCTTGTTTGTTGTGTTGACTGACCAAATAGAAGCGCCCTCTGCATCGAACAGAACCAAATTACCTTCTCTTGACAGCATAAAAACGCCAGACCGGTTTCTGGCGGGTCTGTTCCTGTTGGCCACCCAAACATAAGTCTTTTCTGGTATTTGGGCATACCAGATGCCAATATACCAGTTGCTTCCATTTGGGCTGAAGAATCCCAACTCAAATGTGCCATTCTTTGAGATTATTGTCTGATTTCCGCTAAGCGAGGCGCCCAAGGAAATAGTATCTCCAGCACCACTATTACTCTTGAGCTGAGTAAACAGGGTAACTGCAAAAAGGAGGCTAAGCATATATTTCCCATCGCTAAAGCCCCTCCGTCGTTATGATGTTTCCAAGAGAACTTCTGGGATGGAGCCGTCTGATGTTCAGCCAGAATGCACCTAGACAGTTAGCAGAAAGCACTGTGAACAGGTGCATTTAAGTCGGACTGTGGACTTGCAATGTTTGTATAAAAAACAATTAAAGTTAACTTAATTATATCCTTGTTTGTTGAATCAATATTTGTTGAATTGATTACAGAGAAGATATTTTGAAAGAGTTATCATACATGTGTACCCTTGCTGTGCTGTGAAGTTATTGTGAAAGAGTTATTAGACATGCGTACTCTTATTTGTTGAATTCATTGTAGAGAAGCCAACAAAATGCCATCCATGATCCCCATGCTCCATCAATTAAAGTTAACTTGATTGTATCCTGGTTTGTTGAATCAATATTTGTTGAATTGATTGCAGAGAAGATATTTTGAAAGAGTTATCATACACGTGTACCCTTGTGGTGAAGATATTGTGAAAGAGTTATTATATCTGTGTACCCTTATTTGTGGACATGCATACCCTTATTAGCCATTGTCTAGCCTACAAAATGCCATCCATGATCCCCACGCTCCATCAATTAAAGTTAACTTGATTGTATCCTGGTTTGTCGAATCAATATTTGTTGAATTGATTGCAGAGAAGATATATTGAAAGAGTTATCATACATGTGTACCCTTGTGGTGAAGATATTGTGAAATAGTTATTATATGTGTACCCTTATTTGTTGACATAACCTTATTAGCTATTGTCTAGCCGACAAAATGCCATCCATGATCCCCATGCTCCATCAATTAAAGTTAACTTGATTGTATCCTGGTTTGTTGAATCAATATTTGTTGAAATGATTGTAGAGAAGATATTTTGAAAGAGTTATCATACATGTGTACCCTTGTGGTGAAGATATTCTGAAAGAGTTATTATATATGTGTACCCTTTTTTGTTGACATGCATACCCTTATTTGTTGAATTCATTGTGGAGAAGATATCTTGAATTAGATAATATTATAAATTGTTCAATTAGCATAAATATCTAAATGCCAAAGGTGTTCTTTATGGGCAGCGACTATCCAGCCGACAAAATGCCATCCATGATCCATCAATGCCATCACCATAGTTCCCCCATCCCATCAACAAAACCATCATCTGATATGCCCCCACATCCACAGCTACGTCCAGTTTGATTTATTAATTTGGATAAACATTAAGATAGTACGAGTTTATGAAAAATTCTTTTAAATAAATCAATATTTGTTATATCTATTTGAAAAATATACATAGATATTACTTATTTTGTATTTTTGAATGATTCGTTAAATTTTAAAAAATAGAAAATTACCTATAAAAAATATAGAAAATTAAATAAATAATATTCATTTTTGTTGTGAGAAATATTCATTCAAAAGAATCTTGTATGAAAATGTCTATGGGGAGGATATAAATGAATATTATTAAAAAATATATTATTTAGAATTTTTTTTAAGATCAAATAATTAAATAATGTATTTATATAAAAAATAATTATATATTTTAATGACTTTATCTATAAAGTGGTATATATTAAAGAATTGTTCAAAAGGATAATACTCAATTATTGGAAGGCTAAGAATGCAAACAATAAACACTACAATGCAGCATAAAAACAAAAGTAAAGCATCCATAAGAAAAAATAATAAAACTAAGATTCAAGATAAAAATGTGTAAGGGAAATAACTAAATGAAAATAAGATCTCAAACATCTAGAATAGGAAAAAATAAGGGAGCTAAGATTCAACATAAAAATTGTGGAAAGAAAATAATTAAATCAAAATAAAATTATAATATTTTATAAATGTGACTAATTAGTTTATGAAAAAATATTGTAAACATATTTATGGAAAAAATTGGGAGTGGGTAGAAATGATAGAAGATAAAATCATGGCTAGTTTCGCATAATTTATATAGAGATATAATTTAATTCTTGAATATTAGGATTTGAATATTTAATTTCTAAAATGTGCTAATAACTGTTTGTAGATTTATAATTATATATTTGAGAATACTCTATTTCTCTTTAGAACATATAAATTATCTTCTAAATTTATAAAATAATAATATTTTACTGTGAATCAATATTTAAAAATACACTTACAATTCATAATTAAACAAGAGCTGCAAGGTAGCCAAGTTTTTAAGTGGTGCTAGGACCCCTTATGGCACATAAAGACCCCTTATGAAACATTAGGACCCATTACAACACATTAAAACCCATTAGGACCCCTTCAAACACATTAACTATCATAGGACTCACTAATGGATTCTACGTGGTCCTAATATAACATAAGGGGTCATAATAGGTCCTAACGGTCCCTCAAATCCCTTAGGACCCATTACGACCCCTTAGGACACATTTGGAATCATTAGAACCCATTTAAGCCAATTAATACCCCAAAGAACACATTAAGGGGTGTAGGACACACTAATCTATTTTATGCGCCCTAATGAGTCCTAATGTGTCCTAAGGGTTTGTAATGGGTCCTAAGTGGTCCTGGGAACTATTAGTACCCATCACAACTCCTTAGGACCCATTAAGACCCTTTAGGACACATTAACCATCGTAGGACACCCTTTAGGGTTCTAATGTGTCCTAATGTGACCTAATGTGTTGTAATGGGTCCTAAGTGGTCTTACAACCCCTTAGGACACAATGCAACCCCTTTAGATGCACTAGGACCCATTAAGACACATTACAACTTATTAATACCCCTTAGAACACATTAAGGGGCGTAGGACACACTAATATGTTCTAATGTCCCCTGATGGGTCCTATTGTGTCCTAAGGGGCTATAATGGGTCATAAGTGGTCTTAGAAACCCTTAGGACCCATTAAAACCCCTTAGTACCCATTAAGACCCCTTAGGACACATTAGTACCCATTATAACACACTAATCATTGTAGGACATAGTTCAAGGTTCTAATGTGTTTTAAGGGATCCTAAGTGGTCCTTAGGGGTGCTAGGATGTAAAAATATATCTTAGGAATCCATAAGACCACTTATGACACCTTACAACCCCCATTATCCATTAATATATCCTATGACTCCCTAGCACACATTAATTGTATGATGGTAAAGGGTTGTAATGGGAAATGAGGGGTCTTAAGGTGTCCTAAAGGGTCATGACAAGAAATCCTAAGGGGTCATAGGATATACTAATTTATCCTAGAACCCCTCAGGACCCCTTATGATTTAAGGACCCCTTTAGACCTCTTATGACTCCTTATGACCCCATTAACCATTAATGTATCCTATAAGTCTTATGATACATTAATGTATGCTAACAGGTCCAAAGGGGTCATAGGATACATGAATCATCTGAGGATCCCTAAGGACCCCTTATGACACCTTATAACTCCTTACCATACATAGAGATAGGGAGAGTAGGTGAGGAGGGGGGGAAGGAATAGGTGAAATAGAGAGTGAGAGAGGTAGAGTTGTGAGGAAGAGTGAGAGAATGAGATTAGGGGAAGGGAGAGGGGGAGAGAGGAGGAGGAGGAATGGGATAGGGAGAATGAGTGAGGAGTGAGGGGGAAAGCTATATGTGAAATAGAGAGAGGGTGAAATAGATAAAAGGAGGGAGAAAGTAAGAAAAGGAAAAAGAGAGGGGGAGACGTAGAGGGGAGAAATGGAAAGGGGGATGAGGGACAAAAACATGGAAGAGAGGTTGGAGATGGATGGAAAGAGAGGTAGGGGATGGATGGAGAGAGGGATAGGGAGGAGGGATAAAAGGGAAATGGGGAGAGGGTGAGAGAGGAGAAAATGGATATGTGAAAAGAGGAAACATATTGAAGGTTTAGGGTTTAGAGAAAGAGAGAGAGGTAGAGAGAAGTAGAGGGAGAGAATGAGAGAGGGGGAGAGAGGATGGGAAGAGGGGGATAGAAGAGGGCAGAAAGGATAAAATCTATAAACATTATCCATTAACCCTAAATCCCTTATCCCCTCTCATCCCACACTCTCTCCCTCTGTCCCCATCTCTAACTATATACCTCTTTTTCTTCTCTCCATATTCCCTACCTCTCCCTTACTTCCCCTAAAATATAAATCCTACCTAATCCAAAAATCCTATAACCATAATATATATATATATATATATATATATATATATATATATATATATATATATATATATATATATATATATATATATATATATATATATATATATATATATATATATATATATATATATATATATATATATATATATATATATATATATATATATATATATATATATATATATATATATATATATATATATATATATATATATCTCTCTCCTAACATGCTTAAACATACATTTTAATTAACAAACTAATCATATCATAAATAATACAATGAGAAACAAACCTCCAATGATCATGCATAGGTCAAGGGCTGAAGGAAATAATCAATAGTCCATTAGGAATCATGCTGAAGATAATGTGTTGATTCCTAAACTTTGGCTAAGCCTGAAATTTCCTAAAAACCCTTAAAATCAAGAATCTTTATCTTAACTTCTATATAGTTGAAACCACTATCAAACATCCTGAAAGTATATACATAAAATGGAACTTAAGTATAATAATGTATGTAACTTATACTTAAATGTTACATTTTATGTATGGTCCTGGTGCTGAAGTTGGCCTGGCAAGGCCTACTGGATTTGTATTGCTACATTTGGCTAAAGCAAAATAGGGTGTGCACCCTATTTAGAAGGTTTTTTCATGTTTATATTTTGACGCAGGGTGCATGCCAAATAGGGCGTATGTCCTATAGGACATACACCCTTTTAACTACATTAGGATTTAACAAGCCTAAGCCTTAGAATTTCCTTGGGCATCTAATGCAAGGTGGATGGGGAGAGGGGCCAAAGGCACACCCTAACCAGATCCACCTTACAGAGATCACACACGAAAGAAACAAATACCCAAATGAGAGAGAGAATATACATCAACTTCATAAATTTTCATCAAATAGATTCATACATGTCGGGCTATAAGGCCTTCCCGGTTTAGGCAAGATATTACAATTCAAGTACAAAATTCCTCCAACATGCAAGGATTTGCAAGGATCTAAAACTATCTTCAATCTTCAAAATTATATTCTCTATCCCCTAAAAACTAACTTCCTAAACTACAACCAAAGATAACAATATATACAAGAGGCTACCAAACAAGCTAGCCTTTAGATCCACCATCAATGGAAGGAATGACCAGATCTAGGTCCACATGCTTCCCAATGATAGATACCAACATTAAATATGTGACCAAAATTAATTTCATAAGTTGGCCTCAACTAAAACAAACACCTCGATAAGTAAGGATAACCGAGTGCCAGACAAGCATCACCGAGTGCTAGAGAGATAACCGACCAACCTCAGTTAACAAAGGCAACTGAGCAACTACTGAGCCAACTCGGTCAAAGTAGGAACCGAGAAACAACAAAAAATACAAATATATTTTTTGTGACACATGATTGCCAAGGACCTGAGATGCCCTTGCATTAGACACCTGGGGTAATTTGTAATGATTCTCCGAATCATGAAGCATGTACAATCTAAGCTAAATCTAACTCAAATTGTAAAATCTATGAACTGTCTTCAATCGATCTATTCTTCCACTTTACTAGATATTTCATATACTATTTTCCTCTTGTACTTCTACCAATTCTCTATTCCAAAGTCTGCTCAACTTCTTCTAACTGTTTCTTAGGATAATCATTCGGTACTGTCATTTCTTCATCTGACTCATGGTACTCATACAAATCAGCAATGTTGAGTATAGGTGATATATCTATGTCATCAGGTAATTCAATCTCATAAGCATTTCCACTATCAATTTTCTTCAAAATTTTGTAAGGACCAAACTTCTTCATTTTCAGCTTCCCATATGTTCCAATAGGAAATCTTCCTTTCTTCAAATGAACCATTACTTCATCACCGACTACAAAAGTCTTATGAATTCTTGATCTATCACTTATGTCTTTGTATTTTTGATTACTTTTCTCCAACTTGTGTTTCACATCTTCATGCAATGTCATCATGTACTCAAAAAACTTAACTCCTTCAACACTTCTCTTTCCTTCATCAACAATATCCCTCAAATTTGATATACCTCTCGGTTGTATGCCATTTACAATCTCAAAAGATGTTTTTCTAGTAATCCTATTCGCTAAATTATTGTACACAAACTCTTCTTGTGCCAACACAGAATCCCAATTACTTGGTGTGTCTCCAACTAAACATTTTAGAAGATTTCCCAAGCTTCTATTCACAAGTTCTATATGTCCATCGGTCCATGGGTGAAATCTAGAACTATATTTCAACTTGGTGCCAAACTTTCTCCAAAGGGTCTTCCAAAAGTATCCAACATATTTACTATCTCAGTCAGAGATGATACTCCTCGATAATCCATGTAATCTGACAATTTCCTTAAAGAAAAGATCTACTATATGTACTGCATGCAATCTCTTTCTATAGGGTATAAAATGTGCCATTTTAGAAAATCTATCTACAAGAACAAATATAGAATAATTACCTCTTACTATCTTTGGTAAGCCAAGAACAAAATCCATACTGATATGAATCCAAGGTTTCTCAAGAACAGAAATCGGTGTATACAATCCAGTATTCTGACTTAGTCCTTTTGCAACTTGACAAATTCCATAACTTTTTAAAAATTTATGAACATCCTTATACAACAATGGCCAAAATTATTTCTCCTTAAGAAAATTTAATGTCTTGTCAACACCAAAGTGTCCAGCCAAACCACTACTATGTTTCTCCTTTATCAAACTAGTTCTCATTGATCCTCTCGGTATACACAACTAAATACCTTTAAATAATATACCTCCTTGAATGAAATATTATTCCCATTTAGTACTTGATTGATCTTGAATAGGTTCTCTACACTTTATCCATGACTCAGAAAAATTAGGATCAAATTCATAAGAATCTCTCATGTCATCAAAACCAAGAACTTCAATTTTCATCTCGGTCATGAAAGATATTCTTCTACTCAATTTGCATCAGTAACTCGGTTAGTGACTCCACTCTTATGTCTTATCTCAAATGTATAACTCTACATATACTCAACCCATTTCATATATCTCTGATTCAACTTATTCTGACTATCCAAATATTGTAAAGCTTTATGATCGGTATACAACACAAATTCACTCGGTATCAAATAATATCTCTATTTCTTTAGGGCTTGAACAATAGCATAGAATTCTTGATCATACACAAAATATTTCCTTTTTGCATCATTCAAATTTTCACTAAAGAAAGCAATAGGTTTACCTTCTTGACTCAACATAGCTCCTATTGCACTTCCACTTGCATCACATTCTAGTTGAAATACCTTATTGAAATCAGGCAATGCTAACATAGGCAATTCAACAACCTTATACTTCTGAGTCTCAAAACTTTTATTAGCTCCATGTGTCCACCACTTAAATTCTCTTTTATCTCCTCTCATAGTCTCAGTCATAGCATTGCAAATTGAACTGAAATTCCTAATGAACTTTTGGTAAAAACTTTCCAAACTATGAAATGATCTTACCTCACTAGTATTCTCAGGTGTAGGCCAGTTCAAAATAGCTTCAACCTTTTCAGGATCCATTATTAAACCATCAACTGAAATCACAAATCCCAAATACACAATCTCCTCTTTCATGAAAGAACACTTTTTTAGATTTATCAAAAACTTTTCTTCTTTAAACCTCTGCAAAACTTGTTAAATAATATGAAACAAATGTTCTTCTCTGGTCTTACTAAATATCTAAATATCATCTAGGTATACAATCACAAATTTGCCTAAGAATTTCATCAAAAATTCATTCATCAATCTCATAAAATTACTCGGTGCATTAGTTAAACCAAATGGCATAACCAACCACTCATACAAACTTTCTTTTGTCTTAAAAGCAGTCTTCCACTCATCACCTTCTCTGATTCTAACTTGATGATATCCACTTTTCAAATCAATTTTGGTAAAATACTTTGCTCCAGCCAAACTGTCCATTATGTCATCTATTCTCGGTATAGGAAACCTATATTTCACTGTTATCTTGTTGATTTCTCTGGAATCCATACACATTCACCATTCTCCATTCTTCTTAGGTGCTAATACAATAGGTACTGCACAAGGACTCAAAATTTCTCAGATCAAACCTTTTTACAACAACTCTTGAATCTGTCGGTTCAATTCCTGATTCTTGGTAGGTGTCAACTGATGTAGTGTCTTATTCGGTAAAATAGCTCTAGGGATTAGATCCATGCAATGATAAATGCTTCTCTTCAATGGAAAACCATCAGGTACATTATCAGAAATGATTTCACTATCTTCTATTTTCTTACTCAGTTTGTTAGGAATCATAGCAATACATACATCAATCTTCTTCAAATACTTAACAAACTTTCTTCCTTCCATCAGGAAAAATTTCACAGGTGTAAAAACACTACTAATAGGTTCTTCAATCAAAGGTAACAAGATTTGTCTTCTCCCATCAACCCAAATAGTATATTTATGCAATCTCTCATCATATATAGCATGTCTATCATATTGTCAAGGTCTACCCAATAAAATATGACAACAATCCATAGGCATGATATCACATAACACCTTATCATAGTACTTTCCAATTTTCAAATTCACATAACATTGTTCACTTACCAAGAGTGCATGCTCATCTTTGATCCATGAAATTTGATAGGGCTTCGGGTGTTTCAACCTTTTAAACTACAAATTTGTAACCATTTCCTCAGATTGCAAGTTCTCCAATCTTCCAATGTCAATGACTACCTTCCACACTTCAAAAGAAACTCTACATTTGGTCTTGAACAAACTTTTCCTTACCAGATCTTCCTTATTACTTTCACTCCAAAGTGCTCTCCTTACCATCAAGTTCTTTTCCTTCTCAAATTCATTTAGTGACTCTTCTTACACCAAAGCATTTCTACTGCTACCGACCCTCTTAATTGCATGTGTACACTCAAATGATCCATGTGCTTCTTCTCCATAATTGTAACAAGTTCCTCAGAAACCACCTCTGTTATAACCACCTCAGTAATTATTGCTTCTTCCTCTAGATGAACTTTCACCTTTCCACTCGGTCTTGCCTTTGTCCAGATTTGTCTTTTCTGGTTCAGATCTATTGTTTTCACTATAACATCTACCTCTTCTTCTAGGGAATCTACCACCTCTACCTCTTTTTCTTTGCTCATGTCTTTTGCTCAATTTATCCTCAGCTTTCAATGGAAATTGATAAAGCTTATTCAATATTTTCTAGCTTAACCAAAATAATTTTTTCTCGGATGGAAACTCTCAATCCATTCAAGTATCTAGCAATTCTTTCCACATCATCTTCATCATGTCCAAATCTGATATCTAATATATAGAATTCCTCAGTATAATCTTTTATCGAGCTATTTTTCTACCTCAAACTTTGCATTCACCTAACTAGGTTAATCTAATAATCACAAGGTAAAAAATTTCCTTTCAAATTATTCACCATCTTATTCCATACCTTAATTTTGTCTTTTCCTTTCCTCTTTCTATCCAACTGCAGATGTTGCCACCACAAGGATGCATGACTTTTGAATATTGTGCTTGCAATTTTCACCTTCTTTTCCTCAGAGACATTTTCATATTCAAAGTACTTTTCCATCTCGGTGATCCAGTCCACCAATTCATCAGAATCCAATTTTCCACTATAATTAGGAGGATTAAAGTGTGGTGTAGACTTCAAATTTGTCAAAGCCTTCAACAATATTTCCTCACCTTGATCTGTTACTAGTGCATGTTCTACATCCACTTGTTCTTCCTCAATTTCATCATCACTAACATCTTCAAGATGTCTTCCTCTTCTCTGGGATGTTTCAACAACTTCTAATCTAGCAGCAAGTTGTCCCAACATGTTTGCCAATATTGGATCCGCATCTCACCTCCCATGAACGATCATGAAACCCTCTACAATTGTAGGCCAGGTGGCAATCTGCTACCCCACAACAAGTCAACTAGGGTTTAACAAGAAGGAACCCTCAAACCTAGATTCACAAACCTAGATCTAGATCTCACCTCGCTCTGATACCCCCTTATGTAAGGAGGATGGGGAGAGAGGCCAAAGGCATGCCCTAACCAGATCCACCTTGCAGAGATCACACGCAGAAGCAACAAATACCCAAGTGAGAGAGAGAATGCAGATCAACTTCATAAATTTTCATCAAATAGATTCATATATGCCGGGTTGTAAGGCCTTCCCAGTTTAGGCCAGATATTACAATTCAAGCACAAAAGTCCTCCAACATGCAAGGTGTTAGTCCATTTTCCAGTCATAGAAAAATCTTATGAAAATGGAATATTTCCTTGTAAAGTTTCATTGAGTGCCCTTAGCTATGTGTGCTTCATGTTCTTGCCTTGCTCCTATCCAATTTGCATGTGCTGAATCACCAAATCCAAAAAGTTATTCAATTTTTAAGCCTGCTGGAAATATTTCAAAATCTGCCACAGTGTCGAAAACTGACAATGTTTCTGAAAATCCATGATGTTTTCGGTATGTTTTAAAACCTTCATTATTTTTGACCCTGTGCTTCCTGTTTTGTCCACTTATCTTTTGGTCTGCATGGAAATCCTATATGTTTTCAAACTCATAGTTTCCTGTTTGCCGGCATTCTCTAACTATGCAGGTGCGATGGATGGTGGGCCTGGGTCTTTGAAGGCTCTTCCTGATTGGTTGTTGCATGGCCGCATGTAAAATCTTTTTGACATGTGATCATGTGACCACTTGCCACCTGTCTACGTGGGTCCTGCCTCTTTTCATTGCTCGGTGTGGTTAAAGTTCAGACAGAATCTGTGGTTGTCACTTGTTCGCATGGTGAAGATGCATGAGGTTTATTTTTCACGCTTTTGTGACAACCGTCTGATCCTCTAAAAGGTAAAGCTCATGTTCGATTGGCCCATGTGGTGGTGACTTGTCAGACTTGTCAGTGGGGCCTGGTGTTAGAGATAAAAAGATCTACGGTCAGCATCTGATCACATGGAATATTCTCACCCCATGCGATCATGCACCCAACGTTCGATTGGGTGCCAATGGGTGTGTTCTTTGTGGGCCCGCTGTCAGCGATGGTGATGTGGCAGCTTTTGGTTCACTATCGCATGATCACAGAGCTTATTCTTTGGCTATGCGATCATGTGACTGATCGACACGTGTCCTTGGGGCCTGGTAAGGTGGGTCCTGTGGCAGAAGTGACTCGGCAGTTGCAACGAATGGTGTGGTGACAGGTGGCATTGCAGTTACAGAGTTAGGAGTGCGGTCTGATGCAGTTTGGCGGTCCCGATAAGTGTTTGGCGGCCTGACAAATTTCTTTCTTATCGCTGGTTCGTGTAAGATTTGGCGGTTCTCTAGATTGTCTAGCGATTCAGCGAACAGTGGTCGCGAGCTCGCTAAATTTTTAGCGGAAGGCATGAAATGTTTTACGAACTGGCGGAAGCCTTTTGTCGCCAATTCGATGAATGTAAAGGGGCACTTTTTTAAAAGGTAAACATAAAGCCCGAGAAAGATAAAAAGATCTACGGTCAGGACTTAAAGTTGGCCGAGATTTGATTGTAGACTGCCGATGTGCTTCTGGCGCCATGGATGTGACCATTGGGATTTTAATTCAAACTTGCAGAGGGTTTTTGGGACAGGAAGTACCAAAATTTATGGTTTCTTCGGTAGATTTTGGTTGGTTTGGTGGCGCCAGTGGTTGTTGCAAAGTGGTCCAGAGGCATGTTAATTGCTTGCAGAGACTTTCATGCCGTATGAAGGACTATTTTATGCCTGAGGTGTGTTTGCAGGTGGCCGATTAGACTGATTTTCATGGCATTCCTGGTGTACTATGCTGAGCTCATAGAATTTCATGATTGTTGATCTGCTAGAGATTTGTTTTCTCCAGGCTGCTTGTGTTTCCTACCCCTGCAGTAAATTTTGTGACTATTTGAGTTGGTGTGGTGGGTGAAACCCTTGCCCTAGCTATCCGTAGCTTGGTGCAACCTGTTATGGGTTTCCAAGGCAGCTAGTGGTATAAAGTGTCTTTTTTTTTTTACTTGTGAAGGGTTTTGAATTTTGTCAGTTCGAGTGAAGGGTCCTTTTTCTGTAGATTTTTCTCCTTCTCTTTGCATATAGAGTGTTCCTCTTTCTCTTGCTAGTTCAGAGAATACGATGCATAGTGTAATAGACTTGTGTTATGTGTGAGAAAGTTAATATACTCTTACTGTTGTCAAGCTACCTCCATTTGAATTTTGAACTCATTGATCATACATTAAGGGTGTTTGATTTGTCTACTTGTATTGCCTATGTGTTTGCAAGTGGAGTTGTCTTCACAGAGATAACTGGTTCAGGGTTAGTGTTCATGTATGTATGGGCTGAAATATCAAGGATAGGTCATGCTTGTCTTCCACTGGATGTTGCTTAATGTATTGTCTAATTCATAGGTCTCTTCTAAGGGGAGGTTTAAAATCCTTTGAATGGATAATAACATGCTTGAATGCAGAAGTGGTTGTTAAGTTGAGGTTTGGTCATGGTGTGTGATTGATGTCAGGCATCAACACATTGAGTATATTGTTTTCTTGTTTCATAGCTGTCCCTTGCAATACTGTATTTGACTCTGTGGCCCATTGGATAAGGCACTGGTCTATGAAATACTTAGGGTATCTTATGGGTCCCTTCAAACTCATTTTAAAATCATTTCCCTTCAGCTCCACCCTTTCCCTTTCTTATTGTTAGGATAGGTCTCTAGCTTTCAGTCTCATTCCATGCAAGTTGGGCTATTGCATGAGATATTGGCTTCATTAGGGTACATGATACCTATAGGAGATTGATTTCTATTCCACATTAATCTATCTGCAGGCCTTTGGTTTGTCATGAGGTGTCTTGAGTGTGCAAATAAGGCAATACCCACCTGAGTGAATGTGGAGCTCAAGGAAGAAGGAGGATTTCTCTCTATCCTCATCAATTGGTCTATTTTTCTTGTCAAGCTTGAGTACCTAATCTATGTTTCAAGCCCAACCATTTGATTCAAGTTTGGTCCTGCAAGAAAAAGACACCAACAAAATGATGACTCTGCTGGGGAGAACAATGAAAAGGAAGTGTATCTGTTAGAATCTCTGGTGGTTTCAAAATTGTGCAGTATTTTATTGACTAGATTGATTTGCCCATCCAAGTCACCAACAAAATGGTGACTCTTTTAGGGAAGGAGTAAAAGACAGCTAATTTTTCTGCTTGGCTGGATCATCCTAGAGTCTAGTTAAAAGATCATAGAGTCAGATAGACAAATAAGCATTTGCAAAATTTTCTCACCTAGTTGTGAGTGGTAGCTCGGATGTTCTTTGTTTGATCAGTGTATTTCCTGATAGGTAGTGTGTTTATCCTGGTTTTGTTTTGGTTGATTGGAGGAAGATTCAAGAAAAGAATATATTTCCTCTCTAAGGAGGTGGCGGCTCTACATTGCAAAATCTGATGGAGTCCAATGGTGAGCTCTAGATCTGCCCTGCCTTCCCAGGCAACAAAGTTTTTGCTGCAAAACTTTCAGGTATTTATGATTAAAATATTTCCCTATCAAGTGTTAAGCACTATTGCAGAGGGATAAGTGTTAGTGGGTAGTTCCTCATGGAGGAATATAGGCCCTTTTGTTTTGATGGCATTGAAGGTGCCCCTAATGAGTTTGCTATTGAGGATGGGGAGTGCTTGCCTAGATTCATGGCTGATGGATTTGTTTCTGCAAGCCAACATGTTGATGTTGTCATGGGTATTTTTTGAGATATGGATGTTGAACATGAAGATATTTCCATGAGGTTATTTGTGCATACATTTTTTGATGGTGCAAGGAAGTGGTTCTTGTCCTTGCCTTCATGTTCAGTCCCTTCTTGGGATGTGTTGAGAGCTAAGTTTGTTGAGCATTTTGATAAAGTTGCTGCTCTCAAGAAGGAATTAGCGAGGTTGAAAATGGTGAATTGGCAGTTAGCAGAGGATATAAAATTGCTAAGGCGGGTGGCTCCTGATGATGTTCATGAGGAGGCTAGTGTTTCTGATTTTGATTCTCACTATGCAGAGAGTGTTGACTATGAAGCTGATTCTGAGATCAGTGCATATGAGGATGTTGAAGATGAATCTGAGGATGGCAGTATTTTCTTTTTTTCTATAGATTTTTCTTTTTGTCAACATGAGAAGGCAATTTTCTTATCCCGGTTTGATGATGTTTTGTGTGAAGAGGAGAATATTGAATATGATGTAAATGATGATTCCTGCATAGATTGCTTCACACAATATGATCTAAGGCCAGAGATGTCTATCCTTGTTCCTGACAGGGATGATATTTGCAGCATTGAGCGTGAAGTTGATGAAGATGAAAACAAAGCCCAAAGTCCATTGAGCAGTGAAAAGATTTCAACACTCTTGGCTGAAGAATTTCAGAGGTATGCCCCTTCTTTGGATTTTGATTTGCAGCTCCCCCATGATGTGTCCTTTGACACTGATAATGAGGCCAATGTTCAAAGTGACCATGAGGATCCATGTATATTAGTTTTCCCCTCTGGTAGTGACTTTGCAGAAAGAGAAGTAGAAGGACATGATAGTGTGTTTTCCTTTCATCAAGATTACAACGATGAATAAATTTCTTGTTCAAACCCCTTTCCTGTTTCTGCTAAATATGATACTGAGTGTGACAGTGTTGAGGACTTAGTCTTCAATAGTTGGGACAAAATTTCTTTTAGTGAAAATATTGATGATGCAGTGCTCCCCTGTCACCAAAGTTTTGATGAAGACCTTCACTTGGTTCATGATAAAGTTTATGAAGATATCATTGATGAACCAGGTTGCTTAGCGGCTGAACTAATGCATGAAGGTGAATCTAAGGATCCTAGTCCTTCTCAGCCAGGTATTTTTTATGTAATGCATGATGCTCAGTACGTTTTATTTCCTGATGCATTGCAAGGTGAGCTTTTTATTTTTTCTAGTCATCAAGAAGTAGATGATGTTCCCTACTTCTTGGAGTTTGAACATAAATGTAGCAGTCATGACTGGAAAAGCATGGGTAGTGACCAGCTTAGTTTCATTGTTCAGCCCATGGTTATTCACATACGTCTACAGCAAGATGATCATAAAATTTTTAGATGGTGGGTCACGTATGTGGATGAAAATTAGATTTTTGATTCAGGAGGGTCACTAGTTTTCTTTTGGGGCCTTGAGCCTGGCTGTAAATCTTGTAAATGATGTAAATAGTCTTTCCCTTTCCTATTGTGTGTTTCCTTCCTGGCTTTTTCCCTGCATTTTTTGAGGTCCCTTGTTTTGTCTAGTGGTTGGTCTACTCTCCTAGTGATTATGAATTCTTGCCATGCCTGCAAGAGACATGCATCCCCAACTAGAGCCACTGTTAGTCCATTTTCCAGTCATAGCAAAATCTTATGAAAATGACATATTTCCTTGTAAAGTTTCATTGAGTGCCCTTAGCCCTATGTGCTTCATGTTCTCACCTTGCTCCTGTCCAATTTGCACATGCTGAATCACCAAATCCAAAAATTTATTCAAGTTTTAAGCCTACTGGAAATATTTCAAAATCTACCATAGTGTCGAAAACCGATAATGTTTCTAAAAATCCAGGATGTTTTTGGTATGTTTGAAAACCTTCATTGTTTTCAACCCTGTGCTTCTCATTTTGTGCACTTGTCTTTTGGTCTGCATGGAAACCTTGTGTGTTTTCGATCTTTTCCATCGAAAACCTTGTGTATTTTCGACCTCGTAGTTTCCTATTTGTCGGCGTTCTCTAACTGCACAGGTGCGATGGATGGTGGGCCTAGGTCTTCGAAGGCTCTTCCTGATTGGCTATCACATGGCCTCATGTCAGACTTTTCTGACATGCGATCATGCGACCACTTGCCACCTATCTGCGTGGGTCCTACCTCTTTTCATTGCCCGGTGTGGTTAAAGTTCAGACGGAATCTGTGGCTGTCACTTGTTCACATGGTGAAGATGGATGAGGTTTATTTTCATGCTTTTGTGACAACCGTCCAATCCTCTAAAAGGTAAAGCTCATGTCCAATTGGTCCATGTGGTGGTGACTTGTCAGCGGGGCCCGGTGTCAGAGATAAAAAGATCTACGGTCGGCATGTGATCGCATGGAATATTCTTACCCCATGTGATCATGCGCCCACCGTCCGATTGGGTGCTGATGGGTGTGTTCATTGTGGGCCCGCTATCAGTGATGGTGATGTGGTGGCTTTTGGTTGGCTATCGCACGATCGCATAGCCCATTCTTTTGCTATGCGATCATGCGACCAGTCGACACGTGTCTTTGGGGCCCGGTAAGGTGGGTCCTGTGGCAGAAGTGACCCAACAATTACAACGAATGGCATGGTGATAGGTGGCATCACAGTTGCGAAGTTAGGAGTGGGGTCCGATGTAGTTTGGTGGTCTCGATAAGTGTTTGGCGGCCCGACAAATTTCTTTCTTGTCGCTAGTTCGTGTAAGATTTGGCGGTTCTCTAGATTGTTTGGCGATTTAGTGAATAGTGGTCGTGAGTTCGGTAAATTTTTAGTGGAAGGCATGCAATGTTTTGTGAACTAGCATAAGCCTTTTGTCACCAATTCACTAAATGTAAAGGGGCACTTTTTTAAAAGGTAAACATAAAGCCCGGGAAAGATAAAAGGATCTACGGTCAGGACTTAAAGTTGGCTGAGATTTGATTGTAGCTAGCCGATGTGCTTCTAGCGCCATGGATGTGACCGTTGGGATTTGAATTCAAACTTGCAGAGGGTTTTTGTGATAGGAAGTACCAAAATTTATGGTTTCTTCAGTGGATTTTGATTGGTTTGGTGGCGCTCGTGGTTGTTGCGAAGTGGTCTAGAGGCTTGTTACTTGATTGCAGAGACTTTCATGCCGTATGAAGGACTATTTTATGCCTGACGTGTGTTTTGAGGTGGCCAATTAGACTGATTTTCATGGCATTCCTAGTGTACTATGCTAAGCTCATAGAATTTCATGATTGTTGATCTGCTAGAGATTTGTTTTCTCCAGGCTGCTTAGGTTTCCTGCCCTTGCAGTAAATTTTGTGACTATTTGAGTTGGTGTGGTGGGTGAAACCCTTGCCCTAGCTGTCTGTAGCTTGCTACAACCTGCTATGGGTTTCCAAGGCAGCTAGTGGTATAAAGTGTCTTTTTTTTTTTACTTGTCAAGGGTTCTAAATTTCATCAGTTCTAGTGAAGGGTCCTTTACCTATAGATTTTTCTCCTTGTCCTTGCATATAGAGTGCTCCTCTTTCTCTTGCTGGTTCAGAGAATATGATGCATAGTGTAATAGACTTGTGTTATGTGTGAGAAAGTTAATATACTCTTCCTATTGTCAAGCTATCTCCATTTGAATTCTGAACTCATTGATCATACATTAAGGGTGTTTGATTTGTCTTCTTTTATTGCCTATGTGTTTGCAAGTGGAGTTGTCTTCACAGAGATAACTGGTTCAGGGTTAGTGTTCATGTATGTATGGGCTAAAATATCAAGGATAGGTCATGCTTGTCTTCCAGTGGATGCTGGTTAATGTATTGTCTGATTCATAGGTCTCTTCTAAGGGGAGGTTTAAAATCCTTTGAATGGATAATAACATGCTTGAATGCACAGGTGGTTGTTAAGTTGAGGTTTGGTCATGGTGTGTGATTGATGTCAGGCATCAACACATTGAGTATATTGTTTTCTCGTTTCATAGTTGTCCCTTGCAATACTGTATTTGACTTTGTGGCCCATTGGATAAGGCACTGGTCTATGAAAGACTTAGGGTATCTCAGGGGTCCCTTCAAACTCATTTTAAAATCATTTCCCTTCAGCTCCACCCTTTTCCTTTCTTGTTGTTAGGATAGGTCTCTAGCTTTCAATCTCATTCCATGCAAGTTGGGCTATTGCATGAGATATTGGCTTCATTAGGGTACATGATACCTATAGGAGATTGATTGCTATTCCACATTAATCTATCTGCAGGCCTTTGGTTTGTCATGAGGTTTCTTGAGTGTGCAGATAAGGCAATACCCGCCTGAGTGAATGTGGAGCTCAAAGAAGAAGGATGATTTCTCTCTATCCTCATCAATTGGTTTGTTTTTCTTGTCAAGCTTGAGTATCTAATCTGTGTTTCAAGCCCAACCATTTGATTCAAGTTTGGTCCTGCAAGAAAAAGATACCAACACAAGGATCTGAAACTATCTTCAATCTTATAACTTCTTTTCTCTATCCCCTAAAAGTTGAATCCCTAAACTAAAACCAAAGACAATAATATATACAAAAGGCTATCGAACAAACTAGCCTTCAGATCCACCATCATCAGAAGGAACGACTAGATCTAGGTCCACATGCTTCCCAATGATAGATACCAGCATTAAATCTATGATAAAAATTAATTGCACTAGTCAACCTCAACTAAAACAAACACCTTGGTAAGCAAGGATAATCGAGCATCAGACAAGCATCACTGAGTGCCAGGGAATTAACTGAGTGTCACAGAGATAACTGACCAACCCTGGTTAACAAAGGAAATCGAGCAACTACCGAGCCAACTTTGTCAAAGTAAGAACTGAGCAACACAATAAAACACAAACATGTTTTTGGTGACACATAATTGCCAAGGACTCGAGATGCTCTTTCATCAGCATCTAACCCAAAGGCTTAGAGTATTCAGATAGGTCTAGGATGTGTTTTATAGCACACATACAAAAAAATCACATTTTTTCCTGTGTGCTCCCTGTCAGCTTTGCCCATGGCTCAACAATGATAAAATCAGACAACATGATGTTCTAGATCTCTCTCTTGGCTATCTAACCATATAATTTATTTTGAATTCTGATTATGTTAAGCTTTTCATATCTAATTTATTTTGTAAGTATGTCTAATTTTTGTCAAAAACCAATGTTTAGTATTTTGGGCATAGATTTTGGCTCGTCTTCCAAATTTTGAAACAAGTTACCTTTTTAGAAACTAGGCTCCATTCTACACACTTTAAAAGAATAAAAGGTTTTGATTTTTAATTAGATTTCTATGATTTCTAGGGGAACACTCAAATTTTAATTTTTCAAGATGCGTGCACTTCAAAAATTCATAAAACTTCCTACATTCATGAAAAAATTAGTAGAAAAATCTAGGATAAACTACGTGGTGTTAGCTAACTTCTCACTGGAGCGATTAATTTTTATTTTTTAAAAAAAAAATTTAACATTTTAGGTGGAGCGCACCATACACTATATTATAGTTTTTCACAAAAAATATGACCACTTTTTGTGCTCCCCTTTTTTGAGGGCCTTACTTTCCACCATTTTCAAAATAAATTAGTAGTTTAGAAACTAGATTTCGATTACTACAACTCATGTTCTTGTCACATCTTGAAATTTTGAGTATAACTATCTTCAATTTCTCGTTGAAGTTTAGATTTTGTTGATTTCAGAAAAAAGAAAAAAAAGTGGCATCTTATACCCCCCTTTTGGTCCCCCATCTTTGTGCACTTAGCCTAAGATGTAATAATTTATTCTAATATTATTATGCAAATCTACACGCAAACAAACAAGGTGGCACTTGAGGCACTGCCATATGTTTACGTACTTCTCGAATCATTGGTGAAATTATCCATGACTTATTAGCAAAGTCCCTCTACCTCTTGCCTCTAGTCGAGGCCATTCCTAACCTCGTGTGTGGTGTTAAGGAGACAACCAATTTTCTCACGATGAGCAAGATGTGTGTTCTCATGCTTCTTAGTATTGTGCGGGAAGATTCAAATATCAATCTCGTAGAAGATACTCCTAACCTATTTTTCACTTCTTTTCTTGTTTAAAGGATCTTGACCATGGGTTTGGCGGTTCCTCAAAGGCTGACAAATTGACTCACCTTCTTCTTGATATATTATACATGCTCATGATATTCAGCGTCCTAATGAAGATAAAAAAGATAGTGATGACAATGATGATTGGTAGTCCCTCACAAATACTATAGACCTCATTCATCTAGGATAAACCAAATGATTAGAACCCTCCATGTCCTCCTAACATGTTAGCCCTTGCCAAATAGTAATCCATTATTATTTTTTATTTTTTATTTAATCTTTTTAAACTTTGAAAATGAATTCTTCTACCACCTTTTGTGAATACATATAAATTATACTGCAAATAGTAATACTAAGACTTAGTCATAAAAAATTACAATGATATCAATTCAAATAAAAACAATTATATTCTAATTTATAAATTAATAAAAAAATATAGTCAACGATGCATAATCCCTAAATTGACAGTTGAAACAAATGTCAAACCTCCCATATTATCTTTCACAACCACTCAACTTGGCACATACGCTAAAATTTATTGGACTTGTGTTCCATAGACCTTTTGTGAAACCTTTGACATACAACACGAGCTGGAAAGTTTTACTCTCCACTGGATTCTTTTGCCTTTAATACAAAATAGTTCAGTATCCATTGAATTGATGTCATCTTAGAAGTGACAGTTCTCTATCTGGGGACTTTCAACCTCGGAAGTTCTCTTGCAAATATAATGAAAGAAGGACCTTAGTGATTTTTTGGGTGGCTAGTGTCTATTTGGTGAGTCAACACAATAAACCAGACCTATACGGTTGTTTTGTTGACAGACTTTCAGTGGAATTCTAGAAATTGAAAACAAAGACATGTTCAATATCAGCGTTCAAAGTAAAAGCTCTTGATTGTATTCGAATACCTTTTCTATGCCAGAATATTGATAGCCGTCTTACTTGACTTGCAGTCTGCTAGGAAATGTCTGATCTATGCCACAATTGTGATAGTCGAAAAATATCTCGAAGGAGAAGAATGGGTGGAAGAAATAAAGAATAAAATTGAAGAAAGTATATGTTAATTTTTACTGTCAAAGATAAAAGTTCAAAATCAATGTCGAAGTGATTCACACAATAGAACAATACAATAATGAAGGCATGGAGATTTATTGAAGTTGTGGAGGGGACTTTTTGTGAAGAATTGAAAAGAGGATCTAGCAAAAAAGGAAAGCTAGGTGGATGGCTCTTTTGAGTGGGAGATCAAAAATGAATTTTGATGTGTCTTGGGAGGCAATATTAGGTCTTAGAGAAGAGGACTTATTAGTTGAGCATCTTAATTTAAGGCTTCTAAAAATTGTATATAGAAATTTCAAATCACTCTTAATTTTTTACATAAGCTTACTTGGCAAGTCCCCTACTTATAACATAGGTTTCAAGGCCGTGTCATCAAATATGTTGCCACATTAACATGCCTTTTGCCATGGTGTCCAAAAAGGCCCCAAAAAAGTGAGACCGACACTTGTGCCCTAAGTCATGTTTCATTGGTGCACAGATGTGACATCACATGATTTGATGTTGTTTAGATATAAAAATATATTTTATTCAATTATACGTAGTCATTGTCAATACTAACAATTTTAATGCCACAACTATTGGTACAATATTATAAAAAAATTAGGACATTCAATCAACAAGTGTTATAACAACAATTGAAATTTACTTAATTATTAGGTCCTTTCTCCCAAATGTTTGTTGTGTTATTCAAGATGAGGTGATATTTTTATTTGAGAATTATCAAAGAATATTTAGTTTGTAATAAATAATGAGGCATATCTTGAGATACTCTTTGAAGGATATAAGAGGGTCTTAAAATCATCTACTAAGAAAGGATATTTCCTAGAGCTTGACCAACATCACAGACCAATGAGTGATAAAGGAATGAATAAAGGTGAGAATTCATCTACACCTCCATTTGAACAAGAAATATAAATCTAGAGTCACTCTCATTAATCTAGTGCAAGCCACAACATGCATGTTAGCACCCCCAATTTTTGGTATAATTTGAAGTACCCGTGATGAGAGAGATTGGTTCTAGCCCTTAGAAGTACTCTTGCAAATTTTTCCAAGTAGCATATTATGATGATTTATAACCCGGTGTCTTGTGGTTTTCATGTAAACCCACTTGGGGATCATGTTTATCTGTCATAAGTGAGTGTTCTTGTCCATTTTTAGGCCACCATATTCAAATGTGATGCATTTTCTAGGTACCAAATTTAAAGGTTATGAAAAAGGTTGTTGTTAGCACCTTGATGTACCTACTAGGGTAGGCATCTTGTGAGATTAATATTTTGGAGTTGGATTATTTTCATGGAAAACTAATTTTCTCGTAATTGTGTCCATATTCATATACCCCTATGTGCATTCTCATAATTCCATGGCCTCATTTGACAATTTTACAAGCTTAAAAAACAACACAATTTGTTTGTATTTGTTATTTGCATATTCTTGAGTACTTTGTCAGAGTTGCCTACTTTGAAGGGTCACATCTTGAAACCAATTGAGGTTCGGGTGAAATGGATAGGCTCTCATTATTCTCGCCATGTTCATGTACTCTTGTGCATAATTGTAGAACTTCATGATATAATTTGATATTTTTTCAAAGCCACAAGTAAATAGGGAAAATGCAAAAATTTATTATCTACACTCTCAAATTTATTTCAGAGTAGCCATATTTGATGGATAATATCTTGCATAGAAGGTGGAGTCAGACAAATTTATTTGGTACACATACACATTATACACAAATGAATGCATTTCTCAGTGATAGCTTCTTAGAGCAACATTTGGTATTTTTTGAAGGTGTGGAGTTGACAAGGTCCAGAAAGAGGATTTTTCCTTGGAGGGAAGAGTCTTGAATTTTAATTCAATGGCTAACATCAATCCATGATGGATGATGGAGATTAATCCTTGAGTGGTCCTTGCACTTTAATCTCATTGGGTTGATTTAAGTTGTTTTTCCTTTTGTGGTTGAGTTGGATATTAGGAAATTTATTTTTGCCATGGAATTTTTGATATTGATTTAATTAAGTAGCTAGGATTAATTAATGAGTTAAGGATATTTGATTATTAATCATTGATGCTTGATTATTGATGATACATTGATATTCAATCGATGTAATCTAATTACACAATTAGATTTAGTATTTACTTGATTTGATGTTCCTTATTAAGGTTTGATCATCTAATTAGAATTTAAAGAAATTGATTAGGACTTAGATTTATTAATTAGACTAGACCAATTTTAAATAATTAGAATATAATAAAATTATATAATAAATAAATAATAAGTATATTAATTAACATTAAAAATGAAAGATATGTATTAAACAATAATATCATAATCTATATTTAAATATAAGATACTAAACTAATAATAATATCATTAAATAAATTATATAACTCTATAATCATAATATTGACATAGAAAATAATACAATGATGTTATTAGATATTAGTTCCATTCAACATAATTAATGGATACAAAGCTTAAATCAAGAATTGCAGAAAAGATGTACCATCTATTACGAAACTATGGTGAGCACAATATATTGCGTCGAGAGCCATTACCTTCAACGAACAAACATTTATTAATCTCTGGACAAGGCCTTAGCCGAAATGAAATTGGAAAATGCACAGTGAATTGTTAAAGATACCATAAGGAAAAATGATTTGCTAATGAATAGATTTGCTTGATAAATGCTGTTGACTTTGCAACGTCTAGCTTAATAGATGCAGTTGAGTTTGGAGCGTCTAGTTATCAAATACACTAGAGTAATATGCATTGATAATGAGGCACGATACAATCTCCATATCGATCATGCAAGATGGTTGTCATTCAGAGTGTAAGTATGATCGGTAACCAACATAGCAAAGAAACGGTGCGATGATCATAAGACATGTCTTTTCATCCCAAAACAAGATATAAGAAGGAACTCATTACTGAATAGGGGAGGGATATGAAAACAATTTGATAAACTATAGCACCATCTAAAATAAGGAAGAAAATGGAAGAAATCAACGAGTGAGATAAAGAAAAAAAAGGATCCACAGTAACCATAAAAAGTATAAGATAGTTACAACTAGTGCATAACCCTACTCCTATATCAGAAACAACCACAAGTCATTTGATATATATTTATTTAAATGCTCAAATAAGAAGAAAAACATCTATTACTATAAGTGGTAAATTATCATATTTTGTAGCATGCTTCATATTGATATAATAGAGAATTGCTACCAATCGATATAGCACCTTTAGTTTGACATACCACAAGAAGCTAATACCCTTAACTGAGGGAAATTAGATCAAATAACTTCTGTATATATATTGATTAAGTCAGAAATGGAAAGTGATATTGTGTGCATCCTTCATTATTTAATTCTAGTGTAAGAATTAGATATAATAAGTGTTAAGAGTTGAAGTAATGGTCCCAATTTTAAGTTGTTTAATAAGAGGGGACATTACAGTGGTATTAGAGCATAATCCTACCAACCTATGGAAGATAGTTCATGCAAACACTGGAAAGGCACAAAAGCTATGGCCAAGCAGTTGGCGAATGAATAAAGAAGGTTTATGGAACAAACCAATGAGAGATTTGAGAGAACCAACCACTTAATTCTCCAAGCCATAAAAAATATGAACTATAGCCATCATAATGAAAGACACATCCCTAATCCAGGAAAAGATATTCATTCCAATCGTTTAGAAAATGAACACTCAACTCAAAGTTATGTACTCAGCTCTTTCATTCCACCTTCCCTTCGAAGAGAAGAACATGTTACAGAAGAGGAAGAACCAACCACAAATAGTGTGGAAGAATTGGCTCGAATGTATTCAAGGTTAGAATTGGCAATCCAATGACTTATTCCCTTTAAGGAATATTATTAAACCAAAACCATAGAAAATAGAAATAAAAGGAAGAATCGTGTCGACAAGGACCTTTTATAGCAAAGAAAAGTAAGATGTCCCTACCATGTTTTGATGGATCAAGGAAGGAAACCACTCATTCATAGGTTTGAAAACTAGATACATATCTATTCCTCAGACCCATGAGCAAAGAAAATGCCATTAAGTCACCATACTCCACTTAACCAGATCAGACCATAATTGGTGGCACCGTGGTATCACTATTCTAGGACATAAAAATATTAGTACCTATAGTGAATTTACTCAAAGAGTCATGAGTAGGTTGGACCAAAATAGATCTTCAATCTAGTACTTCCAAAAGTTAACCCATCTTAAACAAATGAGGACTATAGAGGAATTTGCCAATCAATTCCAAAATATTTTTGTTATGGTTCTAGATCTATCCCAAAGGAGACTCACTTATATGTTTATTGAGGGGCTTAAAGACTCAATCAAAACTATAGTAAATCCACCAGAACCTTAACCCCTGAAAGAAGCAATACAAAAGGCCAAGAAGGCTTAATCAAATTCCTCAAAGGGAAGACTTCAAGATTTTCTTGATTAAGGCACACCATGAGTATGAAGGGTCAAGAAAATTAGATAAAGGAAGAACATGTTTTTTTTACAAAGAATAGTGGAGTACTAGGCACTAATGCCAAGGCAAGGAGACCCTCAACCAAAAATAGGGCATAATGAAGAAAGGATTATGTTTTATGTGTAGAGAAAAATGGGCATCTGTACATAAGCGTGGAAAAAGGAATCAAGTTCATAGAATAGAGGCAACATCTATGAAAGAAACATAAGGAGGGATGCATATGAAAACAAGACACGATATCAGGATCTCAATATCATCCAATCAATGAATGAAGGGGAAAGGAAATTGAGTTCTAAGGAAATTTAACCCTAGTTATGACAATAATACACAAATTGGTAGTTTAATTAGTAAATAAGGCTAGAGAAGAGAGGTAGAAATAGGAACCAGTGATCAGATATTGATTAGTTGGAAAATTATTAATATTAATTTTTATTAGAATTAATAGGTAAGACTTGTGATCAAGGTTAACATCAAAGAAAGATTTGAATATTAGATTAAATAAGAGTTTGTAATGAAATAAGCAACCACAAAAATATTAATGAAAATATTCAGTTGTACTTATTTACTCTCATAATATTCTCAATTAATTGTCTGACATTAAGGAAAAGATCTTACATCCCCAAAATCTTTGAAAGAGATAAAGTCTCTACCAATAATTATAGAGATGGATACATCCTAAATGGATATCCATAAAGACTTGGAAAGAGATAAAGTCTCTACTAGGAACTATAGAAATAGATACGTCCTTAAGGGATATCCATAGAGACTCAAAAAGAGATAACTTGTCTCTACCAAGAATTATAAAGATGGATAGTTTGAAAGGGATATCCATAGAGGCCTCGATAGGGATGAAGTCTCTACTAGGAATTACAAATATTGATTTTTCCTAAAGGGACATCCATAAGGAACTTGGTAGAGATAAAGTATCTCGCAAGGATTATAAAGATGGATACATCCTAAAGGGATATCCATAGAGGCCTAAGATAAGATAAAGTATCTCCTGAGGATTATATACATGCTAAAGGGATATCCATAGAGGCCTAGGAAGAGATAAAGTATCTATTAAGGACTATAGAGATGGATAGATCCTAATGGGATATCCATAAAATCCTGGAAAGAGATAAAGTCTCTACCAAGAATTATAAGGGATGGATGTGTCCTAAAAGGGTATCCATAAGGTCTCAAAAGAGATAAAGTCTCTCCCAAGGATTATAAGGAGTACTCATCAAGACTCATCATGGAACAAGGTAATGCATACCCAGGAGCAGGAAAGATTAGCACATCAAGATAAGTTCATCTTTTGAATTATTCCTAATACTTTAAATTGAATATTATATTTAGATTTGATAAGTTATATTTGTAAATACATTTTAGTTCTAACCTCAAGTTGAATTTTCTATTTCTAGATTGTCAGATTGGAGATCAAAGTTACATAGTAGGACATCATATACATCAAAGTTCGCATGGCTTGAAGACAATCAATTTTGGGAAGGGTGGATTGTGATGTCCCCCATCTAGACTAGGATTAAATGATAAAATATAATAAATAAATGAATAAACATAATATATTATTACAATAATAATAATATAAAAATATATCAATATTTTGACCAATCTTCTCTAGACATTTTTCTGACTAGTATTCTAGGGGAAGATTGTAGAGGTGAACCCAGACCAACTTATCGTAGGGATAGTAAATGGTTAGATTGAATTTAGGGCACTAGGGCATCAGATATAGTGGATGGTTCATGTACCATAAATCCTTATTGGTTATCTGAAACATCTCCTCCTCATTTGCAAATGCCACTATAAATAAATTCCTAGGCATGTTTTTGATTACCATGTCAGTCTTCCACATTTTGGCTATCCACGACCTGATGGTACTATGGCTTAGTTTAATCCCCATGAATTTTTAGATGATAGAATGACCACTTAAAATTTCAATATCCTCCTCCACTTTACTGGCTACATCTATATCGATCTGTAATTGGTGGTTAACCTTACAACCCTAGCATCCACATAGCCTGGAGAAAAATTAGACTTTCATTCCCTACAAATTTTTACTTCCTGCGAAATAGATATATAAATTTTTATATTTTTATTTCTTCAATAAAACCAATTATCTAGTGAGATTTTATTTTTTTGAGAGGTCTGCAACTTTTGAGTACTCCCTATAGAGATCGACTTCACACAAGGCAACGGTCGCTCACCCCATGTGAAGGCAATTTATTCTTCCTTTCATTGTCCTTTTACATTTATTGCTCCCTCTTTTGTGATATGGGTATGGGTGATGGCCCTATTTCTGGATTTTTAAATGATTCCATATTGACTGCTAGTGGTGAACTAATGCAAAGGGGTCTAGTGGAAAGAATAATGGAAATTTGAAAGGATGAACCTTTGAGTGGTTTAGGCACTTTCCCACTAACCCTTAGGGCTTCAAATGAACCAAAAGTCAACACACCCTTCCAAAATGGCTAAGATATATGTATTTGACCAATTCTAGTTGGATTCAACAAGATTTATTATGTTATAAGGTTTGGAACAAAACCTTGGACACACCAAATAACTCAAACTGCTCCCAAGGCCTAATAGCCCTCTTGTAGGTAAACAACGATATAAAAGTGCATGTTACTCCATATTTTCTAAAGAAACCAAACAAAATCATTATCTTTTTAGATAAACTTTTGGACATATGATAACATATTAGGATTTCAGTATATGTTGGTTTGGACAATGTTAAGGGTCTTCAGCCTGTACCCTGACAACAAGCACAAAATAAGGCAATTTAACAAAGAAACTAGATAAGTTCTACTCCTTCCCTAACTTTGAGACTCTCAAAAATATTTACAAATGCTTCAAAACCAAATAATCTCTAGTTAATTTGGGCCTTGGATGCTTCCAAGTAGTAAAGCTCCAAATTGGTCACCAATAACCCTCTAAACTAGGGTTTTTCAATAGAACAACTTCCCAACACTTCTAAGATCAAAAAAGGGTGGATACACCTTGTATAGGGTGTATCTAGATACTTCAAGTCATAAAAATACTTTCTCCTTAAGACATTTCTTCTACTATTGCTCCCCACCCATCAATTCCTTAACCCTTCAATACCTTGTTTCAGTTATCACCATCAATGAACTACTTATATGCACATTATAATGTTAGTATCATATGATAAAAGTTAAGGATCCATTATTTCATGTGAATTAGACATTATTCATCCATGGAATGATCATTTATCCATTAAATTTATCAAAACTTGCAAAGAAATCATGGGATTCTAATGACAGTCAACACTATTATGATTAGTCAACGAATTAGATGAGCTTAAAAATATTCAAAAGGGATTGAAACAATGTTAGATAAGTTCCTCAAGGAATTAAAATATTTATTGATCAAATAAAATTCAAGAACCACATCAAAATTTGTAGAAAATGTATGTTTCTATTGATTCTTAGGCACAGTCCCGTACGCCAGTCCTTTTTCTGATATACATCTCATTGTAAAATGATCAGAATCTATTTAAATACCTTCCTTATAACTCCCTCAGCTATCTCTGATCACTTTTAGTGTTTGTTTAATGATTAAACCTTGTAAAACCAACTTCCCTCCTAATCACATCTAGTCGTTGTTATTCAAATATTTGAATTCTCCAACTTACAAGTTAATGAATAAAACAACAAAATTACCTCCCAAACTTGTCGAGAATATCCTTAATACTTCATTAAGAATTCCTAAATCCCTCTAAGACTCTTAAGGATTTATTTAACATCATTTTACCATTATGCTGATTTTCCACCATTTATGATCCTAAGGTCCTTAACGGGCCCTTCAAGATTTATTACAAATTTATTATTTGTATAGCCTTCAAATGCCATGATTCACTTCAAAAAATGCCAATTAACTTTATTGGATTACTTTATGTCTTTTTTTTGTCCTTTGTCCTCCTTAGGCAACTTTTCACGCCTTGATGCTCCTACATCATACTCCCCACCTTCAAAGAAACTTTTGTCCCAATACTGGCTCCATTTTTTCCTTGCCTTGTGTCTTTGATCAAGATTCAAGTAATCCCCAAGGGTAAATTATTTTCTTCCTCTCCAACTTGTATTCACATGCCAAACATTATTAGAAATACAATTTTTTCTTGTGTGTCCTTGCCTAGGACAGTATTGTTGTTGTTGCCTTAACTGCTGCTTGCATTTTGACTATATTCTTGATCCAATCACCTTCATAGGCTACCTCTGAAACTTATCCTTTCCTTCATCCTTTCCCTGATTCACTATAGGACAACTGATGGTTCCTATTTGCATACTACTCAAATCCTAAAGTCCCTTAGCATTAGGACTGTCCCCATTTTGAAAAATTTTCATTTGTTAGCCATTATCACATTTCTTGCCAAATATCTGATTGAAAAAACAAATAACAATGATTTCACTTTCACTATCCAAAGGTAATAGATTCATTTTGTACTTATTACCATCCTTGTGCCACAAGTATGTGTTCTCTGTAACACCCTCTTTGATGATTATACTTGGACTCCTTGATTTGGAAATTTTACATTACGATGATTAGAGCTATGTATTAACATTTATGATGATGATATGCTTATCAGATATTTAGACATACTCAATTATGATTATTGTTTATTGTTTATGAAATTGGAAATAATTTATCTTGTAATGCTTATGAAGATTTAAAGAGCTAACCGAAGGATTTGGAAGCTAACCATTATATATATGTAATGCCTCATGCTTTATGTATATGTGATTGATGTGTCTTCATGACTTAGGATGAAGTCGTAATTACTCACTTAGTTGAGGTCCACACGATGTATCGATCCTGGTCATTTTTTTGGAAATGCCTTATTGTATATATCTATGCACATGTATCTCTTCTCAGTGATGCAGGCTTGCAGGTAATGGGCATCGTCTCCACCTGGTCCCACAAGTTTGAGTGAGCCCTCAAAATCCTTGATCATTGTTGTTATTATAGAGATATCACCAAGGCTCTGTAGGAGGGAATCCTAACTCTGACATTTTATGTCCCTTAGGTGGGGAGTTTTTGAGTCAGTCCTTGTGTTGATGATGAATTATTGTGTTATCTTAGTTTGTTAGATTATGTGAGGTGTGTTGCTCACTTCTTGCATTTATGGAGTATGAGATTTTGTGTATGGGGGCTTTAATTCTATATAATCTATCTTCTATTAGTAGTTAATTTAGATGAATTATTTTGAAAGTATATGATGTTGCAATTGATTACCTTAAATTGTGTTTAGGGTATCTTCTATCTTGTATTGGTAGTTACCCTATATATATATGATTTAGTATTTGATTAAATAATGTTTATAATATCAATGGTAGTAATATGTTTCATACTAGTAATAATAATATGATTGTGATATTAATAATAATAATATGTCTTAATTATGATATATGTACACATAAGCATATGGGTGCACACGTATGCATATGGTTACATACATACTTATATAATTATGTGTGGATAAATAATTATTGTATTAAAAGATAATAAGTAATATTATCTATATGGAATATAAATTAAATAAATAAATGATAATCCTCTTTACTATAGCCTAGGTAACTAAGGTAATAGTAAATGTATTAGAAGTAATATTTACTATTGTTTTCCTTAAATGAAGGATATATGAGAGAAATTATTATTAAATATCTCTATTTGGGAATGGTTATTGTTATTGGATAAATTAATCCTAAACTCTTAACCAACTATTAGTTTTGAATGGTTGCATCAGTTGAATTTTCCTGTGCAACCACTTCCTTAGTTTATTTATGGGAAGAATCCCTATGAGAAGGGAGGAGGAGGGGAGTTGGTGAAAATAATTCTCTGATAGATTTGATCATAGATTAGATAGGGTATATTATTGATTCGTAGAAGTATTCAGGAAGAGGTGGTGTCTGGATTCAGAAGGATTTGGTGGAGTGCTAGAAGTACGCCAAAGTTGATTGATCCTCCTTCTTCAACGGATTTGTTTGCCAGAATCTAGGTAGGAGCTATCCTAGAAGATGCTCCTCTTATTTGGATACTTGATTGTATTTTGATTTGTATTCATTATGTGTCCTGTGAAGTCTACAATATAAATAGGAGATCATTCTATTAGATTCTGCATTCTTATGTGAAAAAGACTTAGGAGGAAGGATAGTAATGATTGGAATGTATGGTTATTGCATAAACCATTGTACTACCTTTTGGGTGTTGCCATGTTTTGTTGTGATGACTATGTTGATCATCTACTTGCTAGTTAATGTAGGATTGCAGTTTAGATTGTGTATGATGTTACTGTATCTTGTCAACTTTGCAGAATAGAATAGTTTAGGAAATGAATGTTTATTTATGCATAGTTGCTCAAATGGTTATATAATCCAATTAGTGTTTAATTGTTTACATTTTTTTCTTTGGATGGAGTTGGGAGACTTCCTAGAATTCTTGTTGCATCTTCTCATATGTCTCAGGGGTCTGTAGGAACTCCGAGACCTTAGAAACTTCTTATCTTCCTTCATTGTTTACATTTTGTTCTAGGATCCTGCTTTCTTTTCCTAGATCTAGAGTAGGGTTATGTTGTTGATAGAATGGATGTAAAGGCCATTTTTGAAGAGAAACTGGGAGATCTCAAATGGGTCTTGCCCAAATTTGGCATCCATAGCCCCATAATGCCCAGTTTACCTGCAAGCCAAATCTCTCAGTTGTTTTTTTAAATTTCTGTCATTCTGTACAAATGTGCAGCTCTATAGATCAAATGTGCTGCACTCAAACAAATGTGTAGCTCTGTAAGATAAATGTACAGTTACTGTAAATAGATGCACAAGTCTACAAAACAAATGTGCAAGTCTGAAAACCAAATGCATAGTTTGCATGATCAAATGCGCAGTTCCAGACCAGAAGTGTGCAATTCCTTGGACCAAATGTACAGTTTGATCCCGAGTTAGGGTTTAGACAGGATTTATACAAATATACCATTTAAGTATAATTTTGATTTATTTAATTTCTTATACTTTAAATTATATTTGTATAAATTATAAAACATTAATACCTCAGGATGTTTGACATAGGTTTCAGCTTCATAGGAGTTAAGATGCAAATTCTAGATTTTGAGATTTCCAAAAATATTAGACTTAGCCAAATTTCAGGCACATGAGGTTTCCATAGATGGAGCATTGTGTTGTGCATGTGAAATTTTGTATAAACTATATATGTTCATTACTTGTTTGGTTAAGGTTATATGGTGCATTTAGATGCTTCAATAAGGTTTAGGATGTGTTTAGGGATCAGAATTAGGGTTTAGGGTTGTCTGGTGGACTAGAACTACCCTAAGGCTTCCTAAACATTTCTAAACATTTCTAAACTTTCCTATTCTTTGATACAAGTTATCAAATGTCTTTAAGATGTGTTTTAATTCATGTATGATGTGTTGTTTGTGATGTTTGGGTTAAAGGTAGAAAACCTAAGGACACTCACTTACTCTATTATTTAGAGTTTTTACCTAGCCTGAGAGCCTTTAGGAATTGTTGGCACCTTGATCTTCTTTTTAGTTGCTAATTGGGAAACATTACCCCAACCCTAGGTATGGCCTAGTTGTTATCACTTCCTTGTGGACCTTGGTATTTATCTCCTAGCATGGGGGAGTGGGCCTTTTGGTATCCATGTGGTTGGATGGTAAATCTTTTATCAAGGTATCTTTTGTAGTTGTAGTGTTTATGGATTTTTTCTTATACATTGTTCCAGTTTGAAGAAAGAAGACTCTTTTTTATCCTTCATTTCTTGTCAAATATAAAGTAAAGTTATTATTTTAACCTCCTAAGAGGAGATGAATGTAATGTGATCTTCATTGTAAAGAGATGTAATTTGGAATGTGCAGATTTAGGGTAAGAAGAAGGAAAAGGAGTTGTAATCTTTATGCAAAGTATGGTAGTGTTAAAAGAAAGGAATTCAGTAAGTTTCAAAGTAAAGAAGAATGTTGTGTATTATTGTTGATTAAGAAAGGCTAGTAAATCAAATAGGATAATTTTATACATATATTTATTCAAGTATTAAATGATTCATTTGTAAGGAATTGGTGTTTTAAATGTTTTACATAAAGAAATATTTAGGGAATGTGGTTGGATCTAAGAGTTAGGTTAAATATTTGGAAGAAAGTATTTATGTTTCCTTTCAATAATCTTTAAATGTTATAATATAACTAATTTAAAGTTTATCCATGTTATTCATATCTTTAATGAAGCTTGAAAGGATTGATAGTATAATAGTAGGGAACCACATAAGTAATCTAAGTTAAAACTTTTCTTATGTTATTATTATTTTTAAAGTTTGAAAAATTTCACATTTCGTTACTAAGGTTTTATTTCCTAAGAGAATATTTGTTCTCTTCTCTGGTTCCTTGGCGGTGCATGACATCTTTGGTATGAGTGCACTAGGTTTCCACACTGGGAACTCTGGGACTCTTAGCTCACTTATTGCTCAGTATTTTGCATAGTTTTATTTTGGTTTATCATTATAATACATGATCCTAGATATATGAACTGTGTTCTTGGTATTCATGCTATAGTGTTTTATAAAAGTGTACCCATTTTTCTATGATTAGGTTGTCTCACATAAATTAATTCTATTTTTCACTCTAGAAATAATGAATGAGCCTCCTAAGTACTTTCATAGATAGAGGATATCTTTCTAATAAATAAATGTTAATGAATTCCCCATATTTTTATGTTAGCTTCTTGTTGCACTCTTGGAAAGACTCAAATTAGTATTACAAGTTATTGTGTACCATAAGTGGTGATAGTAACCAACCATATCTCCTCTAAAACTTGTCATCATGAGTACTTGTTATAGTGATTTTAGGTTACTTGATTGACTTGAAAAGGCTTAACATCTTATTCTATTTTAAATGCTAAATTTACATCGTAATAGTTATGTGTGATCAATGATTCTAGTTAATGATTCTTTTGTAAGCTGGAATTGAATTACTTGCATTTATAGCAAGGAGTAAGACATTACCATGGTATTTCTCCTTCTTATAGATTCAAATGATGAAGTTACTGCATATGTATTGTAGGCTATTATAAGGACTAAAATATTGTGTCCCCCTCCTTCCTTTTCCCTATTATAGAATAGAATTTAAAAACAAATCTTTGGTCTTGAAAATGTCTATATAGTTAGATGTATCTTTTTGGAAGGATTTCTCATGTGCAATGGGAGTACCTAGCTAAATCATTTAATTGAAAAGATAATATTTGGTCCACTCTTGGTGAAAGTGAATAATGGTATATAACAAGAAGTTGTGAATATCTTATGTGACCAATAAATGCACGTAGTAAACTTTTATTGTTTCCTTTACTTAATTAGAACAAATGTGTGTTGAGTTAATGACTCTTGAGGGAATCAAAAGGGTGACATACTGTATAATTGTTCCTTTTTCTTTAATTTATATAAGTTTAAGTCCTCTTGTAGATATATGTGATATTATGTGAAAGGCTGATATTGTTTTGGCTTATGCCAGTGAGGAGGTAGAATGTAATTAAGTACATCATTGGCATTTTGTACCATGTAGAAAACAATATGTATTGTGAAAAGGAAAAATTGGAATAAATGGATAATATATGATGTTATTGTGTACTTCCTTGTAAATGTGATAAAACCAGTGCTAGTGCTTATGTTGGGTGTTGTGTATAACCAATTATTATGTGAGTGCCATGGAGTGGTACAATACAAGTACCATCCAGAGAAGTTATGTTCAGATAAGGGTATAGGAGAACCATACTACTTGTGTGTTTATTTCTTGTTTGTCACCCTACTGAGTGCCAACCCATGAGTGTTGGTAAGATCAGTACGTGGAGGGGTAGTAGTGTCACCATTTCCTCGGGTAGTATGTAGCGTATGTATAATGGTAGCGTGAAGTGACCTTAGCTTCCACTACTCAAGGGAAAAGAGTAAACAATGCTTCCTCTTATGATGAACCTATACATTTGATTCATAAGTGTTTATCCTAATTTCCACTATTCTTGAGAACAATACCAGTACTTGATATGAGCCTCTATGAGGAGATATATGATTCATGGATATGTACATTATATGTGGTCCAGCATGTGGAGGGAGATTATGTTAGCCCATGCTATGATGGATATCATATTTGCACATGTTCCGACATGATGCAATGAATATGATGTCATTCCCCACTAATGTTCTGACATAGTGTGAGGTGATGATGTCATGTTGCTGATGGTAGCGAGCCAAACTCAAGAACATGATGCCACGTACATAATTATGTGAAGGCGCAGTATATGTATGTATTTTTCTTCCTACTTGATGCAGAGTATATTAGTGATGCTTGCATGCTTGTAGAGGGGCACCCATGGATGCTCAGTTTGTAGATGTGATGAAGGGTGCTCCCCTTAGTACCACAAACACATAACAGAAATAGAGAAACAACAACAATAATATGCAAGAACAAAAAATTGGCTTCTTATTATCTCCACAAATGTGGAATCACAAACTTTCAAAATTACAATGTGCAAAGCCACATGGGCATTCCCTTACAATATTCTGTAGGAAAAATCCTTGAATCAATACCCAGATCTACTACCCAGAACTGCCCTAGACAACACTATGGGCCTTCTTTATATAGGCAATTTCCACCACCCGAGAAGGTTCCAGAAATTTAGCCCTAAGGGCCGACCAAACTTAGAATTATTTTATTTTACAATTTATTAATTCAAAGTCGGCTCAAAATGAGTTTTGAAATCCGAACAAAAATTTTGAAGGAAAATTATTTTCTGCCATTTCAGGTGGCCCGACTTCCGGAGACCATAAGTCATCACCAGTTGACCCGATTGATTATTATAACCCCATTTCAGAAACGCCACGAAGTGCTCTACAGGCTTGACCAGCACAAAGTGTTTGTCACCCAATTTTTTGACCTCATCCGGGGCCTCTAAAGCCTTCAAAACTGAGTTCAAAGTTTTTGTACCCTGCTGCCAATACCGAAAATCTTCAATATCTTCAAAACTAGACCTGATCTAGCCATGAAACTTTGCTGGCAGGATGATATGACTGAGATGAACCTCCACATGTAAAATTAGAACATTCCGAGATCGTAAGACCAACTTACTAAAAATAGCAAGTTTTCATAAATAGCAACTCTGCACAAGATAGCCTTATTGAATACAAAAATAGAAATGTTTTTGGGTGATGCAAGATTGCTCTTACACCCAGGATGCTCCTACATCAAGATGCGGTAGGCATATGGGTGGGCTCTAGCCATGTATACCTCTAGCTACGATGATGATCTATGAGAGACATCATTATGCAGGGTGTGTCCTATATGTACCTATTCCACAAGGAACACTGCCATGCAACATACGACCAGAGTGTGCTTACTCCACTTGGTGTATGGTCATGCCGGGTGGGTTGGCATGCTTATTTTGCACCATCTGATGTAGGGGTGTTGAGGAGGTGAACCCCCTATGCCATGTGGGTAGCGTTTCCCAGGCCCAGCCACATGAAGGGCTATTGCGATAGCTGGATGTTATTCCCTCCTTCCTTGTGAGGTGACTAGATATAGTCATACAGTGATGTGATGTGCAATTTATGGTGAATTTTTTTATCTTCAGTTATGTAGACCAACAATTTTCTCATCTTTTTCTATAATAGTTTAGTTGAGACTTATGAAATTTATCTTAGGTGTGATTTATTGTTGTAATATCTTGGATCCTTCTTATCCTATGGTTGCGATTGATAATTCTATTTTTTATTATTATCATTGAGTTTTGATGGCTAAACTATCTCCTTTCATAATTTTCTAATGTTGGTCTTGTGTTGTGTTGTGATTCCTCACTAAAGACGCATGAGGTAGACTTGGTGAGTGTATACGAGGAAGTAGATGCAGGGAACCCTTGAGGATGGGTGGTATGTGGGGCTATTGTGCAGCTAGTATCCACTACCTTGCTATGTGTGGTGTTTGTTCCTTGGAGGTTAACCACCTTACACAAACAAGGGATATGACATGTGGACTTCTATGGAGGGCCTTCATGACAAAGGCCCAAGACACCATCAAGCCACTATTTGAGGTAATGATTATGGATTTTGGCTATAGATGAGACTGGTATTGTATCCTGGAGTGAGAGCTTGTCTAGAGAGGCATATCCAGTCTTGATCCTTGTGATGTGGAATCCCAGTAATGTGGACAGATATGATTATTTACGAGGCACATTTGGATATGCTCAATGTTTTATGTTAGATTGAAATATATCATTATGTTGGATGCAAGTAAAAATTTGATTTATATGTGTTGAAAGAGAATGAATTTGTAACATTTGATATATTTTAAGGAAAATTGAGTGGTCCAAGCTAGCTACCTTGGTTCTTACTTCTAAGTTAAGGGAAATTCTATTTATACTGATATTTGATCAAGTTGAAGTTATCCTTGTTGGTGATAGTAAAATTGATTGGGATATATATTTCCATGCTTAACCATATTATGAGGATTTTTCTCTATATAGTGCATGGTTTCAAGGATTAGTTATGCATGTGATATCAGTTAAAAAAAATGTTTTGGAGATAATGTCTGATGTATTTCCATTTCAAACTTGATGACTTCCAGGAGCAAGTCTCATCTTAGGGGGGGAGGACGTAACACCCTCTCCGATGATTATACTTGGACTCTTTGATTTGGACATTTTACATTATGATGATTAGAGCTATGTATTCACATTTATGATGACAATATTCTTATCAAATATTTAGACATACTCAGTTATGATTATTGTTTATTGTTTATGAAATTGGAAATAATTTATCTTGTATATGCTTATGAATATTTAAAGAGATAACCCAAGGATTTGGAAGCTAGCTATTGTATATATGTCATGCCTCATTATTTATGTATATGTGATTGATGTGTCTTCATGACTTAGGACAAAGTCGTAGTTACTCACTTAGTTGAGGTCCACACAATGTATCAATCCTAGTCATCTATTTGCAAATGATTTATTCTATATATCTATGCACATGTATGTCTTCTCAGTGATGCAGGCTTGTAGGTACTTGGCATCATCTCCACTTGGTCCCATAGGTATGAGCGAGCCCTCAAAATCCTTGATTGTTGTTGTTGTTATGGAGATATCACCAAGGCTCCGTAGGAGGGAATCCTACCTCTGACCTTTTATGTCCCTTAGGTGGGGAGTTTCTGAGTCAGTCCTTGTGTTGATGAATTATTGTGTTATCTTATTTTGTTAGATTATGTGGAGCACGTTGTTTGCTTCTTGCATTTATGGAGTATAACATTTTGTG
>BSBK01007866.1:600000-768867 GCA_027943335.1 Chamaecyparis obtusa
TGGGATTCCATTCTGGAGGTTCAGTTTACCAGGTCTGCTCTTCGTTCGGGTCAATTTGGTCGACTTACTATTTTTAGTAAGTGGTATTTTGGGTATGGCCAGGGTTAGCAAGGTGTCTACACGGAGTGTCAGATATTTCGCGATCAAGTTTCAATGAATCTCCAGTTCGAGAGATTACTATTTATAGTAAGTCTATTTTTTGCAGTTGGCTATTTGTGGCAGTTGGTTATTTCTGGCAGGGCAGTTGAAGTTTGAGGCTCTAATGTCAGAATTGTGTTTGCGCAGTCAGTGGGGTTCAGAGGCTTTTAATTTTTAAAGTTATCGTTATTAAATTAAATTGTTTTAATTTAATAACTTTATTACTTTATAACTTAATGTTATAAAATGAAGTTATGATTAAAAAGTCTTTTAAGTTAAAAAAGTGAAATTGAAGCTTTTTCCGAAAAAGCTATATATTCAATTCGAAAAAGCACTTTCATTCACCCATTGATGATTTTGATATTTTGTTTGTGAGAGAATTCTGCTTGGCTTGGAAAAGCTAGGGTTTGGACTTAGTCTTCAGCTTTTGGAGAGAGTTCTGCAACATCTGTTGAACTTGGTCTTCTTCCAGGAGAGAGCTCGTTCTGATTCTGAATCATAATTCAGTGTTGATGTATACTGGATTTATGATAAGTTTTAATCTACAAACAAATCGATTTGTTATCCAAGGGTTCGATTTGTCTTCCTGCTGAAGTTCTGAAATTGTTTGGGAAATTGATGACTAAATCTTCGAAAGAGACAAGCATCCTTGACTGAATTTAATTGGCTGTGTTTTGTTTGGGAAGACCCTGCGAATGGTTTTATGGCACTCTTATCCCTCACGTGAGTGTCGTATGGGAGTTTAAACAAGTTGCGTGAGGCTTGGTTGTCTTCAGCACCCTTTCTACAGCCCATGTGATTGCCAAGTGAGCCGTTTTAATGCTGCCAAGAGCCTACGTGAATCTTAGACCAGTCACCTTTTTAATACATGCTGCCACGTGACTGCTAAATGGTGGCGTTATCTATTCAGGGCTGTGTCACGGTTTGTGGGAATATCACATTGGGAATATTGCAGAATTTCCCAGGTGCCAATATTTTTAAATGATCATTTCCAGAATTTAAATTACCAATTATTGAAGCATTCAGATTTATGAGTTTTAATTATAAATAGATTATCTGAATTTTATGGTATTATATTTGTGAAGAATTTCTAAGTTACATAGTTTCTTGTTAAAAATCTTGTGAAAGTGTTAAATATTTTAAAGAATTTAATTACCTGGAGCCAAGAGCCAGTCAGGCTCTTCACAGTGGTATTGGAGCACTAATCTTGCCATCCTGAAGGGGTATGAAATTAAATAATGGCAGACAGATTTATACCAGGAGCGTACTATACCCGCAGGGATAGAAATTCACCACCTCCTTAAGGTAATGAATAGGGCCCACAGAATGAACAAGCAAGGAACGGGAATAATATCGAGAATGATATTGACAAGGAGGCCAGAGATGCCTTTAGAAATATTGCAAATGGCCATCATCATGTTGCAACTGTATTGCAACAGCTTTCAAACACTCTACAGTGCATTGCATTACCTGGAACTTGAGACAGAGGTGAGCGGAGTGTTTCAATCAGCTCACATAGGTCACGAGCTGATGTCAGGCGAGTTGATAGAGCTGACCATACTGGTACTTATGACAGGCCTCATCGTCCGACTTTCTTGAGGCCAGAGTTGGATGCAGTTAGTGTTGAGTCAGAGCCTGCACCATTTGTCGATGACATGGTGGCACATTTTGCAAAGTGGGATGCTCTTCCTGAGGCACTAAAAAGAAATTTAAATTTTGACAGATATTTGACGCAGAAACGTGAGCATTCCAGAGGGAGGCCATCTCCTGACACGAGGTAGAGACCTAGACAGAATGAACTCAAGCAGGCAACCAACAAGTTGACTTTAGACCACTTCGATGGAAGTGGGAAGACTACAGCTAGAGCATGGGTCCACAAGCTGGACACTTATCTTTCACTCTGTCCTATGTTTGAGGAGGACGCTATTCGATTTGTTGTGCTTCATTTGGATGGGGTTGCTCATGATTGGTGGTATCATGGGTTAGTGTCTCTGCATCATGATCATATTGTGCAGTACCAGGAGTTTGTAGATAGACTGATAGAGCGGTTTGATAGGAAGGATCTTGAGACCTACTTTAGAAAGTTAGCTCAGCTGAGACAAACAGGTGGTCTTGAGGCCTTTATCAGTGAGTTTCAGCATCTATCAATTATGGTATATGACATCTCCGAGAGGAGAGTCATGCTTTTTATAGAGGGTTTGTCAGAGCCGTATAGAGGATGGGTCAAGTCCCTGGATCCACCTACTTTACGAGATGCTATGAAGAAGGCAAGAAATCTTGAGCCTTCTGTTTCACGGGGCAAATCTACTCCTAGTCCTACTATTCCTTCTCCAGATGAGGTACCTCTACCAGCTGTTGACAGAAAGAAGCCTGCAGGTAGACTTGATGATGCCACGCAAGAGGATTTGAGGAGGCAGCTTTGCTATTGGTGCAAAGAGCCTTATGATAGAGAGCATACTTGTGCTATGAGGCCTAAGGGTAGGGCGAATCGCTCTATGTGGGTTTATTTTGGTGAGAGTGAGGCTGAGTCTTCTCATCAAGCTACTGGTTTTGATACAAAGGAGGAGCATAGAGTTAATCCAGAGTTTGGTCCTGACGCCAAACTATCTTCGATTGTGTTGTCCACCTTTGTGCCACTTCCCTCTGCTTTCAGACTGAAGGGATTAGTGGAAGGACAACCAGGAGTCAAGGTAGCCGATGGCTACAATTTTACCTTTACCAGGCGCATCCGAGATCTCTCCTTGTTTCTTGGTGATTATGAGTTGATAGCTGATTTCTATGTGTTTGATTTGGGGGAGATGGATGTAGTTTTGGGGATGCAGTGGATATAGGAGATTAAAGAGTTCTACCTTAGTGTGAGCCCGATGCAAATCAGATTTGAGTACCAGGGCAAAGAGTTTGTGTTGCCAAGCATTGCTGATGGGAGTCTACGCACTATGTCCTTCTGTGTTGTAGATAGTGCCGATTCACGGAGACATGAGTCCATACAGGTAGAGCCAATCACATATCATGTCTCACAGAGTTCACCATATTATGGCTTAGATCAGCAGATGAGTGTTGTTCACTTTGTGAACAACCCTTTATTTGATGTGGATGTCATCATGACTTATGACAATCCACTGTTTGAGCTTAGTAATGATCCCTTACAGGAGTTGTACGATCATGATGTTGATGACGTTTGGGATCCGATTTGTACACCTGCTCATCGGGCAGATTATACAGGGGGCCAGCTAGGCTTAGCTAGACAGTTTACCTAGGTGTATACAATGAGGAGTGCTTATAGCTTTACATTCGATCCTCACATTCAGGATATCTATCAGTCACACAGTTCTTCAGCGCATCCTTTTTATGACCAATATGATGATTTGGTTAGTTCGGAGACTAGGACTAAGTCCAGTCTGTTGGTTGAGTTACTCCCGTGTAAGTTACTCTCGGTTGAGTTTCTCCCAAGTGACGATCCTGTTGCAGCATCATTAGTTCAGGTGTTGAGTGCAATTTTCCAGTTGCTGATGTTGGTACTGTTGATGTTGTTGACTTCTTTACAGGAGTATGAGGTTGATCGGGACATTACTCATGACCATCCTTGGGATCCGGGTAGTTTGTGATGTTGCTTGTGTTTTCTTGATTGCTTAAGGACAAGCAATCTTGGGAAGGGAGGATTGTAATGTCCCCATTTTTCAGACTTTTGGGATTAGCTTGGTTTGGCGACCCTCGCAAGCTAATCAGGTGTTCAAAGGGGGTCAGATGGTGGAGCCAGTGTTGGGATTCCATTATGGAGGTTCAGTTTACCAGGCCTACTCTTCGTTTAGGTCAATTTGGTCGACTTACTATTTTTAGTAAGTGGTATTTTGGGTATGGCCAGGATTAGCAGGGTGTCTGCACGAAGTGTCAGATGTTTCAGGATCGAGTTTTAGTGAATCTCCAATTCGAGAGACTTACTATTTATAGTAAGTCTATTTTTGGCAGTTGGCTATTTGTGGCAGTTGGTTATTTCTGGCAAGGCAGTTGAAGTTTGAGGCTCTGATGTCAGAATTGTGTTTGCGCAGTTAGTGGGGTTCAGAGGCTTTTAATTTTTAAAGTTATCGTTATTAAATTAAATTATTTTAATTTAATAACTTTATTACTTTATAACTTAATGTTATAAAATGAAGTTATGATTAAAAAGCCTTTTAAGTTAAAAAAGTGAAATTGAAGCTTTTTCCGAAAAAGCTATATATTCAATTCGAAAAAGCACTTTCATTCACCCATTGATGATTTTGATATTTTGTTTGTGAGAGAATTTTGCTTGGCTTGGAAAAGCTAGGGTTTGGACTTGGTCTTCAGCTTTTGGAGAGAGTTCTACAACATCTGTTGAGCTTGGTCTTCTTCCAAGAGAGAGCTCGTTCTGATTCTGAATCATAATTTAGTGCTGATGTATATTGGATTTATGATAAGTTTTAATCTACAGGCAAATCGATTTGTTATCCAAGGGTTCGATTTGTCTTCTTGCTGAAGTTCTGAAATTGTTTGGGAAATTGATGACTGAATCTTCGAAAGAGACAAGCATCCTTGACTGAATTTAATTGGCTGTGTTTTGTTTGGGAAGACCCTGCGAATGGTTTTATGGCACTCTTATCCCTCTCGTGAGTGCCGTATGGGAGTTTAAACAGGTTGCGTGAGGCTTGGGAGTCTTCAGCACCCTTTCTACAGCCCACGTGATTGCCAAGTGAGCCGTTTTAATGCTGCCAAGACCCTGCGTGAATCTTAGACCAGTCACGTTTTTAATACATGCTGCCACATGACTACTAAATGGTGGTGTTATCTATTCAGGGCTGTGTCACGATTTGTGGGAATATCACATTGGGAATATTGCAGAATTTGCCAGGTGCCAATATTTTTAAATGATCATTTCTAGAATTTAAATTACCAATTATTGAAGCATTCAGATTTATGAGTTTTAATTATAAATGGATTATCTGAATTTTATGGTATTATATTTGTGAAGAATTTCTAAGTTACATAGTTTCTTGTTAAAAATCTTGTGGAAGTATTAAATATTTTAAAGAATTTAATTACTTGGAGCCAAGAGCCAATCAAGCTCTTCACACTTGGATCTGCATTCTTCAGCTTTGTGTCCAAACTTTTTGCATGCGTAGCAGTAGCCCTTGAAGCTTCCCCTGCTTCCACTAGACACACTTGTGGGACTAGACCAGCATTCATTGGTCTTGTGGCCATGTTTGCAATAGTTTTTGCAGTAACTCTTAGTTGGCTTTTACCAGTGCATTTCTGCAGTTGCTTGTTTTATGACCCGGTTTCCCACAATGTTTGCAAGAAATGTTGAAGGTCTTTTTACCCTTTTGTTTGTCTAGTTTCTTCTTTTCCTTCTTGCTTTTGTTGGCTCCTGATGACTCACCAATCTCCTTGGTGTCTTGACCGGTGAGCCCTAGTCCGGTGGGATCTTTGTGCTTTCTTTGAGCTTTGAGTTGCTCATCAAGCTTGACCGAGCTCTCGTTGTATCTTCTTAGGGTTTCATTCCTTTCTTCAAGTTCGTTCATCTATTCCTTCAGTTGATACAACTCTATTGCCAATTTTTTGCATGCTTCATCTCTATCATGCCAACCCTTTTGCATGTTGGCGTTTTCTTGAGTGACAATTTGCATGTCTTCTTGAAGTTGCAGAACGACAAGATCATTTTCCCTTACCGCTTCCTCTGCCAAATTCCTTGCTCTCTCAGAGGCTATTAAGGACTTGACTGTTGTGTTTCTTTCATCTTCAGCTTTCCTCTTTTTCTCAATCAGTTCAGTCATCCTTAGGGCATTATCTTCCTGCTCCCTCTTAATGTTGGAGATCTAATCGGTTAGGATCTGGTTCCTCTCCATGAGCTCAGAGACTGCCTCCTCAGCTTCATCTGATCCACTCTGCCCAAAGAGTTCATCAATTGTTTCATTGCTCTCACTCAATTGCAAAGCCAGCTCCTTTCTTTTAGCAAGGGATCTTCTCAGCCTATTCTCCAGAGAGGCGATGATGTTGTTGGCTTCCTCAAGCTGTTTCTGATACCTATAACCCTCCATGATCTTTTTCTCAAGCGGTTAAGCTTTATATATTAGAGAACAAAGCTCTGATACCAATTGTTATTCCTAACCGATTACTAAGAGGGGTGGTGAATCAGTAAATACTATTTCTATTGCAATTCCACACTTATACAATGATTCTTGCGAGATAAACAGAATGTAAACAATCATGCACAAATAGAAATAGAAATACTCAAATCAACACATCATGTATACGTGGAAACCCTCGGTTAGAAGGAAAAAACCACGGTGAGACAAAGCTCACAACTTCACTATTGTAGTAATAAAGATGCCCTATTAGGAGCTTACAAAGCACTTGCAAGAGCGCTACCTAGTTAAGGGATTTGGTAAAAAATGGTAAAGATCTTAACTTTGTTAGGAGCTGCCTTGTTAAAGGACTTTCAACATCAGCAAAGATGTTACTCGGTTAAAGGATTTATACGAAGAATGTATTAGGGTTCACCCTGATAAAGGGATTTGAATATGCTTTCACACAATAAAAGCAATGAGCTTAATTGACACTCTCTATCTGAGTAGATCATACATGTTGACCTCACTATCCTGCCTGGCTGTTGATCCTTTCTACCCTTCACCTCTGTGACTGTAGCTCTTCTCAGAAGATAACTCTCTCCTACTCTGAATAATCAACAACTCATTTTCTTGTGTCCTACGACCTGTATTTATGCAAAATTTCATCTCAATGAAATCCTAACTCATAGAACCGTCAGGCTGTAAACTCGACCATAAATCATGCAACAACAAAAAAGCTTTGTGTTCTGATCTTGAGTTTACCTTGAAATATCTGCGTAGAAATAAAACCAACTCCTGTTAAAAAGCTAACTTCAGTTCTAAACGGTGGATGCCCCGCATATTCCAGTTTTAAATTAAACAACTCCGCATATTCCAGTGCGAATAGACATGTTGTTGACTAGTATCAATCTTATACCCGGTCCATCCCTGTATGCAATATAAGATCAGTATAATGTACTCTGTTCAGTCTACCGGTGCATCTCCTCTGTTTAGTCTACCGGTGCATATAATAAGTAATACAAGAGATCTACCGGTGAACCTCTACCGGTGGGAATGGTGTTTGCATCTATTTTCACTAATGACAACTTAAATTTGCTAACAATCCTATCTCCCTCAAGGCTTCTGGGACGCTAACCCCTACCTTGTCTTGGGAGTGACACTATTGATTGGATTTAGACAAGCCCCCTACTTGGAAACATTATAGCACTTCTCTTCTCAGGCACCAAATAGTAATAAATATGAATATGGTTTTTATACACATCTCTGAGTATTTATGTTCCTTATCTATGGTAGCTAATTATTCATCAAAAAATTACAGGATTCTATAACATACCTGTTGACCACGCTTATTTATAGTTTCTTGTATTGGTATGGAAACCAGACTTACAGTCTAATTTCTATTACTGTTTTTCTTCCTTGTATTATTTTCTTCTGCCACGATGCCCTTCTAGATATGCACGAGGCTTGTTTTATATCCCCTGAATCCCAATAGTAGCATCCCTTGATGCTACCGAATCACTTCGCCCTTGCACCGTTTCAAGAGACAACACCAAACAACATTATTGTGAATAATAACAATTGGTTGCTACTACAGTTATGAGATATAATGGTTATATCATCTGTTGTTGACTATTCCTTAACAATGGTTGTTGACTTGGTCATAGATTGTCAATACGGTCAAAAACATAGCCGTCGACTCTAAGTATTATGTCCGACATTTAAGGATATTGTTTTGCTGACTTGGCAAAATGTGAATAGGAAGTATGAATACACCCTTGATCGTATAATTCATTGTCTCATCAATTTTTTCCTTTGGTCAATGATTAACCCAATTACATGTATGCCTAGTTGAGCATCAACTGGCTCTCATCGCAATCAACGCTTACAAACAATGGTTATTATTATTATATTATTATTTATTAATTAATAATTATTTATTTAATGATCAATATATATATGATTGATATTGATATATATTTATTTAATTATTTATTTATTAGTTAATAATTATCTATTAATTAACAATTACTTATTAATGATCAATGTATATGATAGATATATTCAATTAACTAATTAATTATTTGTTTTAAAAAATTATTGATTAATATGATCAATCAATATATACTTAATGTATTCTTTTAATCAATTACTTAATTATTTATTTATTAAATTCTTATTATAAATAGGGTATATCACACTCTTCTTCTTGCTCCTCTTTCACTTGCAATCACTTCTTCCACTCCTCCAATCACTCTTTGCACTCTTTTTCACTCTTCTCTATCAACTGTAGCAAACAAGTTGAAATCCAATTCTGAGGAAAAAATGAAGTTTGGAGGGGATTATGTAGGCTTGGAGTGGCCAAAATGGGATCCTCCTCCTTTTAGGGTTCAAATAGAACCCTAATATAAAAGTTAAAACTTCAAAAGATTAAAATTATCTAACGTTTTTTCATTTTGATGCCATTTGGCAACCGGGGACTTGCAAATGTCCTCGAGACGGTTGAGGGACGCCTAGGCGTCTCTCGTATGTCCCAAGGATGTCTGCACATCCCCGCATCCCAGCGGCGGGAAGGCAGTGATGGGGGGACTTGAGAACGCCACATCCCCATCCCAAGGACGTCCCCGACCTGGGTTCGTAGAGGTTTCGAGGGAGGACACATCCCCATGTTACACTAGGCAAAAGAAAAGACAGAGCATGCAAACTTATACAAGAGAACTAAGGAAGAGACCAATTCCACTAGGTAAAGATTAAAAGGATCAAAAATTATCTCTTAGATTTTAATAATTTTTTCCTCTGAAATTATCTTGTGGGTTTTAATAATTTTTTCTTCAAAAGTTATCAATTGGGTTTTAATATTTTTTTCCTAAAAAATTATCTATTGGGTTTTACCATTTTTCCCTCAAAAATGAAGCTTTGTATTCTCTAATCTATGTCTCAGATTATGTTGTCTGATTTTGATCGATTATTCACCTCAAAAGTCATGGTTTTAGTTTCATCTCGATGTTTTTTAAACAAAGGAGATGAAAGCTCCTTATATAGATTTACAAAGATGATGTTTCTATTATGAAACAATTGTGAACTAAAGACAAAAATAGAAACTAACTTATAAACTAAAGACTAAGTAAGATGAACATTAAAGAAACATTACAATATTCTAATACCCTCCCTTAATGGTCATCGTCTAACTACCCTACAAAAGACAATACATGTCTTGTGGTCATAGATTTCTTCAGAACATTCTACTGCTTCTAAGACCCTCCTTGGATCTGCAAAATGTTAATGACCAAGAGTAGCCAATATCCGTCCAGAAAAAATAGAGAAGGTTGTCCCCTTCTTTGGAATGCTCTGCAACAAGAGACAAGAGTCTGCCACTGAGATGAGTCTGCCACTAACCCTCCCAGAATCTACAAAACTTCTGACCAAAAATTATCACAAAACATTCAACCTGATGTTGGATAATAGAGTTGTCCCTCCATGTAGCTAGAGACACATGCCGATAACTACCACAATTTTGAGGAAAAATGGGCAAACCCTTCAAACTTTTGTAGAAGAGCATGACACCCCAGAACAGATTTTAAAAAAACATGATTTTTGAGGATAAAATCGCCAAACCCAAGATTACAAATCATTGTTTCTTTCAGAAAAAAGGTAAAAACCCACAAAGGAATCCCACGCAACTTTGTGAATTGCAGAATCCAGAAACGATTTTTGAGGATAAAATCGAAAAACTAAACAAACAATAAAAATTTTCTAAAGGGAAAAAAATTATGAAAACCCATTAGAAAAAATTTTAAGGGAAAAAATTATGAAAACCCATCAAAGAAACCTTCATGCAGCAAAACATGAGACTTCGTGTGGTAAACAGCATTTGCAAGCAACATGCAACTCACAGAAAGCACACGCAAGCAACATGCAACTTACAAAATGCACATGCAAACAACATGCAAGAACATATAACTCACATGCAACAAACATGCAAATGCATGCAACTTTGGCTCAAACTAGGAAATCGGGCAATCAAAACTCTCAACCAGGCTCACGATTTTCAGGAAAAATCCTTGAAGACGAATCACAAAATTTTCATAAAATACCTCCTATGATTTTTGTTTTAAAAAATTGAAAAAACAAATTTCTGGAAAAAAATTCCAGATCAGAAGAGTCTCGAATTTTTCTTTAAAAAATTGCCAACTTTTATGAAATCCCCTCGACCCACTCTGATACCATGTTATGGTAAATCGATGTTTTTTTAACAAAGGAGATGAAAGCTCCTTATATAGATTTACAAAGATGATGTTTCTATTATTAAACAATTGTGAACTAAAGACAAAAATAGAAACTACCTAATAAACTAAAAACTAACTAAGATGACCATTAAAGAAACATTACAACATTCTAATATGTTGAAATACATAGGTGGATCATTTGGTCACCTAAAGAGACATGTCCTTATGGTGAACCTCAAAGATATTGATGAGGCATGTGCCCAAGCCCATTACCTTGAGTTAAAGAGCAGCTTTTCCTACAAACACAAACAATAGAATGAAGAGCAGCATTTTGTTGGTGAGACAGACGAAGATAATACCAAGGGTAAGTGCAAAAAGAATGCTACCACCAATATTAGCTCAAAGGGCAAAGGTAACAATAGTTCTCAATTTTCCCATCATGATAAACATGGACATGCAAAAGAGAGGTGTCGAAAGCCACATCCAAAGTTGGTAACTTTGTGCGTAAAGAAGGGAAAAGTGTCAAAACATAATGTTATTAAAGATCATACCCATATAACCCATATGAGGTTTCAAACGTTGTCATCGGGGATCAACTTCCCAATGCACATGTTGAGGCTAAGCATAACCTCTTCTTCTACTCTAAATGAATGGAAGGAAAAAAACTTGAGGTTCAAATAGTAGGCAGCAGCATAATTATGTTGGTGGAGTTGTCGGTCCCACCTCCAATCAACAATGTGTCGTATGGTCCATATTCAGTTCTACTCAACCCATACAAATGTTGAATTGCTTCTCTACCCCTATCCATGGCCTTATTTATTCTCATCCACCAATGTCATGTCCTCTTTCCAAAAATAGTACTTACTGTTTCTTATTAAGTCCAGTTATCCAGAAATAGCAAATCAGGACCTGCAGATAAACTGAGAAATATTGTCTTTCGTGGTTAAATGATCAAATCATGTTTATTGTTAAATTAATAAATGACATATGAATGTTTTGGATGCAAAAGCTGGCATGGGAAATTGGAAAGCATATTTTAGAATGTTAAGTGGCAATTGGAAACATTTGACAAGACAGGCAAAGTGGCAAGTTGCAATAGGAAAGTTGGGATATGAAGGACAAGTGGAAGAGGAGTTACATTCCAGGGAATGCAAAGCATATGGTTCAATATTTAGGAGGGTTTGGTTTCCATTATTCATTCATTTACTTGTATTTGCTAATTGCATTTTGCTGTTCTTCAGAGGCTACCAAACCTGTGGAGAAGGGAACCCAAGGACAGGAGTTTGAAAGTTTCCAGGACAGCTAACAAGAGTTGGTAGAGGTTCTTCTGGGTGCAAGCTCATTCAGAGTTTTCCATTGTGCAGAGTGGAGTTAAATAAGTTAGTTCATTTCAGTATTTTACTTGGGTTTATTTGAAGGAGTTGTGTGAATAGTGTGAGAATGCATTTCCAGATTTTGTTGTAGCTTTAATAATAGCAATGAGCTTGTATGCTGCTGTTATTTCAAGTTAAAATCAGACATTGTACATTTCAGAACCTTGGTCATAAGTTTGGTGAAGTTTCTATGCAGTTTGTGTTGTTTTAATGAGCCTGCTGGCACCATTTTGAGCATAGATTTGGAACAAACTGTTGCACGAGTTATTTGTTGTTCAAAATCACTTTGACAGGCACACATATGATTTAACATATTCCAATCTGAGTTTTCATTCATAAATCAGTTTATGATAATATATGTTGGTGTATTACATTAAATTTAGGTTTAGATTCAGTTTTCATTAATAAACTGCCGCTAGTTTTGCAGTTACTCAACTGTTTTTGTTTGCCTTTGTGGTTATAAACCACTTTAGTGTTTTGTAATGCCTATTTAAGGCACGCTATTAGGATGAATAAATCATCAAATTATGTTCTCTGATTTTGTTTTATCAAGTGGCTTTGCTCTTCATCATTGTTATTTGGTATCAGAATATGTAAATTCCTGGGCATTTGCGTGACATTTGGATGGAGCATGTAGATGTTGAGAGAAAAATGAATAGGCATGAAGATTGATGGTTTTCTAAAATGGCACATTATTGGTAATTTTCAGCGAAACTTTCTACTAGTACTGTAGGACGAGAGAGTACATTTTGTTCCTGTGCAGCTTTTTGAAGTTGGGCATACGGCAGAGGGAGTTTCTTTATTAATTCTGTAAGCTGGCAGTAATCTAGGGGCCTATTTTAACTTATACATCCTGAAGATTTGATAAATAATTATGCATTGGTGAAGTATTCTTCTATTGGGCATTTATACGGTACATCTATGCAAGTGATTCCTCTTCAATATACCAAATCTTACATTTTATGAAGCATATGTTATTATTTGCAATGTGCACCAAAGGAGTATCAGGTTGAACCTTTCTAGCAGAGCGGGAAGAGGTAACATATCGTTGTTGTTTTGATGTGAAAGAGGTAACCTGTTGTTGTTATTTTGATGTCCAACAGAAGCCTCATCAGGACAAGGCTGAGACATTGGTTTGGAATACAAATATTTTATGGTTTTCCTTATACAGTGTGTACATTTACATATTGGTGGATTTCTTATTGTTAGTTGGCCTTTAGAGCAAATAGAAAAGATGTGAATCCGATGTTTGAAAATGCAACACAAATAAAAAGTAGTTATATAATTGTTGCATTAAAATTGTAGAAAGACTTTTATTGGGTAGAGATATGCTAAAGGCATGAGTGGAAAATGAGAAGGGCATGTGAAAATCGTATACTATTCTCCTGTCAAGCAACTATAGTTCAAAGTATGTAATGAAGGAGCAACCCATTTCATTCTCTTCTGCGGCTTCCCATTTCATTTTATGTCGCATAAATCACTTCCCTTGCAATGAAAGAGAAGTCACCTCTGTTGATAAATAGCGCAAAAGGAGACATGTTAATTTCTACCAATATTTTGTCAGTGCATATTCAAAACGAAGGTGAAGATGTGAATGCAAGCACAGTTGTGGAACTATTTTTTTTTCCTTACTTTTTAATGGGAGAGTCTAATGCATAACACATAAATCAAGATTTACAAGAGGCCAGAGGAAATGGAGGCAGGAGGTTTTCCATCATCCCAAGCAAGTTTCTCACTTAGGGATGATTCATTGCATGAGAAGCAACTTATTTGTGTCCCTGAAAAGCGGGGGCTTGGCAAATTTGTCCCTGAAGAAAAGAGGGGGCTTGACATATTTATGTCCCTAGAGAGAAGAGGGGTCTTGGCATCATGATTATCCCTTCAAAGAGTGAGGGGGGGCAGGATTTGAATATGATTTGTTGGGCACTTGAGGTGTTAGACACACTCAAAGGAGATGTGGACTTTCGAAGGAAAGGTATCTCATATGCAAGCATATTGGTGGTGATTGTTTCCACAGCACTTGAGGAGGTGTTAGACACACTCGGAGGAGATGTGGACTTTTAGAGGAAAGGCATCTCATGTGCAGCATTGGAGGAGGCATTAGACACACTCGGAGATGTGGAATTTCGGAGGAAATGTGTTTCGTTGTGCAGGGGAGGAGGGAACGCTCATGTTGTGCAAATGGTTTCAAGTTCTGCAGTCAGGAGATCCATTGATGCGGGCAGTTCGGTGTCTCTTGGATAATCAAGGAAGTCAGGAGATCCACTGTTGCGGTCAGTTTGGTGTTTCTTGAGCGAGCGAGGAGGATTGGTGAAGGCGCTTCATCAAAGTCTCCAGAGGGTTGGGTTTAAAACCCTTGCAACTTCCACTCTTGTTCGGATTAATGTAATAAGGGGGGGAATGTTGGTGTATTACATTAAATTTAGGTTTAGATTTAGCTTTCATTAATAAATTGCCACTTGTTATGCAGTTACTCAATTGTTTTTGTTCGTCTTTGCAGTTATAAACCACTTTAGTATTTTGTAATGCCTATTTAAGGCACGCTATTTGGATGAATTAATCATCGAATTTTTCATTTTATCAACTGCCTTTGCTCTTCATCATTGCCAATATATTGGCATTCTATGAGTGTTTATTCAAGCAATTACTTGGCAATGTGTGTGATATTTTCCAGCTGCTGTTAAATGCATTGATAGAGAAAGATTAAGAATGTCTAGGTCTGATTTAAATTATAAGTCAAGAACATTACAACCAACCACTAAACCCTAACCAACAATTCTAACACTTAAAACAAGAGATTGAATGAAAAGAAAAACAGAAAATTAAAGTAAATCAAAAAAATTAAAATAATTAAATTAGGCTACTCCCAGAGGGTGGATCAAGGGCTTTCACCTCAAACTTCTCCCAGAGAAGAATGCATTATCACCTTGCCTACTCGCAGAGGGTGATTTGGAACAAGGGATTTCACCTCAAACTTCTCCCAGAGAAGAATGCATTAATTATAAGCAATGAATTACTAAGGTTGAGAATCTTTCTCAGCAAGAGCATCATTCTACACTAAGCCAAGCTTTTCTCGAAAATAGCAGAACTTCACTCTCGAAAGTGGCTTGGTGAGAATATCTGCAACTTGCTCCTCTGTAGAAATATACTTTAGTTCAACTGCATTCCTTTGAACCATATCTCTAAAGTAATGAAATTTGATCTCCACGTGTTTGGTTTTGTCATGAAACACTGAATTAACTGAAAGCTTCACACAGCTTTGATTATCACACATAATCACTATAGGTTCCAAAGGCTACCCAAATAAAATGCAAGTAACTTATGAAGCCACACAGCTTCTCTTACAGCCACACATGCTGCAACATATGATGCTTCAACTGTACTCTGAGTAACATGAGATTGTTTCATGTTGCACCAAGAAACCATGGCTAAACCAAGGCTAAAACAACAACATGAGGTGCTCTTTTTATCAGGTACACAACCTGCCCAATCTGAATCAGAGAACCCCTGCAACTTCAGCTCAACACAAGAAGAGTATTTTAACCCATATCCTACTATACCACAAACATATCTTAATATATGTTTGGCTGCCACAAGATGAATTTGCCTCAATTCACACATAAACTGACTTAAAGTATTAACTGCATAACATATATCAGGTCTTGTGTTAACCAAGTACATCAAAGAACCAATTAGTTGCATGTACATAGTAAGATCAACTAAATATGAATTAGCTGCATCATCATGTAACTTTTTTAGATTTACTTCTATGGGAATCACCGTAGATTTGCATTTTAACATACCAAACCTCTTCAAAATATCAAATGCATATTTACCTTCACTTAAAATAATTTCATTTGATTTTGGTCATACTTCAAGACCAAGGAAACAGTGCAGCAAACCAAGGTCTTTCATTTCAAATTCTGAAGCTAACTCCTTGCATTTGATAATGAGATCATCATTACCCATGAGAAACAAATCATACACATACAAGACTAAAATCAGAACTTTGTCATCACATACCTTGAAGTATAGATTAGGGTCAGCATCATTCTTTTGGAAACACAAGCTTGAAATCAATTCTCTCATAACAAGCACGGGGAGCTTGCTTGAATCCATACAATGCATTTTTTAGCTTGCACACATGAGACTCCCTGTCATGAATGATAAATCTTTATAGCTGCTCTATGTATACTTCCTCTTCAATAACTCCATTTAAAAAGGTTGTTGTCACATCCATTTGATGAAGTTTTCAGCCCTTCACTACTGCAATAGCTATGATGGTTTTGATGGAAGTGTCGCGAGCCACTGGTGCAAAGGTTTCTTCATAGTCTATGCCTTCTTTTTGAGAAAAACCTCTAGCTACAAATTTGGCCTTGTACTTTTATATACTTCCATCAGCTGCGTGCTTAATCTTAAATAACCATTTAGATGAAACAACTGATTTACCTTTTGGTCTTGGAACAATGTCCCATACATCATTTTTAATGATGGACTGATATTCTTCCATCATGGCATCTTTCCATACTTGCTGATTTGAAGCTTCTTCAACATTGGAAGGGTCAAATGCAATTATGTGACTCATTAATGCAACATAACCAGCAAACTTTTGAGGCCTTTTGCTTTCTCTAAAGGTACCATGAGGGGCTGCATAATTTTCAGCTTCTTCCACAATGTTTCTAGCCCAATACTGCGACCTATTGAAGTATCTAAAGAATCAATTGGATTATTTGGATCAACATGATCTTCTAAATCTGCATTCTCCCTCGGAATCTCTAAAGATGGATTCGAATCAGCCATGACTAAATCTTGAGGATGCTCAAAATTTCCTTCAACATTTTCAATGTTAGACTCTTTGGATAACTTGCAAACTACATCTTCATCAAATGTAACATCCCTATTGATTTCAATTTTTTTTTGTTCTAGAATATACATCCTGAAAGCTTTTGAGGAATCACTATAACCAACAAAGATACCTTTCTTTCCTGAAGGTTCCAATTTTGTTATTTTCTCTTTTGGAATGTGAATATAAACAGGGCATCCAAAAATTGTGAAGTAACTAACGTCTGGTTTGAGACCTAAAAATGCTTCTTTGGGTGTCTTGAAATCTAAAATCTGGTGAGCACATCTATTTTGAATGTGAATTGTTGTCTTGCAAGCCTCTACCCATAGAAAGGTTTGTGAAAATTGAGGAGAAAAGTTCTCAACATTTGCAATAGCTACTTGAGATTTTGGCCTTAAGGTACAATCTCTAGCATAGTGACCCAATTTGTCACATCTAAAGCATTGAACCTTTGAAAGATCCATTTTCTTCTTCTTTGAGACAGGAGCTGATTCTGCACTTTTATCTCTGAATCTCTTGAAATACCCTTTCTTCCCTTTTCCTTTTGATGTGTGGGCAGCAACCACATGATCATCTTCATGATTATTTTTGTGACTATTTCCTCTAGCTTCAAATCTGCATTCTTCTTGAATGCAATCAGCTCTCAACCTGTCAAATTTTGGAAGATCATCTCTCCCACTAATGCCTTGAATGAATGATTCCCAAAAGTGGGGAAGTCCATTCATGGCAAGCATGACTAAGTCCTTATCTGGAATAGAATCTCCAATTGCACTAAGTTGGTCTTTTAGCTCTGTAATCTTCATAAAGTATGATACTACTGATTCCCCTCTTGCCATCTTAATATGCAAAAGTTGAAGCCTCAGGGCTAAAGCTCTATTGGTGTTGTTGAGCTCATACAAATCTTTTAAAGACTGAAACATCTCTCTGGCTGGAGACAATTTAGAAATAATGGGAATCAAATGATCCTTCACCAAGTCAATCAAAATCTTCTTAGCCATGACTTTTTTCTTTCTCCATAGAATTTTCTTAGTATCATCAGACGGTTCCGGTGGATCACAATTCACATAAACAAGAAGGTCATTTTCCTCAAGTGCAATTAGAATCCTAAACTTCCATGAAGAGAAGTTAGAAGAACCATCTAGTCTATCTTCAACCTTTAAACCATTCACCATTGTCACACGCTGAGAAAGAACAATTTGAGGAGAATCAAGAACACATATAACAAGATACTTCTGGTTCTGGATCGAATTTCTCAGACCTACTCTGATACCATGTTAAATTTGAGCCAGAATATATATGAATGCAATAAACTGAAACACAAAACACAAAAACAGAGAACATTGAAAGCTTATCCTGGGAAAACCCTCCACACGAGGGTGAAAAACCCAGCCCACAAAATACATATCCTTTATTTTGTTCTTCAAACAAAAATGTACTTATCTCTCAAATATATAAATGCAACAGAAATGCTTAAGAGAAATTATATCGATCCTATGCAGATCGAATACATACAATAGACAATTACCTTTCAAGATCCAACCTCAAAAGATATATCTCACTGATCAAAAGGAAGAACTCAGAGCAACACGCTGCATTGAAGAGATGATTGTAAAATACTATAACAAAATTGCTCTCAGCAATTTCCCCTCACAATTTTTACCCAGCAGCACACATGATATGAGAAAATACGATGAAAATCGACTGACCAAGAGGAAATGCCGAGACCAAATATATTTTTCTTTTCTACCTCATGATGAAGCTGAAAAGGCTCGCATGGAATACCAAGGGTTGACAGTTACCAAGAACTTACATCTCCTTCATGACACAAACGGACAAGTGACGGCATCTTCAAAAACATATACGGGTGAATGCAATACACGACAAGTTCCTGCTGCCAAGTCATCGCATCCATGAGGCCAAGTCATCACATCCTCAGCAGTTATGAAGAATAAGCAAACAGAATGTAATTAATATGTGAACCGATGCTAGCCGGACGGAGTAAACCCACACTCGTCATCTGAAGAGTTAATCAACAATAATTAACCACTGCTAATCAAAGCCTGACAACTTGAATAGACTCCTTCACACAAGGAGACGCTCGCACATAATACTAACCATTGACAGTAAAGGTGACAATCGAATACTCATGAGCTACATCAGCCTTAGGAATATTCAAACTGCTCCAAGTCATCATTATAAAACATACGAAATGCTACAGCTATGAACATCCTGTGGGCACGAAGAAACCAAAACAGAGCAACTCCAGTATGCAACTCCAGCACACAGCAATCATGAGTTCTTGTAGAGATGAAAAAACATAACAGGATCAAAAATGAAAAGTTGCCACTGAAAAGGCAAAATTGGCAAGAATCTATCTCGCAACTACAACTTCAACAGTTTTTTGGTAAAAAGTATACAAAAATACAAAACTCTTATCATATGTGATATTATTGTGTGATGGAGAACTGGTATTGGATCGGTTCTTGTATTACGGCATCTGATTTTAGGTATCTCTGTTTTTGTTCAGACTTGAGTCTTTTGCTCAGTATCGTGTTGCATGGTTGAGACATTATTGGGGCCCTTGTGAAGGTTTTACAGCAGCAGCTCTTGGTATCACCGAGTCTGCTACAGATTGTATGATCTCTGTTTATTATTGTGATTGATGCTACATATTGTGATCTATGAGAGTCATATTGTAATCTGAGAAGATTCATTTTGTGTGTTCGTACTTGTAGAAGTGATGCTAGCTATGCTCAACTGTATGTTCAGTATAAGCATAGCAAATGTGTATGAACTGTGAATAAGACTTATTGTTTAACTGTTAAGAGTTAACAGTCATAAGCTTGAAAACATTGTATTTATCTTGAGAATACAATAAAGGATTTATCTTTTGTGGGGCTGGGTTTTTCACCCTCAAGTGGAGGGTTTTCCCAGGATAATTTATTGTGTCATCTGATATTGCGTTTCTGTTTATTGCATTCCAGTTTTCTGGTTCAAAACTTAACACCCAAATATTTTGACCTACATTCTACAAAGCATTGAAGCAACAAATAAAAACAGTAAAAAATTCAAAGTCCAAACAGCTGCCATTACAAATTAATTGCCATTTATTGTGATGTTATTTCCTAAGTCCTTGAAACTGGAAGGAAATCTTTTCTCTTAGAATAATGCCCCTTATGGATTGTGAAAAAACTATTGTTCCAGATTTATAAAAGTAATGCAAAGAATGAAATTAGGTGAGGAGGATTAGAAGTATCAGTATCCATCGTAAGCTGTTCATATCTGTAGCAAAGGGGGCAAATCAGAGAAATTATCTTATGAATATCATTTTTATTTCCACATGATTCCGCTCTGATGAATTTGCAGTTGAATTTATATTCTACATTTGATGTAACTTCATTTTCTTTCTCTTCTATTCACCACAAATAATTTTGTTAAATTGTTTTGTCGTTGCTTCTGCAAAGCCTCCAGATCATAGCTGCAGCCCATCCTAGCAAAACCCACAAACTCTAACGCATGCCATTGGCAACCAGTATATATCCCTGTCGGAGAATTTGAGCCACCATGCTTGAGCTGGGACTGCTACATGCAGCCATGCATTTGATCCCATGAAAGGAAAACAGAAAAACGAAGACAAAGGAAAAAATCTGATATGGATTCCTAACTTTTCCAAAGATAAAATTTAACCAGTCTGAAGAGGTTTTTAAGCTATGTTACCAGATCTGTTTTGGTCCACCTGGGGATACAAACAAGGGACATTGCTAGATGATCCTAGCTGAACCAGAAGAAGATCCAGACAAACCCAACTGAACCCAAGGTAAATCCATCAACTTTTCCATGCTTTTTCCTTTTTCTTTTCTCATCTGAATTTGAGCTGGTCATCCTAAAAGTCCCTTCTAGAACATTCAAAACACCATAACAAGCTCATTTTAGCTCATTTGTACTTAAAAGACAAGTTCCATTCCAAAAGGCTGAAGCTCTATTCTTGCTTGTCTTCAACAACAGAAGCTAAAGATTGATCATTGATGGCTCCACAATAGTTGCATTGCCATTCCTATGCATCTGCAAGTGTCCATTAGCTACCACAAAGATCATAGAAGACTATTTTTAAAAAGAGGTAAGTTTTGTTTTCTTCCATTTTCCTATGATGTATCACTCTACTTAAAATTTTCAAAGTGCTATGTCCTATATATCCATTTTTGGTTTTAAAATTTTATTTGTTTCGAATATGTTGTTTATAAAATTTCTTGCCATAAGAATTACAATGGCTGCTGGTTCTAACTCCATAGGCAAATCTAGATTCAAAATAGATTTGAGTTCTCGTTTTTGGAAGTGTGTTGATATCATAATATTGGTTCTAGGTGATGGGGTTTACATTTGGATTTTTATGAGATGTGTAATGTTAGGTGTTCAATTTCATACAGTCGGGTGAAAGTCCATTTGTGTGAAATTCCTAGACTAAGCATCAAAGCTTGCCCTAAAAAAAATGTACCCATGCCATTGAAGCAACTGATAGAATATGTTCTTAGAGCAGGAGCAAGCAAATGAACTAATAGGTTATAGAGCAAATCATACCTTAAAAAAAATGAACAAAGGGCATACTTTCTAGCATGGTCGTTAGCCAAACTTGGTCCATATGGAAGCAAAACAAAACTAAATGGGCAACAAATATTAAGCAAATGATCCTAGATCACTCTTGGTGGGATCATGTAGAGCATCTCCTTAATTTCATCAAGCCCATTTTGACTAGGATTCATTAACTGACATGGACAAGCCTTACTTGGGAGAAACATATGATAGGACCAACTCAGTGATTGAGAAAATAAAGACCATCATAAATAAGAAAGAGTAGAATCCTAAAGAAACTTTCTACAAACAAGTGCAAAAAATTACTAAACAAAGATGGAATACAATGACCACCTCACTACATCTTGTTGCCTTTGCATTGAGTTCAATATACTGAAAGTGTTGAAATTCTTTTTATTACAATGAGGATTGCCCCATATAGAGATTTTGAACTCACCAGAACTGCATTTCATAGACTCTTCCTTAATCTTGATTTGCAGGATGTCATCATGAGTGAGTTCATTGATTTTGTGAACTCCGATGAATAAGTTGATTAAGGCTCTTTATGATAAGTTCAAAAAGAACGCCCACGATTAGTGTTACTTATGCGGCCAGCAATTCAAAAACCTGCAACTCCTTGCATCAAAATTTTATCACAAGTTTAATAATTTTTTATTTTTTGATCTTTAAAATCTCGTTTATAGTTTTTTTTTAAATTCATTACTATAACTCTATCTCTCTATTTTGTCTTCTCAAGTCACTAGTTCATGTGCAATCTAACTTGCGTCTCCTTTTGCACAAACAACATGGCTAGAAGAAAGGAAACACAAAGTTGTGAAATATGGATCCAAACCATACTTACTAGGATGCTTGCACTTCCCAACACCTTGTACTTGAGGACTCCTAAGGTGATAACAGTGTTAGTGTAAGCAACAATGGCATTGCTTGTGGTTCTTCAAATGTTCCTACATCTAATGTCGACGATGACAATGATATTGATGATTTAGAAAATTCGTTTTTGGGAGCAAAAGAAACAGGCTGCAATCACCAAATACTTATTAAATGATACACGGATCCTTTCCATTTGTTTTGTTATTAGGAATTGATTACTGATTATTATATCATGTTCAGAAATTACAGCTTGAAGAGTGACCTTGGTAAGCCACACTTCACACTTGGTATATTGGAACAAGAGCGGCCCATATTGCATCATGCTAGGCAATTACAACTTGAAGAGATTTGAAAGCCACAATACACAATTGCAAGCTCGGAACAAGGGCAGACCATATTAAAATTAGGACAAGAGTGGCCAATATTGACAGTTAAGCAAAAGGTAGCTGGCTCCACATGAGCACCGGAAGGAAACCAGCATTTGAACCTGGGCCTTGTTGCAGTAAACGCCCGATTTTGGCACTCCACCCAGCTTCCATAGACGTTCATTCTATTTTTAAGCCTGGTTTTCCTTCAAACTCATGCTAAATCACACTATTCTTGAAATTGGAAATTCTTTTACCATAGCATTATATCCAACAAATCATTTCAGGAACTCAAAGAGAACTTAGGAGCTTAAATCAGCAGGATTTCTCAATTGGAACAAGATAAATTCTTCCAGTTCAGGCAAAAAAATATAAATAGATCTTCGAATCCTTGATCGTCAATTCAAAAGGGGCCCATTCCTTTAACTATTAAAAAAAAGAAGCTAAGAAAAGATCTATCTAACCTGGGGGAAGAAATTGGAGACATCACAGCCCTGGGACATAAGGGCCAGAAGTCGTTTCAATGCCTCGATCTTCTCTGAATCGAACTTGCTATCGAGAAGAGAATTGATGTTGGCATCCTGAGGATCATCATAGAGGTGGGCATCAGTGCCCATCCTCAACATCAGGGTTGAAGCCCTGCCAAAGCTGGCTGCTGTTTCTGCAAACTGGGGTAACATTCCCGCTTCAAACAACAATGCCCAATTGGTCAAATCAATCTAAAGTACGACACTCAAGTTCCCAATGCGCATCCGTTTTATCTGCACTTCGTTGTTTCAGTCATGATGGGCGCAAACGAAGCGCTCAGACCAGTGTGGAAGTTAAACAAAGAAAAGTAAGAGAAAATTTTTATAGAGTTAAAGCTTTCAAGGATTTCTGAGCCTTGAGGAGGTGGTCATGGGAATTAGCCAGGATTTGAGTTCGTAGAATCAAATAATTATACAAGCCGAATTGTGCATTTTATCACGGTTTTAAAGATCTACAAACGAAAAAGTAGAATTCTCTTCTTTATATTCATCACGATGGAGATAGTGAACTTTTAGGGGCTAATATTAGTCAATTGGCTAAGTTTAAGGGAACGACACATTTTTATAAAATTTTATTTAAGGAATATTTAATTATTTATCTAAATTTAGTTAATAATTCAAGATTTAAGCGAACATCACATTTTTATAAAATTTTATTTTAGAAATATTTAAATTGTGAGATAATGTATTTTATAATAAATTTGAATTCAAAAGTTTTTTCACAATATTTGATATATGTTGTATCACCAATATTTAGTTGATCTCAATAGAAATCAATGGTCTTCAAGAAATTTTGGGTCTCATTAAAATTAAAAAATAATTTTCTATAAAAATTCTATTTTTTAAAAAATAGAAGTACTCGCCATGATGATTAATGAATTTTCATCAATATTTTCAACCAAAAAATTGTGATTCAAAAATAATCATAGGTAAGAATATTTTTTTTAAAAAAAATTGAAAGATTCTTTATATCTTTTTTGGAGGAGGGTCTCTTAAAGTATCATTGATTGGAGATCCACTTAACTACATAATTAAATAAATTAACTAGTTAATGGATTTTTTAAATGGTGGCTTTAATTAGACTTCAAAATGTTGTTTCACTTTGGAAATTTTGTTTTATACTTAAATAATGAAAATGTCGAAATGTTGTTTTCAAACATGCTATGCTTACACGTCTCGTGCCTTTGTCGGGTCATTGAACTTGTGGGTTTGAACAAGTGAAGTGTAGGGATGAGATCTGCCATTTATGGCATCAAAGGTTCATAACTCTAGGTTAAAAGCGATTACAATGGAATTGAACTGCATGGAATGTTAGTGTCATTGATCACATTGAAAATTTTATCAGGCTTTAATTTTAAAAAAGTAAAAAAAATAAATGCTAAAATGTTATTTTATATTTACTATGGTGTAATATGGTAATGATGTTTCTATTTTAAGTTTTCAGAAAATCATATCTATGGCTCATTTTTTTACCTCGTGTAGCTCGCAAGCTTTCTAAAAAATGTTGGTGACTATGGATTTGTTGATGTGTAGGAGTGATGGTTTTATATATTAGTTTGCTTCCAATTGTGTTGGCTCTACTCTGAGTAGTGATGGCATGCAATTGGAAAATGTGGATTTGCATCATATTGGGAGTAGGATTTGCAATGCCTCCTTATGACCTTATGCTCCATGCAAAGCTCAAATTTTCTACAATTACTTGCCCCATGATAAAGGGGGTTGTGAACGAGATAAGATGATATCTTTGTCATCCCCAATACGAGATTCTTTGTAGAACAAAATGCATGGCACTGCTTCTATCGATGGTAGGTCAGTTTCTTTAATGGCTTATTTGGCCTCAATTAGGTAAGTTTCCCTTGTCCTATGTTCCAGCAATGCAAGGAAGATTTTCAAGTGTCGTCACTGAGTTTGTCTCCTCATCCACAAGTTGGGAGTCCTAATATTTCAAAACCTAGTCCAAGGTGCACAGATGATCCCTCTTAGTGGCGGATAGTCAACAGTCCATTGGATTTAGGGCAGGTTTGTGCAAGGAGCTCATGAGTGGTAAAAGCCTTTTCATCCACCCAACTCACCTTAAATTATCTCTCTAACAGGTCCTTTGTCGCCTCGCACTTCAAGTGATTTGGATCCTCCTTTCTTAATTTTTCTTTCAGCTTCAATACCAAAATTTATTGTGGCATATTCATTAGCGATAGGGAGGATTTTTTATAAAATATTATCCTCATATATAGATTGAAGAGAAGTTGGCCAAATTTATGAGATCTCCATACTTAGATCAATGATAATTGGAAAAAATATGATGGATAAATTAGCATTTACCCCTATGCCAAGGGGTTTTTCATCTTGGAATTTGAGTCTAAGAAAGACAAGGATTTTGTCCCCAATGTTAGACCTTGGTTTTTCTTTGGGGACTTTTTATTTGTGAACCCTTGGATCTTGTCCTTTGACCCTCAAACTAAGACATTTTCCTTTGCATTTCCATGGATATATCCTCCTTCTCTTCCCTTGTAATAATGGGAAATTAAGTGTTTGAATTCATTAGCAATGGTTTGGGGAAATATCAAAGCATATCAAAAGAAATAATCAATTATGAATGTTCCACCTATGTACATCTATGTATTGAAATGGATCTCTGAAAATGTCTTCCTACTAAAATTTCATTGAAGGTTGGTAAAAATGTTGGAAACAACCAACAAACTATGAGAAAATGGCTTTAAGATGTAAGATATGTTTTAGTGGAATATTTTATGTCGCATTGCAAAAAGAAGCATTCTCTTGTATGGGAACAACCTACTAGGTCCAATGGAATTAAATCCCACCACTATGGTGTTCCTCCCAATGACAAACCAGTTTTTAATACACTTCATGATAGTATTCCTTACCATGCACCTCCCCTCCACATGTCATGTAAAATCCAAATTCTAAGCCCATGAAAGAAATCAACTATAATGTAGATGACAAAAGGACCTCTCATATTTTAGGAGAGAATTCTGACCTACAATCAAGCAATCTTGCTTCTTTTATAGTGTCAACTTGGTCACCTACAACCATTGGTTGTGGCTAAATGTCAAAAAGGAAAGAAAGTTTTGAAATGGATTCCCCATCTAGGATTGAGCAGGAGTGGATAAATGTAAAGAGAAATAAAACTCTATTAAAATCAATGTATCAAATGTCCCTAAGATCATCAAATAAAAGGGGAGAATGAAGAATATGTAATTTTCATGCATACTAATTTGGATTATGCAAGTTATTTTACTTTTGGATTCTAAATATATGGGAGTGGACTCCTTCTTATAATCTTCCTTAAAAAATATTATTATTTTAAAGTTGTACATGGGTGTAAATATTATTTTGTAATAATGTAAGTAGTTATTATTTATTATTTTTGTCAATATAATATTACATAGATATTGTATGGAAAGTGTTGTAATGTGAAATTGTGCCCTATTGGATTAGTCAAAATTTCCAAAAACATAATGGAAACAACCTTTAAGTGTGGGACCTTTGCAATTGAGGTTGAATCTTTGGATAAAGTTGGCTTCCTTTCTAATTTAAATGCATTAGTATTAGGAATTATCTTATTCTACTAACTTCAGGGAAAAAAGGGAAAGAAGGATTACATAAGAGGGAAAGAGATGATGCACCAATATCAAAGGTTGTCCTCCTACTTGAAGCACGATGAATTAAGGAAGATAGTCACAAAGGTTTACACAATTCTCTTTTCCAATAGTTTATAAAGGCATACATGAAAGTTAGGGTTTTCAAGCATTGGTTGTGAATCTTTCTTTCCTTCCTTTCCCTTGTTCTCTTTTAATCATTTGTTTACTTAGCTTGGCTCAATCAATGGTGTAATTAGGTATGGAATAGGATTGTCTATCTATGCATTATTTTATATTCTTTCTTTTATATTTCGGTGTACACATTGTAGTGTCCCTATTGGGACTATGCCCCAATACAATTTTCTTCTTTACTGTAAGAATTTGCAAATAGCAAATATTGAACCAAGGATCTAGAGGTTGAAGAAAAGCACAAGAGAGAAAATATGAATGCAAGGATGGATTGAATAGATCCAATGAATTAATCAATGCTCAATTAATATTCATGAGTGCCCAATGAAATGATTACATAATAGGCCTCCTTATATAGGAAAGGCAATATGAGAGAATGATAAGGAGCTGATAAGCTATCACCTATGCTAGGTGTAATCACATGTCCACCAAATGTGGATCATCCTCCAATATGCAATAAAGTATGTGCATTGGATTAGAATGATAATGTGATAAGAGCACAAAAGGTGGATCTCACACACAATGAGGTATGTGAAGACAACTATCACACCAAAAGTGGAATTCCACCTACACCATGTGCTTAATAGATGTGCACACTCCTAGGTGTCTCAATCACAAATTACTATGCAATGCATTAACCTAAGTAAGATTAAGTAAAGTGTAATTAGGAATAATTAATTACACCAACATTTACAAAGTGTGCATTGAGTTACTTTTATTTTTATTTTTGAACTAGATTTTTCATTTTTCCAATTTGCCACAAGTGTTGTGTAACAACACCAAACTATGTTTTAGTATACTTACACTCTTTCTAATTTATCTACATCCTAACTAAATTGTAAACCCTAAACCATGTTCTATAGTGAAAGAATTATATATAATGGTGCTCCTAGACTACCTAGTTGTGCAAGAACCTTTTGCCCTAATTTTCGCTATGCGGCATTGGTGTGATCTCATATAGCACATGCACACTAGCACATGGCATAAGCACACTTCCATGGGGTGCAAGCACTCATTGTGTATTATAATAAGATTTCAATTTTCTTACACCAACTTTAAATATTTTTATATCTCCTATTTATATTTCTACATATATTTTAGCATGTATGCACTATCTTTGGTGTATCTACTCTTTAGAATTTTCATATTTTATCATCCAATGTGGGTACTATGTATAAACTTGGCAACACACTCTCTGTGGAGTATGTTATGTATGAAATAATATAGGTGCTTCTAGTACCACCTATTTATGGGCTTTCAAGGGTTAATACCAGTGGATATAACAGGGACAATGCTCAGTGGTCAAAACCAGACAAAGGATGGATCAAAATCAATTTTGATGACACCTCCAAAGGCAATTTTGGTGGTGACTATATTAGTGGTGGAATTGGTGCATAAACTAGATGCAAATCAAGTTCAATTGGAAGGATACTCTCAAGTGATTGTGAATGTAGTGTTGGAGGGTACAATTCATGTTTGGAAATTAGTAAAATTGTGGATATTATTTGGAAAAATTTGGGCAAGTTTTAGAACTTCAAAAGTATGCACACCCTGAGGGAAGGAAATTCAATAATAAATACATTGTCAAAATGGATAGTCTATTTTCAAAGCATTTTGAGTGTTTTTTAGGATCTAAGGGGGATAAAGATTTAACTTTTTTAGTTTGAAAGGATGGTATTTTTAAATTCAAGAGGGACTTGGCCATTTTCATCATTTCCATCATCATAAATTTGGAATGGGGGAGAGTGCTTTGGTGGTAGCTTCATATAATGATTTCCAAGTTTTTCAATTTTGATTTTGGGATGCACATAAGTAGGTATTGGTTTTCCTAATGGTGATGTAATATCATTTCACCTTATGTGTTTCTAGGTGAAGGGAGGAGATGTGGCATTCGATGGAGGTCTTCGGTATTATGCGAGTGTGGCAAGGAATAATTAAGGTGACATTTGGGTTTAAGTGTTATCAATTTTTAATTTTCTTTGTCTAAGTAGTTGTAGAGTTTTGGGTTATATGTTGGAGTTTGAGAGTGGGGCATTGCAAGCATGGAGGCAATTGTTTCTTTACACACCAATGCCTTGCATCAATACTTCCTTGATGAAGTAAAATTTAAGATAATGAAGCATATTTTTCTTTTTTATGGCAAGGAATTTTGGATAAGAGAAGACTTCATCAATGCCAACCACAAATATCATGCCAATATAGATATTACATTCATACTTCTAGCCTGGGCATTAGAATATGGGTCTAGGAAAGAGGCTATCTGGGTGATGAAGGCATGCATTCGAAAGGAGTGGCTTGTGAGGTTAGTGAAAATTGTAGCAATGGATAAACCAAGGAAGGTTTTTCGTGCATATGAGGGGTACTAGAGGAATGTTGGAGTTATTCAACTATCATTTAAACCATTATTGAAGTGGAGGGAAGGAGTTGATATGGAAGACAAGTATTTGAATGTTGCAATCGATTAGGCTTTCATGAAGGGACATAGTATAGACATAAAAAGGGAAAAAAATGATGAAGTGGGAGGCTCACAAGAAGAACTTGGCACATTTGCAAGAGTTACATTCTAGAATGGAGTCTAGGTCAAAGGTTCGATGGGCCATTAAGAACAAAGGGAAGAATCATTGTGGGTAAGGTTGCTCATGTTTCTCATAGTGTCCGAGGATTTTTGCAAAGTGTTTAAACTTTTTGCTATTATATTTAGTTAGTTTTAGATTGTAGATTGTTAAAGGTACAAATCATTACTCGTATTATGATATTCCCAAATTTGTGTATTATAATGGCATGTATATGGTAAGTATTGTGGGCTTGAGTTGCTTTTTGTATTCAGGTGGTCTTTTTGCTTCTATATTATACTCTTTGTATGGGGTCATACCAAATGCGATGTACTATTAGATTTTCTAGTGTTCCAGGGATGGTAGTTGGGATTGGGATGGTATTTGGTATGTTTATATATGCATGTTGTAATGAACCTTTTAATATTAATAAAATATAACATTTTAAAATATATATAAATGCTTCTAGTAGCCATTTTTTAATTTGTTAACCTCCATTGCTAACACTAATCATTACAAGGGTGTGTTTGGATTATTTTTGTCATTTATTAATCACTTGTTATGTTTTAATCATTTGAAGACAAATCATAGCATGAAACATATACCAAGTGCATTATAATTTTGTTTGATGAAGAAACAACTTTAAACATGTTTTGTGTTCTTTTATTGCATGTCACAATTTTATTTATAAGTTTAAATAATGTTTTCATGTTTGTGTGGTTTGAGGGTGTGTATGTGTTGAACACCTCTGAATTTTGAGAGGGTGGGGGGGGGGGGGGTGGGGGGGGGTCAATGGGTTCAATCAACATGCACAATAACTTGATTATTATGTCATAATTTCTTATCGATTATCTTTAATCCAACTAACCATTAGTAAATGATATTGCAATGAAAACATGTGTGTGAACACACACACACAAGAACACAAGATTTACATGGAAACCCAATGTGGTAAAAAACGTAGTGAGAATCACACTCACTATATATTTGTTTTACGATCACTGTCATTGAAGTGCACTACTCCCTAAAGAAGAACTTGTAGGCTACGGTCCAATAACTTAGGGTAAGATACAAAGGACTTGCAAAACTAATATGCACTATCCCATGGCAAGATACAGATCTACATGAGCTACCAAATTATCTTGAAATCTTATATTTGTTAGATAACTAAGAGGGGGGGAATCAATTATGTTTAGTTATCCTACATTCCCAAATTCCTCTTTGATGTATAATATCAACTTGAACAAATAAACTAAACAGCTTGATAATAACTTGATTGTGCCTTACTAATTAATTAACCGACTGTCAGATAAATCATCTAGTATATACTCATCAAACCAGTTATTGTAATGTGAAAAGTAAATATCAAAATATCACATGCATACACATTTAACACTTGATTTTTAACGTGGAACCCCTATTAAGGGAAAAACCACCTGGGACCGGTAACCCAAAATATTTTCACTCTTCTAAAGTGAGCTCAGTAAAGAGCCTACCCTGTTAAAGGTTACAAACACACTGTAAGGTGTAACCTTGTTAGAGGATTTATCACTAACAGTTCTTTGTGACCATACATTCACTTGGGTTAACAAGAAAATAAGTAACATTCATAAAATGCCAATAGAAAAAGAAAAGATGGTTAAGTAGAACTCAATTAAGAGATTTTGACTGTAGCAATGGTTAGAAAGCAACAATATATGACCTGATTGAAATGAAACTTCCTTTGCTCATTTTCAAATATATGTTAAGCTCAATATAACTATGTTCATAATAATCTCTTCATTCTCCTTCTTCCTCCTACTTTATTGTGCTTGGTTAACTCCTTCTGTCACTCGATTAGGTTTGCAGAATCACTTGGTTTTGACTTCAACCCATTTGACCATCTTCACATGTATGCACCAACAATTTGCATAGGGATGTGATCTTCTCTCTCCTCCTCTCTTTGTCTTTGACTTTCTTGTCTCCTTATATAGACATGATAAGCCATTTTTATTTCAGCCATAGATTTTGCCTCTTTAACCTTCATCAAAACTTGTGCCTTAAAATGTTTTCAATCTTCATCATCTGAGCATCATTGAATTTCTCTAGTCATAGATCTTCATAACAAACTTCATCTTTATCCTTTGAATCTTCTAGATTCGTCCAGATCATCATCACATGCCGGTAATCACATGTTCCTATTTATTTCTCCTGATCGGTCAATACTGTGATATGTTAGTTTCTTACTACTCATTTAATACCGCACTCAGTATACACTACATCTACTCGACGTGCACTAAGTTCTTCATATACTGACCAAAGTAACTTGTACATTCTTGATCTTCAACACTTAATACAATCATGCAAACCAATCAAATCACTATCATATTGTCATAGACTCAACAATAAGTTGTCCAATGAATACCTTATTCATAACTTACTCATACATCTCATCTTCATGCTAGTATATCCTTTCCTTCACTAACATCACCTTCTTCAGATATTTGCAACTATCATGATAAGTAAAGTCAAAGCTAGTTGACATCAATAAAAATATTGTTGGCAAGTTGACTATACTGGTGTATATGACTAATATTAGTGTTGTCATTATGGAAAAAAATTCATATGAATTTTTGGTATCAGCGCAATAACTTAGAAGATCAGAATTTGGCTAAAGTATGGAAGACAGGACAGTCAATGAAGCACCTGATGAATAGAGCGTCAGCGCACGTGTGTATGATCGAGTTTTGGTATGCACCCTTAAAGATAAGCTTTTGGGTATGTTAGTAAGCTATGTCTAAGAACACATGGTTAAATGTGATAGTATGAAGAAATTACAGCGAGTTGAAGTGACACAGACAGTGAGCGACAGAACAGAACATAGCATGCAGCCGACAAGAAAGATTTTGATTAGTGAGTATTATTTTGTTTTGTAAAGGCTATGCACCTATTGTAAATATATTTTAAATGTGTTAATATCAATGTATGTAAACACACTTGAGCCAATTCATTTGGAAGCATTGTATGTAATAGGTTATAGGCTGAATTAGTAATTAGTTTTGGTTGCGTCTATATATAAGACATGTTTTTGTATTAGAGCATGAGATGGATATAGAAGATGAAATAGAAGTATAGAAGTATGTGAAGTATGTGTTAAGAGCAGTAAGAATATTATAGAGCTTTACAAGAGGTTAAAGCATCAACACACAAAAGGAACTGATCAGACAAGCAATGTCAAAGTAGTAGTTCACCCTTGCAGATATAGTGTGTATCTGATATCCAGGAGGTTGTAGCCTTCCTCATTGAGCAATGAGCTCTAGCAGTGAGCCTTCCACCCCTAACAGGGTTTGTTACCTCAAGACTCCTAACAAGGTCCTACCTTTGACCAGGTCATTGTACTCAACATTGTAAAGACTGCTCCTAACAAGGCAAAGGAACATTAATAGGTTCATAATACACAAGTACAATTATTAGTGGGTATTAATTCCCACCAGGGTTTTTCCTTTGGCCAAGGTTTCCCCGTAATAATATATGGTGTTATGTGTTATGGTTGAATGCTTGTTTGCTTTGATATCCATTTCAGTATATCAGTAATTATGTTAAGTTTCAAGAAGTAGAAAAACATTAATATTATAGAACATTAATTCACCCCCCGTGTTCCCATTCCTAACAATTGGTATCGGAGCTTTGGTCCTTTGAAGATAAGTTAACCACTTGAGGAGATCATGGATACATGAGAAGTGAAACATCTGAAGAAAAATCTTGAAGCATCTCTTGAAGATCTTGACAGATCTAAAAAAGAAATTGAAGAACTGAAATTGAAGGTCAATGGCGCACAAGTATTCATCAAGATACTTAGAAAAGATTGTTCAAAAAATGATTTGGGAAAAATGGTCAAAAAGCTGAATGAATAAAACATGTCTCTGAAGGATCATATTGAAGAATTGGATGAAAATCTAACTAACAATTAGGAAGCCTATGAAGAGCAGATCAAAGAAAACAAATAGTTGGATGAAGAACTGAGGCAAGCAAACATGAAAATCTCGGAGTTAGAAAACATCAAGAAAAAGGTGGAATCTGAATTAATTGAAGCAAAGAATCATATTGACAAATTACACACAAGTAAGGATCTAATAGAGTCACAGTTATATGCACATAAGATTAAAGGAGATACCACTGGTATTGGATTCAATGAAGCACAAAATCAAATCAATGATATGCGAGAAAGAATGAAAGCACTAGAAGAATCTACAGAAGCTAAGAAGACTGAAAATCATACTGAAGTTAAAGATGAACCATCTAAAGATGAGTGCAAGCCAGTAAACAGAACTTGTTATGCCTGTAACAAGCATGGACATATATCAAGAGATTGTAAAGAGGTAAGACCTTTCAATGGTTATTGTTATTCATGCAATAAATTTGGTCATAGATCTATGAATTGTAGATCAAATCAAAGAAATTAGACTCAACAAAATCAGAGAAATCATCCACAGCAAAATGTTAGAAGTCCTCATAATATTACATGTCAGATAAGCAATTATAATGGTCATACAACTAGACAATGCAGTATGGTAACTCACATCAATGTGTCGAGGAATATAAGGCCTCCAGTCATTTGTCACTCTTGTAATAAGGTTGGACACATCTCAAAGTTTTGCAGATCACAAGCACAAAGACAAGAAAGACCTAATAAGTCTCAAGGATCAATTTTGGATGAATCTGGAGAAGTCAAGTTTGTGAAATCTACAAAAGATGCTAGCATGATTTGGATGGAAGCAAAGAAAGATAATGTTGATGACTATGTAGTAGATGCATCCGTAATGGATGCACCTTCTACTTTTGGATGAATGACCCTCATGGTCATAGGGGGAGCTAGATTAGCTCTAAACCCCTGTGCGGCTGGTATACTCACCCTTTGAGTATGTGCCTATGGTTTTAATTGTTTGGATACTAGTTGAAGTAGTATGAAAGATCGCATAGCCTGATCAACAGTAGGAATGAAGATTGGAATTCACTGTTGCAATCTATGTTTACGCAGTAAGCATTAATTGCATAAAGTTGTTTTAATAGTCACCAGAGATCCATTATCCACACATTTGCATTAGAGATCGAGCCTTTGGAAAGCACAGGAGATCAAGCATTTAATGTTGGAAGATTACAGTTGGTTTATCAACGAAGAAGTGTGAAAGTTGGTTACGAAACCCTAGTTCGATCGTGACGATTTAGAAACCCTTTGGAAAATTATTTAAGCATTGATCAAGTAAGTAATGGACACTCCAGTTGTATTTGATATTGCAGAGAGGAAGAGATACATATTCAAGAAACATCCTTTTAAGTCAGTCCTAGATGACCTAGAAGGAGAATTTTCTAGAACTCTGATGGGAGTTATGCACGTAGAAGACATACACGCATACATATACTATAAAAAGGAACCTGTAGGATTGGATAGGATTAGGTCACACCTTGAAACAATGATGAAACTAGACATGACATTCATGGATGAGTTCGTGCACTTTACAAATCACCCAATTATTGAGTATGCAACTGCATATGAGTTCTACAAGTCTGAATGGATCAAAATCCTACATGATGACCTATTTTTGATAGGATAAGTTCTAGTTCACATTACTTCAAATCTCATTTATGAGATGATAGGACTATCCAAGACCAGCACCATTCTTCCTACTGGTAAGGATGTCAGGAAACAAGTGGAGCAAGCTTGTAAGTCCCATAGTGATAAGCACAGCATGACAATTGAGTCGATAGAGGAGAAGGATATAAATCTAATGTCTATGATACTTGGTTATAAATTCCAGCATGCTAACAGAGTGAATAGTGTGTCTGCAACAACAATTATGGCAGCTATTAGAATTGTAAGGGAAAATGGAGAGTTCAACCTCTGTGAAATCTTGCACACATAGTTGTTTGATAATATAAGGGCCATCAAGCATGATAAGAGCAAGATATTTAGGTTTGGGTCACTAATCATTTACATGTACTTCCATATAGTTGGTAAGGTTGCTGATCTTTATCTTGACAAGAGCCTACCTACATTGCCACAAATCTCATTCAAGGCAACATTAGAGAGAACCTTGAAGGATTACATGGAATTGGAGATCAAGACATTTAGAATTAAGATGCAGAGAAGGTATATGATACTTGAGAGTATAGTGGAGAAGTATAAGGACATATTTTGTTTCATGGTGGAGACAGATATCACATGCATGGAAGCAGTTGAGCCTAGGACTAAGTGGATTCATCCACTTGGTTATGAAGTGGATGAACACATTCTGGAAGCATATGCACAAATTCTCTTATCTGTGCCAAAAGATCCTTATGAACCAAGATGGGGTACTTATGAGGAGAAAACAAGATGAATAGATTCAGTCTTGTACAATGCAGCAACAAAAAGAAAAGCATCCAAGATAACATCAAACATACTAAAAATTCATGGTGTTACACAAGAAGACCTAAATAAAGATAGGGAAGCCAAGATTGCAATGCAAGTTGAGAGCACACCCTCTTCTGAAATAAAAATAGAGAAGTATGATGATCCTAAGGAAAATAAGAAAAAGATAGAAGAAAACACGCCTACGCCTACACCTACTATTAATCTGGAGTCCACACCATCACTTGAGCCAAGCAAAATGACTAGGAGAAAGAAGCAGACCACCACAAGTCATCCATCATCAAGATCATCAAGAAGCAAAGAAAGAAACACTCAATCACCTCCTGAGGTAGGATTCAAACCAAATCTTGAAGTGCTGAGAACTAGAGTAGTAGATGAAGGAAGAATTGATCAAATTGCTAAGTTCTATGATAAATATCATGAGATAGATAAATCCAAAATCCACAGTATGATAATCAAACATATGATTAAGTTCAAGAAGTTAGTCTTGGAACTTAAGACAATTATTCCTGATCAATTATTGAATATACTTGACTCTTTGAAGAGACAAGCCATAGAAGAAGATATGAGGATAAGAGAAAAGACACTAGATGACAACCTTCCTATTTGTTCAATTGAAGAGAAAACATTGTTGTTGGATTTGGTGAAGCCTCACCTAAGAACCAAGATGAGAACTCTATAGATTATGAATAAGGACTATGAGCTAGTTGCGAAGGAGACCAAAAAAGCATTTGAGAAGGTATTCTTGGATAGACACATGTATCCATCTTTTGCGCCTGCAACCCAAGTTCCATCTGAACAAGAAAAAGCAGTTGAGATTCCTAATGCACCGATGATAGGTCCATAGGAGTCTGCACCGATACCTGAAGCAAAGGATGACACTATCATGATTGATAATGTTGAAATATCAATGGTGGCTACTGATAAAGACTTAGATAAGTTTGAGGAAGCATTTGTAAGCATATTCTATGCGTTGATGAATCTCCTAAGCAACAAGAAGAAGTGTAGATCGAAGACTTGACTAGACAGGAAGAAGAAAAGGAAGATGAGCCTAAAGAAGAGCCTTGTGTTGAACTACTAGTGAAGGTAAAGACTTAAATTATGGACAACACACTCATCACACCCAAGCCCTTAATTTCATTGTTGTCAAGTTTGACCCCTGATACAACAAGTTTAGACTCATGGGGAGAAGAGGATTTGATGAAAATAAGTGTGTTAGCAATGGAGAAACAAGTAATAAGGAATCCATTATTTGTTGAATCAGTAAGCATACTAAATAGCCTACTGCCTGAGGATAAGAAAGTAATAAAAATTCATTCAGTGGATGATGTAAGCAACATCCTATCAAGTTTTAAAGCAAATTTCTCAAGCCTTGAAGAAGCAGCATCTAAGATTGCAAAGGAGGAATATCTCAAGAAGAGACTAAATGAATTGATAACAAATTTCTCACTTGACCTTAATTCTCTTAAGGTTAGTCAAGAAATTTCAAAGGAGATAGTAGTAAAAGGAAGGGAAATAATTGATGATTATATGAATAAAGACAAACTCACCTCAGACCTTTCAAAGAAGATTCAGGAAGTTGAATCTATGATGGAAGCTATAAGAAAATATGTGGTAGATCTCTCACAGGATATAAACATGTGCAACAATGTCTATCAAGGTCAAATAGACAAGATTGAAAAGACAAAGAAAGAGATCGTGAAGATAAGGGCCAGACAAGCACAATTAAAACATGCACTTGCGCCCTCATTGGATGTACTCAATCAGAATATTAAGCATATTGATGCTACCATGGTAACATATGATCAAGATCCATGTAAAAAATTGGAGAAGATGGAGAAGCTAATCTATGCATTATGCGCCCATCTATAGACAGTAGATGCACTCAAGGCATTTTGGCAGCAAGAGATCCAAAACCTTAAGATTGCATACCCGAATGTACTATCTATGTAAGCACTTGAAGATTCATTTTTTAGCACCTTTGTCATTAATGTCAAAGGGGGAGTAGCGTAATATGGAGTAGTATAGATATAAGGGAGGTATAAGATAGATAGTATATGATGTACAGTATACAGGAAAATATAAGATAGAAAGTTTTTGTGTAAAGATGTTTAGCAACTTCGCCATATTCTTTTGTTGACATTAATGAAAAAAGGGGAGATTATTGGAAAGTTGACTATACTAGTGTATATGAATAAGTTTAGTGTTATCATTATGGTAACAAAGTAATATGAAGTTTTGGTGTCAGCACAATAACTTAGAAGATCAGAATTTGGCTAAGTATGGAAGACAGGATAGTCAATGAAGCACCTGATGAACATAGCGTCAGTGCACGTGTGTATGATCGATTTTTGGTATGCACCCTTAAAGATAAGCTTTTGAGTATGTTAGTAAGCTATGTCTAAGAACACATGGTCAGATGTGATAGTATGAAGAAGTTACAGTGAGTTGAAGTGACACAAATAGTGAACGACAAAACAGAACAGAACATGCAGCCGACAGGAAAGATTTTGATTAGCGAGTATTATTTTATTTTGTAAAGGCTATGCACCTATTGTAAATATATTATAAACATTTTAATATCAATGTATGCAAACACACTTGAGCCAATTCATTTGGAAGCATTGTATGTAATAGGTTATAAGCCAACTTAGTAATTAGTTTTGGTTGTGCCTATATATAAGACATGCACTTTTGTATTAGAGCATGAGATGGATATAGAAGATGAAATAGAAGTGTAGAAGTATGTGAAGTGTGTGTTAAGAGCAATAAGAATGTTATAGATCTTTACAAGAGGTTAAATCATCAGTGCACAAAAGGAACTGATCAGACAAGCAGTGTCATAGCAACAATTCACCCTTGCAGATATAGTGTGTATCTGATATCTAGGAGGTTGTAGGATTCCTCATTGAGCAGCGAGCTCTGGTAGTGAGCCTTCCACCCCTAACAAGGTTTGTTACCTCAAGACTCCTAATAGGGTCTGACCTTTGACTAGGTCATTGTACTCAGCATTGTAAAGACTGCTCCCAATAGGGCAAAGGAGCATTAACAAGTTCATAATACACAAGTACAATTATTAGTGGGTATTAATTGCCACCGAGGTTTTTCCTTTGGCCAAGGTTTCCCTATAATCATATATGGTGTTATGTGTTATGGTTGAATACTCTTTTTTTTTTATATTTATTTTAGTATATAAGTAATTAGGTTAAGTTTCAAGAAGCAGAAAAATATTAATATTAAAGAACACTAATTCACCCCCCCCCTCTCAGTGTTCCCATTCCTAACAAATATAACAATTGATCTAATGTATCACATATACCTTAGTATCTCGATGATCATATTCACATTCTCCCATTTTGTTATCCAAGTAGTTTATCAGTTATAGTTCCAACAATAGTAGGCACAAGTAAAATATGAAATGAAATGATGTAGGATATCTTGATGAAATAATACAATAAATTTGTCAAACTTTCATTCTTCCACCTCTTATCATTTTCTTTTCACTGGCATCACATTGAATCCCAAATGTCCAAATCAATCCACACACATTTGTAGTCCAACTCATCTAATCACATGCATACACACACATTACTTTGAGGAACCAAAATTACAAAAAGGTTGACCATGGTAGAGATAAGCATCATTTACACAAATTAAACCATCTTGAGCATTTACATCCAATATGGCCCACCCCAAGAAATAAAGGGGACCCAAATACATCATAACACGTCTCCCATAAATTTCATCAAAACACAAGCAGCACAACAACCTCTAAAGTTGGCACAAAAGAAATGTGTAGCAAAGCAAGCAGGTTGATAGACCGGCCCAAAAACACTCTCCAATGCACATAACTTTATGCAAAGCATAATACACCATAGTAAGACCTATTTTAATCTCTTAAATATTCCTCCAAAGCATAGCTAGAGAAATAAGTCATAAACCAAATCACCATAATTAGTTGAGTCAGCTAGAGACCAATCAAATAATAGTATCACACTTAGAACAACGTAAATTAACTTGTGGAGAAAACCAGCAAGAAAAATCTGAAATGAAACACTATATGAACCATCTAAACATATCCACCAAACCACATAACCTAAATCACCAATGTAGAGAAATGTAGGGCATTCTATGAACTTATCCTAATCATCCCTGATAGTCAACCTAATTGTTGACAAATAACAAAACATGATTTTTGTTGCATAATAGTTGGGGAACTAAAAACATGATTGTACAATATTTATATACCATGGTCATTACAACCAGAACCACAAGCCATCAACATCTCATGTGGAGGAATGCAGAGCATTATCCCATAAGGACTTCAAATACTCTTTCCTACATTTCCAATTTCTCATACTTTCATCTTCCAGATACACCTCATAGAGACTTACTATCGCAACCAGAAATTACAATAGCTTTTGAACACACAATATCAAACCTTTGCCATACTTCAAATAATATTTCCTACATGTTAGACTTCAAATACTCTTTCACACATATCTCATCTTTTTATGCACTAGGAAACAAAACTCTCCATCATATACAATATTGAACACAATACCTTTCTAGCTTCTCTTGATGAGTACACAACCATTACAACACAACTAGCTGACATTAATATAAATAGATAGTTAACATCAACGACAATACAAAGCATATAGTGTTGGAAGATTATTGAGAATGTCAGAGATTGTTGATTAGACCTCGGCTACGTGTGTTGGCATTATTGTTTTTTCATTGATATCAACATACTATTCTTGTTGCAGGCAATGTGCTTAGTTTGTTTAGTGAAGTATTTTAGAATTTTTAGAGGATAATCAAATTATGGAAGTGCAAAATCAAATTCAGGATCAGAATGGTCCAATAGAACAAGTTGAACCAATGGATAATGAGGAAGAAATTAAGACAGAAGGGTCTTCTACAAAGCCTATTCTAAAGAATCCATGGTATGTACAGATTAATCATTTTGAAGATGTTATAATTGGTGATAAGAATAGAGATGTTCAAACTAGAGGAATAATTGGTAGAGATGAAACATTTTTTTATTTGAATTTGATCCTACAGATGTAAATGAAACATTTAATGATGAAATTTGGGTGAGAGCAATGAAAGAAGAGCTTGATCAAATTGATAAGAATAAGACTTGGATCCTTGTTCCTAGACATATGAACACAAATGTGATCGAAACTAAATGAGTATTCAAAAACAAGCTAAATGAATATTGAAAGGTGATTCAGAACAAAGCTAGATTGATATGCAACAACTATTCTCAGAAGGAAGGTATTGATTTTAAAGATACATTTGCCCCTGTAGCTAGAATTGAAGTTGTTAGATTACTTATTGCATATACAACCTACACAAATTTCAAAGTATATCAAATGGATGTTAAAAATTATGTATTCTTGAATGGTGAGTTAGAGGAAGATGTTTACATTGAGCATTTGAATGGATTTACACTAACTGATGAAGAAGATAGGGTTTGCAAATTGTAGAAAGCATTATATGATTTAAGCAAGCTCCTAGAGCCAAAAATGCCAGATTGGACTGATACTTGACAAAGATTGGATTCAGTAAAGGTATTGTTGATAGTAACTTATATTTCAAAATAGTTGATGATAATATCTTGATTGTTGAAGTCTTTGTTAATGATATCATATTTGGTGGTGATGATGAATTAAGTACAAGCTTTGCTAATGCAATGCAAAAATAATTTGAGATGTCTATGATAGGTGAGATGAAATTTTATCTTAGATTGCAAATTACATAGTTGGATAAGGGAGTTTTCATTACACAGTCCAAGTATGTCAGATAATTGTTGAAGAAATTTGGTATGGAAGATTCAAAACCAGTTGGAACCCCTATGATTACTAGTTACAAATTGACAAAAGATGGTGAATCCCCTTGTGCAAATAAAACAAGATACAAATTAATTATTGGTGGATTGCTATACTTGACTCAAACTAGACCTGGTATAATGAATGTTGTTTGTATTATGGCAATATTTCAAGAAAATCTGAAGGAATCACATGTTGTTGCTATTAAAAAATAATTAAATACTTGAAGGGAACAAATGACTATGGCTAATGGTATGGTGAGGATAATGATTTCACGCTTTGTGCTTCTACAAATGTTAATTGGGTAGGTAATGTGGATGATTGGAAAAGTAAAAGTGGCAGTGCATTATTATTAGGTAAGAGACTAATCTCTTGGGCTAGTAAGAAACATGATTGTATTTCCCAATCTAATGTTGAAGAGGAGTATGTTGCTACTACTAGCAATTGCACTCAAGTTATTTGGATGAAGCAAATGTTGAAGGTTTTAATGATAAACATTGGTGACCCTATTTTTATTTACTGTGATAAGTCAAGCACTGTAAATATTTCAAAGAACCATGTGCAACATTCAAAAACAAAAATTATTTCTATTAAGTATCATTTCTTAAGGGAAAAAGTGAGTGAAAAGGAAGTAAAATTGGAGTATGTATCTACTGGGGAACATATTGTTGATATATTTACAAAGCCTTTACCGAAGGACACATTTGAGTATCTCAGAGATAGGCTTAGGGTTATGACCCCTCCTGATCAGAGCTAATGATGCTAGGGATGGCATTAGTCCAGAACATTATCAGAATATCATTCTTTGGATTGATGACTTGGGGACTACTCCTTAGGGGGAGCAGTGTTGTAGATCTTGTGGATCGACATTGCAAATTTTCACATTAGCCTTTTGAGGCAAGTTTAGTTTTTTTAATGTCTTTGGCCATTTTCCATTGATGTCAAAGGGGGAGATATTGTGTGAAAAACATGATAATCATGAAATATTGTGTTAGGGAGAGATTATGTTGAGAGTTTTGAAGCTGGGTATTTAGAGTGATCAGGTGGATATATTGTCTCTTGATGTCTTTGTGCATTGATCAATTTTTTACTTCGTATATTATCATCAATGCCAATGGGGGAGATTATTAGAAGATTGTTGATCATGTCAGATATTTTTTATTAGACCTTGAGTATGTGTGTTGACATTAGTATTTTTCATTGATGTCAACATACTATTGATGTTGCAAACATTGTGTTTAGTTTGTTCAGTGAAGATGATTTCAGTTATTTAGGTGATATATTGAAGATCTTTTGCTATGATTCTAGATGATGTTTTAGATATGTCTGTAGTTGATTCTGGTCAACTTAGAGAGGTTCGTATGACAATTTGAGTGAGATATGATTGATTTATTAGTTGCATGTATTTCAGTGTTCCAATTGTTCAAGATGTGTTAGAGGTTAAGTTTTTTCTTCAGTATGGATCAAATTGGTTGATTTAGTTGGTGCAAAGCTGATCTTGTTCATGATTCAGAATTTGACAAGTTATCTTTTTAGTATGATAGAATTTGGTGTTCAGTATTGTTGATGATCAGTACAAAGATGAGTTTAGATTTTGAGGTTGAGACGATGTGAAGGTTTGAGAAGATATTCTTGCTAATTGCTGGTGTTCTTGGATCATGTTATGATTGCATTAATGGTTCACATTGATCATGTTGATCACATTTGGTGATCTTCTACCATGTTGGTGTTTCTTCATTTAGGTCCTAGCTAAATTGGTGGAGTAATGTGTTGTGATTCATGGTGTAGTTTTGGTGAAGCTATTGTGTGTTCAAGGATGATGTTTTGGGTCCTATCCATGTCCTAGCTAACTCAATTTGGGTCGCATTGAATGTCAAGCATAATGTTCATATTATTTGTTCTTATAGGTCTTAGTTGACCTTGTTGTTGATTATTCATTATAATATGCATAAATGGGCAATCATTTTGTGATTGAAAATATAGATGAGATGAGATGAGATGAGAGGAAAGATAATGTATGTATTATGTGACTTAGGCATAAATTATACTTCATTGTAACTATATTGGCATTGCAAATGTTGTAAGTCAGCTTGGTTGTATTGGACAGTTTGTCCACCTTGGTGAATTATAATCAAAGGTTGATCGGTGAACCCAAATGAGGGTTAGATCATTGTATTATGAGAAATGTGCTCCAGGAAGTGGTCATGTGAATGCATGTGCATTCCTCTTTTGTGTTCATTTTCTCTTAATCAAGTAGTACTTTTAGTAGAGTACATTTATCTTGTGGGTTTGACTCCCATTGGGGTTTTCCCTTAACCAGGTTTCCTAAAGAATAAATCTGGTGTTATGAGTTATGTGTTGTGGATCTTGCATTACTATTTATATTTCAGATCTATAATTGGATAGAGCATATTAAAGTTATAAGTTTTGTGAGTACAAATGATTCACCCCTCCTCACTTGTGCTTGTCTTCTTTTGGGCCTAACATATAATACTAATAATCTCCCTCTTTTTCATCGATGACAACACTAACAAGAAAATAACCCAATGACACACTCCCATCTTTTCTTTTGTATCTTTATCCTTCTTTGACATCGAGGATAAAGGGCATAATGATGAAAATAATCATATGACTATATCAAAACATCTCTTCCCTTTATGAGTATGCAAGTTCATTTTGAACAACTATAAATTTTCCAAAAAGAATGTAACTTTTTACAACTATCCTCTCCATGTTACAGAAATATTATTGTAATCACCTAAAAGTGGACAGGATTATTCATGCAAGTAATCAAGGTAAATCAAGGCCAAAATCAAGGCAATTGAATCGAGACAAGCATTTAGCCAATCAAATTTAAAATCGAGCTTTAATTCAATTTAAATCAAAATCAAAAGCATTTAAATCAAGTTAAATCAAATCAATGTACAATTAATTCAATTAATTGTATAGTTTGAATTAAATCAAATCAACCCATTCGAGGGGTACACTTGGCTAAATAAATGATTTAAAATCAATTGATTAAATCCTAATTTCTCTCAACACTACATGGGAGGAAAAAGCCTCAACCAATAGGACATAAGGAAAGAACTCACATGGATCAAGCCAAAATGAATCTCAATCACTCAAATTGAAAGAGCATCTTGTCCACTTATCTTGTCTAATTGTCCCAAGCTTTGAGGACACAATATTTAAATTGTCTTCAAAGGGTGGAACCAAAGACTTAACCCCAAATAAATCATGATTAATCCAACTCCACCCCCCACCCTTGCCAAAATCTATAAAAGCAAGGCTAAATTCACTCATAATTCATCCACAAATCTAAGAATAGCATCAAACCTCTTGCAAATTAGAGCTAGAAAGGCAATTTAGAAGTTAATTGAGCATTTCAATTTGTAATTGAATTAATTAGCTTAGCTTATCATTCATTTCTCATTCTAGGACTATCATTAATGGAGGCTTGTTGAGAGCTTCAACATTAACATACCTAGTTAGAGAGCCATAGAGTACTCAATTGCTCATTTATTTGCTAAATAGATTTTCTATTTGTGGTAACTTAGTTTTTATTTGATTTATTTGACAATACTAACCCTATGAAGTTACAAATTCTCATACACAAAATGGTGCCCACCGTGGGGCTCGAAGCTTCACTTTTCTAAAATTATGGAAAATTTCATATTTTCATTTTTTTGCATGTTTAACTCTCAGTTTGGTAGGTGAAATAGTGCGTATACACATTTCTACAGTGCTTTTGACATGTTTACCAGTGCTTCTGAGCTCTAAAACAACGCATTGATGACAAAGTTTTACGCCTTTATGCAGGATTCTAACACATTTAATTCCTTCTATTTTTTGTCTAATCTTCTCTCAACACTTTTGCCCTGACTAGCCAACATGTTTGATCCATTGTCCAACACTTTTATGGTTTTTTTGGTGCCTTTACATAGGATTTCAGTGCTTTTGCTCTTTGTTTCTGCGCTTTTAACTATTTTCTTTAGCGCGTTTAATTCGATCTTTAGCGCGTTTGAGCATTTAAGTAGCATGTTCAATAGATTTAGTAGCACTTTTGCTTAAATTGAAAATAAACAAAATCTGACTATCAGAAAATGTTTTCTCTGTCTCTGTAGGATGTCCAGACATAAAAGAATAAAAAAACCAGAGAGAAGATTCAATGAAGAAAGCAAAGCTTTGACAAGGAAGATAAAAAAGGAGAACATTGCTCACATTAAGTTGGTTCTTGAGGATTCTCAACAAGAAGGAAAGGTATATGATCATTACATCAAAGTTGTAGAAACATATAAAGCAAAATTTTCTTCATTGAATTGGATTTATTCACCTTAATCAAGTTTTGTTAAAAATTTAACAAATAAGGCTTAAAGTTCAATTTTATCTTTGTTTCTTCAATTTTATCTTTGTTTCCTTCACTTTTGCTGGTTGTGTTAACTAACTTGTTGGAGGAAAAGCACATTGGAAAGGAATGATCGCCAAGGTAAGCATTTAAAAATGAAAATAAATCAAAAATGCCCCTAGCCTTTACTAGCTACAAGGAAAAGGTAAGCCTAAACTTAGTCATTTTTTTAACTTAAATTGTGGCTTTATTGTTTTCAAAATCTAGTAATTAAAAACAACCTATCTTTGTTTGAAGAAATTTAACATTAGGCCTATGCTCTTCACTTTCTAAGTGAATCAAAATTCCAAAAGTGTTAAACTCTTTAATTAAAAGGAAAGGTTGAGGAAATCAAGCACATAATCAAATAAACCCCTTATTTGTAGAAAAGAGTAGCAATACTTGATTCTCACTAGTTAGTGGGTTGGTAATTGAACATTGTTAATTGTGTTTGGGAATTGAGAAGTAGATAGGGATATGATCTTCACCTTTTTGGTGAATCAAACTCCCACAAACTATTTCTTCAATCCACTTTCTTGCTTTCAAATGAACATGCTAGATCAATAGTTGGGCTCACCTCCCGAGATTTGCCTTAACAAGGTCGACGAGAGGGACAACCCAAAGTGGGATACACTTTCTTTTTCTATGAGAATCTAACCCACTATAAAACAAAATGCATGCATCCTTAATGGGGTGTGTGACAAAAGGATACTAAATTTTTGAACTTCCTCGAGTAGTCCTTCAGGATTGCGCAAAACTCTGACATATCAGTGGTGGGAAGCCTCTTAATATACTTGGAGGATGAAATTTTAATATCCATTTTGAATAGAATCCATATTAAAACCTTGTTAACTTAGCAAAGACTACCTTATAGAGCCATGTTTATGAACCAAATCTTGAGCTAGGTAGATTGCTTCAAGTGTCTTTTTGTGCAAAAACCTATGATAACGTCCTACAAATTCAAATACTTTTTGTGTAGATGGTTAAAAAGAACAAGTGTACTTGTGGTTGTTGTGTTTGAAAAATACATAGAACAAGTGAAAGAGATATCCATTACAAAACTCATCTTATATTTTTAATCTCTTCATAAATACCAACAATTACCAAATTGGGGAAACAATTCAAAATCATACCTTGTTGGATGTCGGTTTCTACACATTCTCACAAAGTCAAATTATCTTTAAGAGAAGATGATGTAGTCACGGCTAGTGGATCCAATTAAGGACTAACTGACCTTGCAGCCAAACCAATATGCAGCGGAAATACATAATAACAACAACATATCTGAAATGAAACACAAGTCTTTATTCATCAAATCACCGATTACATGCAATGTGTCAGGTTGTAAGGCCTTCCCGATTATGACCAATTACAATGCAAGTAACAGTCTACAAGATCTCGCAAGATCCAAATCTTTTCCCCAACATCAGCATTTAGCTAGCCCAGGTCTATAACACACAACACACTGGTAGGCACCTAGGAAAGATCTAAACTTGTACTCAAACTTCCAAGCAATCTTCCTGCCCCTAAGCTCGCAGGCTACTAACCTTCCTTCCAATAATCTCTCATGCCCTAAACATCTACCCAATCATCCTATAAATATTGATTCTCAGCCACAAGTCACCTGATGAAACAATTATCCCTTACAAACAAATATTAAATGCTAAAACATTAGTCAACTTTCACATAGCCTTACAAAATAAATAAACTTTCAAAGATGGCCCCAACGGTCATCAGATCCTAATAAAAGAATGCAACACACCAGATCTAGGTCCCCACATGTCCAACCATCAATCCATAACACGAGGAGCACGACCCAAATTAAATGCACCAGTCGGCCAAGCTGAACTATCCAAAACAATCCAGTCGGTAAGCAAGAACACCGAGCAATAGAAGAAATAACTTAGCACCAGTTGACCGACCACGCCCAAGCATGATCGAGCAACACAGTTATCACTAAGTGCCAGTGAACCGATGCCTTCAGTCACCGAGCATTCTTCAAAGACCGAGCACCTCAGTAACCACATAAACCGAGCAACCAATCTCCCAAACTAAGCAAGAACTCCACCAAACCAAGATCAAAACTAACAATCTACCTTCAAAGACAAACATATTTTTGGTTGATACAGGATTGCCAAGAATCCTAGGATGCTCCTGCATCAAACACCCCAGGTAAGAAAGATTTTCTCATAAGGAAATTATGAACGCCTCAAAGGAATCAAAATAGGTCTGCCAAATCTATTCTTTACCCACATCTTCTCTTGTCCATCCCAAGTAGTCTTTACTTCATTCACTGTCTCATGCATAAAGTCCTTCTACTTTCCACTTTGTTTACCCCTTCGGTTGGCAATTGATAACAACCGACTCTGACCACTACCAATCACATTAGTGCCTTAGTAAGGTTCATCCCTTCCAGACTCTTCAATCAACTCAATATCATCTACATCTCTCTATGTCACAAATGTCACCATCTATTGTACCATCTCTACCAGTAAAACCATATGTTTCTTAATCTCAACAAAATCTTTAGAGATATCATTCTCCTTCTCCTTCAAACTAGACTTAACAAGAATAGGCTCATCAACCCTCTGCTCCTGAGGTTTGTCATAAGGACAACACCTGATAACTCCACATCCCTTAACCCTTGTCTCCTGTAAAGGTATCAGCTTATGTTGAGCTCCTTTATGCCTAACCGCATAGGTATTAGCACGACCATCAAACAAAACATTCATGTCAAACTGCCAGGGTCTATCGAGCAACAAATGACAAGCATCTATAGGTAATACATCACACAATATCTCATCATGGTAAGATCCAATCTGAAACTTAACCAAGCATTGTTCTTCAACTCTAACCTTAGAAACATCTTGTATCCAACTAATCTGATAAGGATTAGGATGTTTCCTTCTTTCCAAATTCAATTTGATAACCATTTCATCAGAAATAAAGTTCTCAGAACTACCACCATCAACTGTGACATTACATACCTTATCATTGCACTTACATCTAGTTCTAAACATATTTCTCCTTTGCACTGGTTCAGGAACACATAAAGCTAATCTCCTAGTGACAAGACATTCACCTTTCTCTGCAACATTCACAATATCTTCTTCAGTAGTCAGTGCAACCCTTTTCTTAGGACACTGCCAACTTCTATGACCAGCTTCACCATAGTTATAACAAGTGTTGGTAAACTCATTCTTCCACTTTCCTCTCTGTCTAGCATTCTTAGTAACTTGACCATTGCTAGATCCTACATCAGTCTTAGGATTCTCTGTCACATTACTCTCAGCAACTGCTTCACCAGTTTTACCACCTCGGTTCCTATTGTTCTATTTTCCTTCATACTTCTTATTCAACTTCTCTTTAATCTTCAATGCCATCTAATAAGCATCACCGATTGTTGTCATTTGCATAGTAACTCTTCCTGAATACTAGGTCTCAAACCATAGACATACCTAGCAACCTTTTCTTTATCAGCTTCAGAATGACCAGTCCTAATCAGGATTCTATAAAACTCCTCGGTATACTCCTATACCAATTTGTTAGTTTGCTTCAAATCTTACATCTTCTTAAACATGTACAATTCATAATCCACTGGAATGAATTGCTTCTTCAACTTATCAACCATTCGGTTCCACTTAGTGATCTTTTCTTTTCCTCTTCTACCTCTTTCCAACTGAACTTCTCTCCACCAAATATTTGCATGACCCTTTAACTTAGTCTTTGCAAATCTAACCCTATCAAGATCTTCTATTTCTTCATACTCAAAGTACTCATCAATCTCATTGATCCAATCAATCAACTCTTCTGGCCTAAGGCTTCCAACAAATGCATAAACTTCAATCTTAGGTCTTTTCCCAATCTTAGACATAGCTTTCAGAATTCGGTTCTCCTCAAGATCTCTAGCTTCTTCAAAATGATCTTCCTTAGATTCATCATCACTATCCTCTTTCAAGGTAGGTTTCTTCTTTCTCAAATCCTCTTGTAGGTCTTACATTTGTTTCTGCAAAGCCCTAAAATCATCAAGGCAAAATTCACTAGTAGCTTCCTCTTCCTCAGAGATCTCACAATTTCTCCTCAGAGGCATCTTCAAATCAAGATCTAGACACAAACACACAAGATTCACTCAGCTCCAATAGGAACAAACTTTGCTCAAATAGGAACAAAATTTGCTCTGATACCATGTGATGCAGTCAAGGCTGGTGGATCCAATTAAGGAATGACCGACCTTGTAGCCAAACCAATATGTAGCGAAAATACACAATAACAACAACATATCTGAAATGAAACACAAGTCTTTATTCATCAAATCACTGATTACATGCAATGTGTCAGGCTGTAAGGCCTTCCTGGTTATGACCAATTACAATGCAAGTAACAGTCTACAAGATCTCGCAGGATCCAAATCTTTTCCCCAACATCAGCATTCAGCTAGCCTAGGTTTGTAACACACAGCACACTGGTAGGTACCCAAGAAAGATCTAAACTTGTACTCAAAATTCCAAGCAATCTTCCTGCCCCTAAGCTCGCAGGCTACTAACTTTCCTTCCAACAATCTCTCATGCCCTAAACATCTACCCAAGCATCCTATAAATACTGATTCCCAGCCACAAGTCGGCTAATGAAACAATTATCCCTTAAAAACAAATATTAAATGCTAAAACATCAGTCGGCTCTCACATAGCCTTAAAAAATAAATAAACTCTCAAAGATGGCCCCAACGGTCATTAGATCTACATAAAAGAATGCAACACGCCAGATCTAGGTCCCCACATGTCCAACAGTCAATCCATAACACGAGGAGCACGACCCAAATTAAATGCACCAGTCGGCCAAGCCGATCTATCCAAAATAATCCAGTTGGTAAGCAAGAACACCGAGTAATAAAAGAAATATCCGAGCACCAGTCGACCGACCACACCCAAGCATGACCGAGCAATGTAGTTATCGTCAATCGCCAGTGAACCGATGCCTTCAGTCACCGAGCATTCTTCAGAGACCGAGAACCCCGGTAACCACATAAACTAAGCAACTAGTCTCCCAAACCGAGCAAGAAATCCACCAAACCAAGATCAAAACTAACAATTGGATGCACCCTGAAGTGGTCGCCTAGACTTTGGGCCCCCATTCAACAATTTATTAAATACCTAAATCAATATTTTCAAAAATCAGCATTTTTGCAATTATATCAATTTCTATGATCAAATCCTATTTTATCATTTTTGATTATTTGCCTTAGGCTAACCATTTTATCCTAAGTCTTTATTTATTTAAAAAGGAATATTTCCTCCCCTTTTAATAAATAAAAAACCCCCACTTTTCCTCTTATCCTAAGTTGCACAAATAAAGTACTATTCTTATTTTATAAAAAGAAGAAAATCACTTTTTGTCTCATATGGACACAAAAGTCAACTCTTATTTTCTCATTGGAGGATATTTGTGCACATGGTTGCTCCTCTTTGATGCTCCACCGTTGATTAAATCTTTTGCCTCTTAATCTCCATGGTCCATTCTTTCTCATTTCCTATAAAAGAAGAGCTCTCTTCCTCATTTGCATATCAATCTTTTATGCTAATGTTATGTTGCAGGTTTTCTAGGTCACTTTGGAGCTTTTGAAGATTTGGAGCATTCTTGGCTTTTGCATCTACATTCCATTCTTAGTTTCATTCATGCATAGTAGCTTCATGTTTATGCTTTCATAGTTTAGATTTCCTTTCAAGCTTTAGATTAACCCATCTAGTTTAACTAGGAGGCTTGGTAATACTTGTACTTTCCTTTTCATAGCATAGCTTGTACTTTCATTTCCATAGCTTAGCTTGCATCTCTCATTTCTAGCTTGCATATTCATCTTAATCTAGTTTTCATTTGCATTTCATAGTGATTCTTGGGGATATTGGCATTCTTGCCCTTGTCTTCATTTGAATCTCTCATTGTGTGGTTGACTAGCAAGGTCATTAGCTTAATAGCTCTAATTGAGAGAAAATTTTAAATAATCTTGCAACTCCATGCATAAAGAGCTCTAAGTCACTTTCTAAAGTTTCCTATTCATGGATTCTCTTGGATATAATGACTTAGATAAGTGCACCATTTGAGTGTGTACAACAATCTACCTTCAAAGACAAACATATTTTTGGTTGATACAGGATTTCCAAGAATCCTAGGATGCTCCTGCATCAAAAAATGATACTTGCATTGCCCAAGAAGTCCCCGAATTTGAATACCAAACTCCTTTCAATGATTACAACCAAGGGAATAGTCTCCCAAATATTTTTGATAAAGAAGGTGATATAATGGATCGAAACTCCGCGTTTCACAATTACAACCAAGGAGGAAACACTGACAACTTTAATAATGTTAACCATGAACCTAAAGAAACCCTTGAATAAAGAGTTAACCGAACAACTCGAGATAATGACTTTCTTGAAGTCATGGATAAACTCATAGATAGAGATAAGGAGAAATTTATCCTAAATCTAGCCCAAACAGGGGTAAAGCTACCACATGACTATGATGTGGATAAACTCAAGAAAAGAAAAGAAGAGGAAAACCTAATGCATGCTATGACACAACAACTAGAAATGTTCCAAACTCAAATAGACTTAATGAAAAAGGTCGTTGAGCCTAAACCTTTCTCTATTGAGGCCTTGTGCCCATTCCCTTTCGACAAGAGCTTAGTCATGACACCTTTTCCTATCAATACCATCTTTCCTAAATATGATAAATACTCGAGTAAATCAGACCCACAAGATCACCTTAGGGAGTTTTGTGCCCTAGGCATTGAATTTATACATAACACTACCTACTTAATGAGACCTTTTCCAAGAAGTTTGGGAGGGCAAGCCATGGAATGGTTCTCTAAACTTCTGCAAGGGATCAAGACTTTTGAGGAATTAGCCTCTAAATTCATAACCCATTACTCCTACAACATCGAACATGAGATTACCATGCTAAAATTATGTGATACAAAACAAAAGGATGGTGAATCTTTCTTAGGGTTCCTTCAAAGGTGGAGGACTATTTTTGCAAGGTATCCATGAAGTATCCCCAAAAAGGAGAAAATGGAGATATTTATGAATAATTTAAATATGGAAATGAACTACAGGTTCCAACTTCAATGTCCCCCTACATTCGAAAAACTTATTGAGAATGGGATAAAGATTGAAGATGTATTAGTCAAAAGAGGAGAGATCAAATTGTTTAAAGACAATAAACCTTTTACCAATACTAATAATAATAACCACTATATATCTAATTCTACCAACAATAAAGGAGCCACCAATCACAATGACAAACCTAAGCTATGGTTGAAAAATAATAACAAAGGTCTTGTGAATGATGGAGTTGTGGAAGCCCACAACTTGAAGGCTAGCCCATTTAATTTATCAAGTGGAGCCAATTCAAACTATAATGTAAATAAAACTAATAAAGCTCCCTTTAATCAAGGCAATTCCAACAACAACAATAACAATAATTCCAACAATAATCCCTTTAACAACAATTCAAATGTTAACAAGCCTAAGCCCTATTTTTACACTTATCAAAAGAGAAAATTTACCTTTTTAGGTGAACCCTTGGAAAATGCACTAAGGACTTTGGTGGCCAATAAAATTGTTATCTTACTCAAGTTGAGACCATATGAACCACAAGTAGAACCAAGCTGGTGGAATGATTCACACCATTATGAATATCATCGAAATAAGGGTCATAAGACTAACGAATGCATGAAGTTAAAACATTTCGTGCAAGACTTAATTGATGATATAACGATCAAGGTAGAGGGACCTCAAAAGAATGAGGATCATACAACATTTAAAAATCCCTTTCAAAACCATGAAAAGGGTGAGTCATCTAATACTAATCAGAATAATAAAAGAGGCAATGAAAAGGTAAATTTCACCCACACCTATGATAACACAATCAATTCTTTAAATGGAGGTGAAAACACCATCAATGTTATCATGGTAAAAGAGAAACCAAGAGAGGCAACATCTAATATTGTGACAAGGGGGCAAGCTTCGAAAACCACTCTACCTAGAAATGCCCCTAAGATTGTTTTACCAAACCAAGCTTCAACTTCATCATCAAAGCAATATAATTTGGTAGATCAATTACAACAAACTCCCGCTCAAATATATATTCTTGAGTTGCTTAAATTATCACCAACTCATAAGGATATCTTGGAGAAATCTCTCTTGGAGACCAATGTACCTCTAAACTTAGAGGTAGATAAATTTCAAAACATGGTGGGACACCTCATTGCACCTCATTGTACCTTATTTCCTATCTTTTTCCAAGCAAGATGACATGTCACTTAATCATCCTCAAAACTTTCCTTTGCATATAGAGGTCTTGATTCATAAGCACAGGGTAAAAAGAGTCCTTATAGATGGAGGATCTAGCTTAAACATTTGTACCCTTAACCTAGTAAAATCCCTAGGGTTTTCTGAGGAGGCTATTGACCCAAAGAAAAAGGTAACTATAAAAGCCTACGATGGTGAAGAAAAGGCTTCCAAAGGAGTCATAGTACTTCCTATTAGGGTTGGCCCAATGCAGAAAGAAACTATTTGCCAAGTCTTAGACCTAAAGCTGACCTACAATATCTTACTAGGAAGACCTTGGATTCATGAAATGCAAGTCGTGCCATCGACCTATCACTAATGTTTAAAATTCCCTTATCTAGGGCAAGAGATCATGGTAAGCGGGTACTCAAACCCTTTTCAGTATTGTAATAACATGAAGCCCATCAATTATTCTCTAGTCCCGCATAATGTAGAAGGGTCCATACCCCTAAGAATTGAGCAAGGGAAAAGTTCTAAAGATCTTCCATCTTTAAAGGGAAAAGAAAAAGGGGAAAAAGAAGTTGTTATTGTTGAAGACCTTCAAAGTCCTACTAACCTATCGATGTTGACAAAAGGGAAAGAAAAGGTTAGTGAGGAAAGTACTTTTGAGAAGAAGAAAGAAGACCAAGATAAATATGTGCAAATCTATACCAAGGAGGCCCATTACCAAAAAATGGACCATATGATGAAAAAATTTGAAGAACAATGTAAAATCAAACAAAAAGGGATAGGAGAATACTCCTTGTCCATGATGGACCTACCCTTATCTCCAAAGTCATATGGAAGACCATCAAATCTACCCCACAAATATAATGACAACTTTGTGAGGTAAAGTACATCATCTTCCATGGATGAAGAAGACAATGAAATCCTAAACTGGTTATATAAGGATGAAGAATCAAGTGCACAAGAAAAACACATTCAAAATATAAGCATTCCCACACATCACTATGGGAAGGGATTTCAGATTATGCAAAAAATGGGATACAAAGGCCAAGGACCTTTGGGAACAAGAAATGAAGGACTTATCGAACCCATCGAGATGACATGGAGGGACAACAAAGAGAAGACTGGATTAGGATACCTAGAGCAAGGGTATACTCAAAAGCACTATCCCAAGGTCTATGATCAAATACTACAATTAGAGACACATAGTGATGAAGACTCTAATGATTGGGAATGGGATACATTGTCAAATGAATCATGTCAAGATAAAGGTATTGATGTTATTCATACTTACACTCCTAGCAAAGGAAAAGCATCCATTTCAACATCCAATCAGAATCAAGCATCAAGCTCAAGCCAAGTGGTCATAGATAATGCACCAATTATAGAGGTATATATTAATCAATGGATAGGAGAACCCTACATACCATCATGGAGACCTACTATAGAAGAATCAAACCCTAGGTTTAGTCTACAAGATTTCTATCCAACATAAACCTTAGAGGATTCTAGTGAGGGGGATTTTGACCCTAGTTCTCTAGATCATCTCAAAGAAGCACACGTCATAGACTTAAGTGATACAATGTATGAACCTTCAAACAAAGTCTTGTCCTTAAAACCTATGGGTCTAAACCAAAACATTGATCCTTTAACCCTCATATATTCTGAATTAATTGAATGGGATCCCATCGAACCTACCATACTCCCAAAAATTTTTTAATGATAACATGGTGTCCCAATACCTAAATGTGGTTGAGCCTTTTTCTACCATGGAATATCAAGAAGAGGTGGCAAAGGAAGGTATCCAAACTCCTAATTTGAGAAAAAATGAAAAACAAATAAAAAATTAAAAATGGAAAGAATCTAATGTTGAAAAGCACATTGTGGTGACATTAGATCAAAAAGAGAAAGAAATAAAGAATGATTCCAAAGGTGAAAACCCAATTGAGGCACCTAAGGAAGGGAGTTTGGATACTTTACGTGAGCATTACAAATAAATATCTCCTATCTTGATTGAGCCAACATAAAAGGTAAACATTGGATCAGAATCAGAGCCGAGGATTATACACTTAGTAGCATCTTTGTCTAGTGAGGAAAGAAAATAATTCATCAAATTATTCAAGGAAAAGAAAATTAATTTTGCATGGTCTTATGATGATATGTTGGGATTAGATCCAAACTTAACCATGCATCACTTAAACATAAAAGAAGGAGCAAGACCAGTCAAGCAAAAATTGTGAAAGATGCATCCACACATCACTTTACTTGTAAAGGTGGAGTTAGAAAAGTTGCTAAAAGTTGGGTTTATAAGAGCCATTGATTATGCCCAATGGATTTCAAACATAGTGCCAGTCTCAAAAATAGATAAGTCCATCATAATTTCCATGGATTTTAGGGATCTCAATCTTTCATGTCCTAAAGATAATTTTCCATTATCAAGCATTGACACCATAGTGGATTTAACAGCGGGACATTCCATGTTTTCTTATGGATGGTTTTAGTGGATACAATCAAATAAACATAGCACCCAAGGATCAAGATAAAAAAACATTCACATGTGTATGGGGGACATTCTGTTGGAATGTTATGCCCTTTGGTCTAAAGAATGTCGGGGCAACTTACCAAAGAGCCATGACAACAATATTCCATGACATGATGCACAAGTTCATGGAGGATTACATAGATGATATACTTACAAAATATCATTCAAGAGATGAACATTTACCAATCCTAGAGAAAATATTTGAAAGGTTAGAGCAATTCAAAGTGAGGCTAAATCCGAAAAAGTGTGTATTTGGCATCCAATCAGGAAACCTGCTAGGGTACATTATGTATGCAAAAGGAATAGAAGTAGACCCCACTAAATTCAAGGCCATTATAGAAATGGGGGAACCTAGGAACATAAGCTAGATGAGATCTCTCCAAGGGAGGATCCAATCTATATGAAGATTCATCTCTCAATTGGCAGAAAAGTGCCACAATTTCACTCAACTCCTGCATAAGGACATATTGTTTAAATGGGATGAAAAGTGTGAAGAAGCCTTCAATTTATTGAAGAAATATCTAATGAACCCTCCAAATTTGATTCCACCTATAAGAGGAAAACCTTTGATTCGATACATTTCAGTGATCGAGCATTCATTAGGGGCACTCTTGGCACAATAAGATGAATCAGGAAAAGAAAAGGCTATCTACTATATCAGTAGGACTTTAGTGAAATATGAGTTAAACTATACATTCATAGAAAGGGAAAGTTTGGCCGTAGTTTTTACTTCCCAAAAATTGCACCACTATATGTTATCTCATAAAATTTGACTCATTGCAAAGATTGATCCCTTAAAATATCTTCTTAGAAAACAACATTAAATGGAAGACTAGCCAAATGAGTCATGGTGCTAAGCGAATTTGACATAGAATATGTTGATTGAAAATCAATCAAGGGCCAAGTCATAGCTAATCAGTTAGTAGAATCACCATTGCAAGATGACCACCCGATACAAGTGGAATTCCCAGATTCAGAAATTATGAATGTTGAGGCAAAAACATGGCAACTATACTTTGATGGTTCCTACACACAACATGGAGAGGAGCATGCATACTTTTAATTACTCCTCAAGGATCTACCATCCCAAAATCATACAAATTGCTATTCCCATGCACAAATAATATAGCAAAATATGAAGCATTAGTCATTGGGATAAAACTGGCATTGGAATGGAAGGTGACAGAATTACAAGTCTATGGTGATTCACAACTAGTTATCAATCAAATCAATGATGAATATCTCACTAAAGATGACAAGTTGATCCCTTATAAAAATATGGTGGAGAATCTAAAGAAATATTTCACTCTCATCACATTTGAGCAAGTTACAAGAGAGAAGAATAAAGAAGCATATGCAATGGCAACTTTGGCATCACTTCTACAAATACCAGATCAAAGCGTCAGATATGAATTCCTGGTAGAAGAAGTTGAGCAACCCGCATTTGACCCTTCCCATCCTCACACCATTTGAGTATTAACTGAACATGACTCACATTGGGATGGAGACATATATACCTATTTAAAAGACCAAATCCTACCCATCGACCAAACCAGGAACCAAAAGAAGAGCTTCATACGCCAAGCCTCTCGTTATACCCTAATTTCTTAAACATTGTATCGAAAAAGTCTAGATTGAATGCTTCTTAGATGTCTAGAGAAAGGGGAATCAGATAAAGCCTTATGAGAAATTCATGAGGGAATATGTAGGTCACATTCGAATGGATTAACCCTAGCTAAGAAACTTCTTAGGATAGGATATTTTTGGCTTGCAATGGAGAAAGATGCTTGTAACTTCGCTAAAACTTGTAGAAAGTGTCAATATCATGGAAACTTGATACATGTACCCACATAAGAGCTTCATCTGATGACAACACCTTGGTCATTTTATCAGTGGGGTCTAGATTTGATAGGGATGATTAATCCACCATCCTCAAATGGGCACAAATTCATCATCATTGCAATTGAGTACTTCACCAAATGGGTGGAAGTTGTACCCTTATCAACTGCAACAGGAAAAAAAATAGCCTTGTTTATCTTGAATCACATAATATGTAGATATGGCATACCTCATGGCATCATAATGGATAATGCAAATCACTTCAAAAACAAAGACTTAAAGGAGCTATGCACAAAATTCCACATGATCTATTACTCTTCATCAATTTATTATCCCTAAGGTAATGGACAAGAAGAAGCAACGAACAAAAACATCCTAAAGATATTGAAGAGAACCATGGACAATTCAGGTAGAGATTGGCACATAAAAATAAACCCAACCTTATGGGCTTATAGGACAAGTATCAGAATGCCAACAGGAGCTACACCTTTTTCCTTAGTCTTTGGAACATAAGCAGTTTTGCCTTTGGAGGTAGAACTTCCATCCTTAAGGGTATCTCTACATGGGTTGATAAGTGAAGAAGACTATAGACTTGCTAAGTTACATGAGCTATAACTGCTAGATGAGAAACACCAACAAGCATTTGATCACTTAAAAGTATATCAAAATAGAATGTCAAGGACTTATAACAAGCACATCAAGTCAAGAACATTCTAAATAGGTGACTTAGTTTTGCAAGAAAATCCCAAGAATCAAGTAGAAAGAGAGAATAAAGGAAAATGGGAAGCAAACTAGTTAGGACCTTTTGTGATTACTTCATCTTTTGGGACATGCACCTACAAACTAGTTGATTGTGATCGAGAAGAGCTACAAGAACCTATTAACAGCATTCATCTCAAGAGATTCTACACATGAAGAAGATGAAAGAGAAAAAGAAAGAAAAAGTGTATCATAAAATTAGCTGGAAAGCATCCTATTTATTGTACATAGTCAAAAGAGATCTTGAAAATACCAAAAATATTTAAAAAGTAGAAAAGAGAAAACAAATTAGAAATGTAGAAAAGACCAAAAAATAATGGAAAATTGAGCATGAAGAAAGCCCAAAAACACTCAGATATGATCCTCAAAAAGATATTATCTTGGTGAAAACCTAGCAAATAGGCGCCTTGGTGATATGGAAAAAAATTCAAAAAAAGAAAAAAGAGAAAAAAAGAGAAAAAAGAGGAAAAAAATGCCTTGGTGAAAACCTAGCAAATAGGAGCCTTGGTAGCAAAAAAAGAAGGGAAAGTGCTATAAAAATAGAAAAAGAAAGCAAGATCCATTCAATTGGTGAAAACCTAGTAAACATGCACCATTGAAAGTCCAAGTCAGTCGCATACCTAGCATTCATCCTTGTAAATATTGCATTCACTAGCATTTGTATATATTACATAATAAAACCCCACAGTTGCATTTGCAAGTACCTAAAGATTTTGGTCACCTAATCTGCAAGTTGTCCTAAGTCCCACAAATGTCATCATATTGAGTTGGGGGCAACCTACTCTAAAGGAGGAAGGATTCATCAAGAGCAAAATCAGTCATCAAATCAATTCATCAAAAACACAAGTGAAACATTCAATCAAATCCTAATCCAAATCCAAGTTAAACCAAATGCAAAGTTTGATCCAAGATCTTACATGACCCTATCTTTATCAGGATTAAAACTATGAAATGGATATAAATACACTTGAAATATGGATTTCAAAAACATTGCAATTTTTTTCTAAAAGTGTTGACTTGATTGATGAAATCATGATTTCTAGCAAATCGATGAAAGTTTTAAACCAGATGAGCTATGATGAAAACATGATATTTTAGTTGATTTCTAAATGACTGTATTAAAATCAAAGTTTTAAAGCATGTATTATTTGTCTAAGGACGTGATCATCAAAGAATCATCAAGGACTTGTACATATGATGAAGTTGAGATTTTTGTTTGTTTACACAAAAGGATACCTTGGCTATTTTGATGTTCAATATCATAATACCAAAATCCACTTGCAATATAGAATCTAACAAAATCGGTATTTGCACTATCATGATTGGCTTCAATCAGTGATAGTTGTACCAAAGGATGGGAAAGCAAAGAAAGAGGTGAAAGAAGTATTCATATCATCATAGTTGAACTAGTGATGGTTGTACTCAAATGAGATTCCAAAATTGCTCAATGATGATTATAAGCTCCAAATTATTGAATGATGATAGTTAGTTGCATACATCGTAGATTAAATACATTTAATGTATTTGCCTTTCTTAGCTTAAACACTAAATTGCAAGAGGGAAATAGAAAGGGGGTGCTGTCAAATAAAAAATCAGAGGATATCAACAACTACATGTGATCGAATGTGTTGGGATTCAAAATCAAAATAAAAAACAAAGGTGGATTACATTAGTTCATAAAACAATTGTTAGATTCATATTAGCTTTCATTAAGTTGCATTCATTTTAAATCTAAGTTCATTTCATATCATTAATTGCATTAAGTTGCATTCATCATTCATATCTTACATAGAGTTCATATTCATTGAGTGCATTAGGTTGCATTCATCCTTTAAATCATTTTCATTAAGTTCATTGCATTAAAGGGCATTCATTTTAAAGTTCATCTCATTTAGGGTGCATTCTTTAAATCATTCATATCAATCCATTAAGTGCATTGCATTAGTTAATGCTCATTACATCCATTACAATCCTTTTAGTTCATCATTAAGTGCACTACCATTATCTCATTCATTGCATTATTCATTTAAGCGCACTAAATATCATTGCATTACAAAATCATTCATCTATATCACATATAACATTTAGAATCATTAATCATTAAGTAACCATGATCATTATACATTACATAGGTCCATCACCATTGCATACCATAAAATCCATTACATTCACATATAAACAATGCATACATTATCCATTAAATCATTACATCACATTATCCATTCCATTATCCATCTAACACATCTATATATCAATTACATTAATGATATCATTAACCATTATAAATCACACCATTAAGTTTATATTGCATCCAAATATCTATGTCATACACAAGACAACCATTTAAGCATCAATAGAACATGTGCATCCATATCAAAAACTGCATTCTGAAAAGCATAAAACAAAAGCATATAGGAGACAGAATCATATAGATCGGCATATCATAGTAAAACACCTGGAAAATAAAAGTCCAAAACATGATGACATCACATATAGCACATCTATCAAAAGGGAATCAAAGTCCATGGTATCATCATCATAAATCCAACCGAAAAATTAGAGTCTAAGCTATCATCATAAAACATCAAATAATCAAAGTATCAACAGTATCAAAATATCAAAGTATCAACAACAAAGTACATAAACTGATCAAAAAGATACAATAGAGTCCAATGTCTTGATATACCAAAAGAATGAGATCATATACATCAATGGAAGAATAGCTTGAATCATCTCAAAATCATAGTTCAAATGGCTGAACCACCAACACCATCAGTACCATCAGGACTAGGAGCACTATCAAGAGGATGACTCGAGCTAGCCTACAACCCATTCTGACTCATCACTTCCATAAAGGCTTGCATCATAGAACTCAGCTGCCTAACCTCCTGTCTAACCTCAGACATCTCTGACTGTAAAGCTAGAACCTCTAGTGCAGCTGTGCTAGGAGCCTGTGTCACAGTAGTCTTTGGTGGAGGCATAGATGAAGATGGCATGGAAGAAGATGAAACAAATAGCGATGGAATGAAAGAAGAAGAAGATGGAAGATATGAAGAAGAGGGCATCGAAGAAAAAATAGAAGCAGAAGTAGAAGTAGGAGCCTATGGAGCCTGTGCTGGCTAGCCTTGTGCCTGATCTAATAAAGCCTGTGTCACCTCAACATCCATTTGTCTCTGACACCTAGCCCTGCAGTGATCCTGTCTACCTGTCAGATCCCTAGCAACCTAATGTAGCACTTTATCCACACCATGACCCCTCACCTGACCACCACCCCTAGGAGGAATGGGAGTAGCAACAATCAATGGCATGAGAGCTCTACCCGCTCTAGCTGCTCGATGACCCTGTCATCCATGCTGTGCTCGAATCCTACCCCCACCTCGACCACCATCCCCACCATCTCCATCATATCCATCATCATCTCCACCACCATTAGACTCCTCATCAATACCAGGTACCCGCTCAGCTGGATCTGTGAACTGTGGAAACAGGTTATGACCGAACCAATCTGCATAATCATATGTCATCCCTACATCAATGACATCCTCTCTCATGGCCCATGGCAAGTAACCCAGATCTCGTATCTCCTGACGAGCTATCCTAAAATCCACAATAGGACCCCATAGTGATCTCTCGGCCTAAACCCGAGCATACATAGCAACACCCTGGGGCATACCCTGTGTCCGACTATATTATCGTAGTGCCCTATGAAAGCAAAATCTCTCAATAATGTAAGCGATATGACCAATCATCCAATGAGGACAAAACATGTATGGAAGCTTGGCATCATCCTCCGACCATGGCTCACAACCCAAATAAGGCCGCCAGACAACTTGATCCATATCACCGATCACACGACACCAGTAATCTAGCTTCCCCATATGGGTTTGCACTACCATACCCTCGTATACCTAGGCGAATGGCCAACTTGGATCTCAGTGTCGCACTGCAATAGGATGTGTCACTGGAAGATGCTCCCATCTCCAGAGCTACAGTAATATACCTCTTGCTGAAAGAGTGGAGGAATGTCTATAAATGACAGTATGCAATTCATGGTAGAGCTGCGCTAGAACGTACGATCCCCACTCAAATCGTCGAGGATGCGCCAACAAGTCCTCTAGAATAGGACCCCATCCAACCGCGAATCCATGACCTCATCTATCAGGTAAAAGGAATCCACTGATCAATGCACCTAGAACTGCTAGAAGAACTGGAAAAGAGTGAAACTGAGACCACTAAATGTGATCATCACCAATTGTAGGATCTTGAAAGACCCGTCGGCATGCTGCACCATTATAAACCTGATTGTAAAATATGAGCTCTCCTTGTGTAGGAATCCACAAGAGCCAGTAGACATCCTCAAGGGTGATGGTCATCTCACCCATAGGAAAATGGAAAGTATTATGGTCTGAGTGCCACCTCTCAGCCATAGCAGTAATCAATCCCCGATTCACTTGAAATCAAGGTAAAGCCAGAAGGAAAGATAGTCCACATCGGTCGATCTCTCTCCAATCATGATCGCTCAAATCATTGATCATACTCAAAGGTAAAGCGTATGAACCACAAACACCCAATGACTTAAGCACTGCCTGCAAAAAGCAAGTTCAATTACATCAGTTTTGAAATCAGTTATCATTTGGATTATCCTAAGTCAATCAAACATTTACAAATATCAAACCACAATCAATTTTCCTAATTCTATTCAGAGGGGACGGAAAATAAATCATCATCCATCATCTAAATTTAGATTGATGATCAAACATTCAGACTATGATCGACTCAAACTGACATCTTACGACTTGCTACCAAATCAGGTTTATCACCTATGCTAATCAACTGATCGACGATGCTGAACACTTCAGAAAACTGACTAAGGCATTAAATAATTTTCCTACCAGGGTAAAAGTGTTGTTTAATTACTTAAACGTGCTAAATGTAAAAGCACAATTTAAATGTTTAAAGGCGCTATCTAAATGATCAAACGCGCTAAAATAAATCAAAAGCGTTATTATACAAGTTGAACACACCAATTAAAAGGTCAAAAGCGCAATGAAATTCAAACGCGCTAAAGTTAAAATCAAAAAGCATTTTGTGCCCTAGAATAGACATGTAAACGCGCAAATCCACTTTGAAAACGTGCTATTTTAATGCGCGGAAGCGCTAAAAAATGATCATACATGCTAAAGAATTTTGCAAACGCACCATTTCATTTATAAAAAGCAAAAAAATAGGGTTTTCCAATGAAAAAATCATTTTTTTTGAAAACAAAGGCATGAAATGAAAAACTAAGAGGATTAGGCAATTACCGGAGGTCCATGGGTCAATGGCTGCTAAAATCGTTGCCCACACTCGAACCTGTGCTCATGAATCGGGATCACCATCTCAAACATCTTAGAAGGAGTTAGAGCAAAAAGTCAAAGTAAAAAGTGAAAATGAATAGTGAAAATAACTTTTTTACCCCTTTATATAGGCCCTTTTGACCTAAAAAGGGCATCTTTGACCAAAAAAGGGCCGGGGACCCAAAATTTTCACCAAATCAGGGGCATTTGTCATCACACAAACATGAAAACAATATCGGAAATGAAATCAAAATTCATTATAAATTGACCAAATCAATGCGAAATGACCTAAATTACCAAAAAATTTCAAACATCTATCAAATTTCATTTCATTTCCGAGGGGGCATACACTTGGACAATCAAAAACATCATCAACATCATCATCGAATCAGGGGAATGACCATCAAATTAGAGTGCAAGCTTTTATCAGAAATTTTTTTGTATATCAATCAAAAGGGGCATTAAACATCAAATCGAATTAAATCAGGTATCATATCAGTAATCCATCATTAGATCGATCATCAAAACAATGCAATCAAATCAATCTTATCATCAGAATCTGTATCTCACATCAAACGCAATCAAGACTTTGCATCAGTTGGATCAATACATTCTTTGAATTGACGCGCTTTGCACATCAACTCAAAGAGGGGAATTTGTAATCACCTAAAAGTTGACAGGATCATTCATGTGAGTAATCAAGGCAAATCAAGGCCAAAATCAAGGCAATTGAATCAAGACAAGCATTTAGCCAATCAAATTTAAAATTGAGCTTTAATTCAATTTAAATCAAAATCAAAAGTATTTAAATCAAGTTAAATCAAATTAATTTACAATTAATTCAATTAATTGTATAGTTTGAATTAAATCAAATCAACCCATTCAAGGGGTACACTTGGCTAAATAAATGATTTAAATTCAATTGATTAAATCCTAATTTCTCTCAACACCACATGAGAGGAAAAAGCCTCAACCAATAGGATTTAAGGAAAGAACTCACATGGATCAAGCCAAAATGAATCTCAATCACTCAAATTGAAAGAGCATCTTGTCCACTCATCTTGTCTACTTGTCCCAAGCTTTGAGGACACAATATTTAAATTGTCTTCAAAGGGTGGAACCAAAGACTTAACCCCAACTAAATCATGATTAATCCAACTACACCCCCTACCCTTGCCAAAATCTATAAAAGCAAGGCTAAATTCACTCATAATTCATCCACAAATCTGAGAATAGCATCAAACCTCTTGCAAATTAGAGCTAGAAAGGCAATTTAGAAGTTAATTGAGCATTTTAATTTGGAATTGAATTAATTAGCTTAGCTTATCATTCATTTCTCATTCTAGGACTATCATTAATGGAGGCTTGCTGAGAGCTTCGACATTAACATACCTAGTTAGAGAGCCATAGAGTGATCAATTGCTCATTTATTTGCTGAATAGATTTTCTATTTGTGGTAACTTAGTTTCTATTTGATTTATTTCACAATACTAACCCTATGAAGGTACAAATTCTCGCACACAATTATCTCTGCACAACATTTTCCTACAATTAGGAAACCATAACCTTTACTACTCCCCCTAAGAGAAACAACAACATCAATCTAGGAGACAAAAGATAAATAATAGTTGTACACCCTTGGAAACATGCATGTCTCTCAAACATCTAGTTTGAAAGAGGAGGGATAATAAACCCTAGCCTTTGTCAGAGATCATCAAAAGTATCCTTTTCCAACACCTTAGAAATATATCTGCAATGTATTCCTTAGAGGGTACATACTCCAACTTTACTTCCTTTTCAACAAATTTTTCTCTCAAGAAGTGATATTGGATAGAAATATGTTTAGTCTTTGAGTGCATCACTAGATTCTTTAAAATATTGATAGCACTTGTGTTATCACATATCATCATAAACTATCTTCACATCCATAAGAGTTTTCTTCGTCCACATTATTTGAGTACAGTATTATGTTGTTGCAATATACTATTCCTCTGTATTAGATAATGAAACTAAATCCTTTTGTTGCTCATCCAAGTGACCAAGATGTCTCTTAAGAAAAGTGCACCACCAGTTATACTTCTTTTTTCATCTACACATTTGACCTAATCCACATCAATGAAAGATTTTAGAGGAAAAATATTATCCCTTTTGTACCATAATCCAAAATTTGGAGTCCCTTTCAGGTATTTGAATATCCTCTTTACTATTTTTTGGTGAGATTTCTTAGGATTGTCTTGATATCTGGCAACCAAAAAAACTACATGCATAGTAATTGATCTTACAGAGATTAAATATAGTATTCCACTTATCATAGATCTATAAAGTTTTTTACCAACTCCCATACATTCATTATCTTTGATCAAGTAACAACCACTAGCCATGGGGGTTCCAACTAGTTTAGAATCATACATTCCAAACTTCTTCAATATCTCTTTGGCATGCTTGGTCTAAGAAATAAAAATGCTATCCTCTTTTAGAATAACTTGAATACCGAGAAAGAATGACAACTCGTTGATAATAGAAATTTCAAATTCTTTCTACATATCTTCAACAAACTACTTGCAAAGTATTATTATCATCTCCAAATATTATACAATCATCTTTTACCTTAAAATAGAGATTGCTATTTGCAATACCTTTTTAAATTTTTTTTGCAACAAATACTTGTCCAATCTAGTATATGAAGCTCTAGGATCTTGTTTGAGTCCATAAAGAGATTTCTTGAGTCTGTAAACCATTTCTATATCTTTTGATAACTTGGAACCATCTGGTTTCTCAATATAGACTCCCTCCGCTAAGTCTCCATTCATAAATGCACAGTTAATATCCATCTGATATACTTTGAAATTATTGTAGGCAACAAAGATAAGGAATGTTCTAATAGCTTCCATTCTAGCTACTAGAGAAAAAGTCTCGTTCTAATAGCTTTGATTCTAGCTACTAGAAAAAAAATTCTCCTCAAAATCTATTCCTTCAACTTGTATATAGCCTTTACATACCAATCTTGCCTTGTTTCTAATGAATTTTCCATCTTCATTCAACTTATTCTAGAACACTCACTTATTTTGAATCACATTCTTATTTTTTGTTCTAAGTACCAATTCCCATGTGTGATTCTTCTTTATCTGATCTAGCTCTTCATTCATAGCTTTCATTCAACTTTCATGCTTACTTTCTTTTGCATAAGTTTTTAGTTCCACCTTAGATAAAAAATAATAGTTTGTTTGTTCATTTGCCTTAACAAGTCTTCTCCCTTTATGTTTGCCTTTGTCTTTGTCTCCAATAATTTGATCCCCCCTGAATGATGTATTTTTAAAGCTCTTCTCCTTCTTCCTTTGACCCTTATTTTTCTTTATGACCTCTCTTTTCTTCTACAAGGGTAATAAGAACTTCTAGCTTAATTTTATGTTTAGAAGTGTCTAATTTCATTCTTTACATACGTTGACATTTTCATTTTTTGCAACCATCTTCAACCTCATATTGTAGCATCATTATGCCTTTCTTGTAGTAGAAAATCCCAAAAAGATTCCTTTATCGCATATTGCATCAAACTTTCTGAGATTGTAATCATCTCTTATGATGCAACATTTACTTCTAAAGATTTTAAAATAATTGACAATAGGTGCCTTTCCAAACCACAACTCATAAGGTGTCTCTATATGATTCTCTCTCACTTTTACCCTATTAAGAAAGTAAGAAATCATATGCACAACATCTCTCAATATATATTAGGTAGGTTACCATCTTTCAACATAGTTCTAGCCATTTCTAGATCTGTTTATTCTTCCTTTTAACTACTTTATTCTACTGCAAAGTCTTGGGAGTAGACAATTGTCTCCTAATTCTACATTCTTCACAAAATCTATCAAACTTATGTGATGTGAATTCATCTCCTATATGAGATCTCAAAAATTTGATTCTAGCATTTATCTAACTCTCAATCAAATTCTTGAAAATCTTAAACCTATCCAGATCTCCAAACTTTTATCTTAAGTATGTAACCCATGCCATTCTAGATTTTTCATCAATGAGTAACAAGAAATATGTTTCACCATTAAGTCATCTTGTCCTTGTAGGTCCACATATCTACGTATATATCAACTTCAATGGTATTGTGGTCAAATTTTCCTTATTTTTGAACTTGTCCCCAGTGTGCTTTCTCATTTGACATTACCTACGCATAGTGTTAGAGGGCTTGATAATTTTAAGTATGTCCCTTATAATGTTAGAAGAGTTGGTCTTTTTTATATTGTCAAAATTAATATGTTTATATTCTTTTGTGAAATAACATTCACTACTTTGTGCCAAAGGAAAACTCCCTCCACCATATTCTTTGAGATAATAAATATTTCCATTTGGCTTACCTTTTTCAATTAATCTTTTCAAACTTTTTAAATTTCACATCGAGATCCATGAAAGCTAAATTCAAATCCTTTACTGAATAACATACTTACACTTTGTAGATTTTTACTTAATTCTTTAACATAATAAACATCACTATCTTTATGGTTTCTATTAATAGATATGGTTCTTTTACCACATATAAGCATAGATCCTTCTCTAGAAAATGAGAATGTATTCCATTACACTTTTCAAGCTTGATGAAATCTCTTCTATAGCCTATCATGTGATTTGAGCATCTATAATTAATTATCCAAGGTCTAGATTCATCTCTTACATGTAGATTAGTGTTCACTATTTCTTCAGTAGCATCCTGACTTTTGGTTCTTTTACTATCGTCCTCCTTAATAGACAAGATCAACACTTCATTTGAATTATTTCCATCTTCATCCTTTGATGAATGAGTCTCCATTGAACAAAAACTCTTCTTACCTTTATCTTTGTTATTTGTCCTTGTATTTTTATTATTCCTTCTATAACTATATATTCTCTCATCATCATTAGACATCTTATTATCTTCCTTAAATGGGCATCTAGCACCATAATGTCATACTCATCTATAATTGAAACATTTGAAGGGTGACTTAGCTTTACACTTAAGTTTCTCAAATGCGCTCTTATATAAATTATTAATTTTCAGATAAAAAATGGTATATACCCCTTAAAACCTTTATACTTAAGTTTATCAAATGCTTTCCTATACTAATTATAAATTTTTAGATAAGAAATGGTATATATACCCTTTAAAATTTAATATTTCCATTTAAGATAATACTTTGTTATGTTTTTGTTATCTAATATTAAACTAATAATAGTAATAATAATAACATTTCATGAAAGTCATTTCCTAACACTCATACGTTCTCATTTAATTTCTATAATAGTGGTATGTGTCAAATTCCCATCAAACCCACTGCTACCAAAGTGCTTGCCACCTCTACTTGGCCATATTCTCACGTTCAAACCTACCATCCACTCATTACACTCAAATTTACATCAGTACATCTATACATAAATCATAATCCACAAATCAACCTTACAATTTCATTATCAAATGACCATTTAAAAATTTAACATCCATGCTACTAACCGTAGAGTATTAACTCAAAAATAAATAACCATTGGGAATTTTTCATAGTACATAATAATCAAAAGTTGAAGTAAGTTCATATTGCTTAATCAAAACAAGTCTAATCAACAAAAGATTTCTAATTAAATCAAGCATAGTCAACTAAGGTCCATAGAGCCTACAATATCTCTTGAAAACTAGGACACATAAGGTTGAGACACGAAGAATTAGGATTTAAGCATTCCAAATTAGATCACTATGTTTATTACAAATCTTATGTTGATCTTTTCCTACACATTACATTATATGTTGATGATATGTTATTTATTCATAAAGGGAAATATATGATTTAAGAACTAAAAGCCTAGTTTGCTACTAAGTTTGAAATGGAAGATCTTGGTGCAGCTAAGTATTGGGATGAAAATGAGAAGATATAAAGTGAACAAAAAGATATGGCTAGGTCAAAATAAGTATGTGAACTAAGTTTTAGATAGGTTCAACATGCAAGATTGCAGATAATTATTTGTTCCTTTTGCAATTGGAATAAAATTATCTATTTTAAATTGTCCTACATTCTCATTGAAGATGTGAAAAGAGTACCTTCTAGAGTGTTGTTGGAAGGTTGATGTATGCTATGGTATGTACTAGACTAGATATTGAATATGCAATGGGAGTTCTCTCCAAATATATGTCAAATATTTGTTCTAGAGTTCATTGGGATGCAATTAAAGGTATTTAGATAATTGAAGGGCACCTCAAAGTATTATTTGTGCTATAATTTTAATTTGATGGGAGATAAGATTTCCCCTTATATTCATGGTTATGTGGATTTAAATTTGGCAAATGATATTGATAGCAACTGATCCACTAGAAGATGATTATATGACACCTACTCATACTTGTAAATAAGTCATTTAGTTTAAGAGTTTGTGTTCACGTATTGGAATTAAACAAGGTGCAACAATAATTTATTGTGACATCCAGTGTAATCTTCCTAGATAAGAACCCAAGTTTTCATATTAGGACCAATCACATTGATGTATAGTATCATTTTGTCAAATATATAGTCAAGGATTTCATGGTGAAGTTGGTTAAGGTAGAGAATTTGATGAATGTTACAAATTCTTTAACAAATATTTTGAGCACAAAGAAGTCCATATGGTGTTTAGAGTCTATGGGCCTAATGGTACCTAACAATAAAATTATGGTGTGAATACTCCCTTTGCTCTTGCAAGTTCTTTGACAAGTGGGAAATGTTAGGAAAATGATATATAAACCTTGTATTAGTAGAATGTTACTATTTATAGTAATTTTACATTTGAGCATCAATTGGCCAAAATTTTTCCCAAAAACTATGGATTGGCTATATAAGCATGCCAATAATATTTTGTTGCAAGATCATGTCTAGATTTTAAGATTTTAAAGTTTTTATTTTTGAACTTGTTATGAATGGGAGTTTCAAAGTCAAATTTTAAGGCCTTAGAGGCTCTAGCCCAAAAGTGCTCACAATTGATGGAGTGAGTTATAGTTTGATAGAGCATGCCATAAACTTTTTTACGCTTCAAAAGGTTCATCAATTAAACACCCAATTCAAAAGTTATGGCTTCCAGAAGTTGGGTCCTAAAATAAGAAATATAAAAATGTACTGCATTCATAAATGAGTTGTGAAAGGGAGTTACATGTGTTTTGATACATCATAAGGCATATTTGATTAGAGATAAATTGGGCACCACTTTTTGGATAGTTTTATCTCGTGGTTTTGTAATATCATTTGATAGTTTCATGTATTTTATATCCTATTGATTAGGTGCATGAGATGGAGGTTACAAGTGTACAAGTTTTATAACTATCGAGTCACCTTCAAGTCTCTAGTTTGTGATACTCTTGCGAAGCTTGCTCTTGCAAGTATCTTGTATTTTGTTGATATCTCTAAACGATATATTGGATGACTTTTGGTGTTTATATGTATGGATGTGTGTTGTTTAAGTGGTGGATTTATAATCAAGGAAAAACTAATAAAAGCCAACTTTCTTTACCTTCCATTTAAACCGTGTTTGCTACTTTTCATCATCAATATTTGATATCATACTATATAATCTATCATCAATATGAAAGAAACAATTAGAAAGCAGAAATGAGAAAATAGTTGCGGACTTGTGATTAAATAAGGTTGCATGGGATTGAAAACCCTATCCATATAAAATGCCAGCCTGAACGTCAATAATTAGTTCCCGGCGAACAGAGATATCTATATCCATAAAGAAAATAACAAAATTCCTTTGTAAAACCTAGACTTCTCTCTTCAATTTCACGCTATAAACCTGTCGCCAAAAATGTTTCTGCAATCAAACAGATTACATAAGCGTTCCTCACTAGGTATGCTACATAAACTCTCTCAAGGGCTTTTGTAGTCGGAGTATTTCACAGAGGAGCAAGAGCAGGAGCAGGAGGTCATGGCTACGGCAATGATGATGATGTCCAGAGCATCAGGCATGAGCAAACTTAGGAATTTCACCACTTTTTTGAAGGTAAGAAACAAGGTAACACATGATCAAAATCACTCAAATGTTTGCAGATTTTTAAGCTTTGAAGCATCCAAAGAAGTGCATTATGACGTTCGCTATAATCCTCAAATCACCACATTTTTGAAATCCATGAGCACGTCCGCTCTGCCTAACTCCTCTTATCAAGCAAACCGAATCAGCAGAATCCATGGTCACATAACTAACAGTGCGGCTGAAGAGGATTTGAGGATTTTGGCCAAAGAAGGGAAGTTCAAAGAAGCCATGGATGCTTTTGCAAATATGGAAGTTAAAGGTACTCATTTAGATTCTTATACTTATAATTGTGTGCTTCAATGTTGTGCGGATAACAAAGCTCTAGGTGAGGGCAAAAGGGTTATTGAGCATATGAATAGGACAGGGTTTAAACCCGATGTTTCTGTAAATAACAGAATCCTTGAATTGTATGGGAAGTGTGGGAATATACAGGATGCACGACAGGTGTTTGACAAAATGTCGGAACGAGATTCTGCTTCCTGGAATTTTATGATTGCTGGGTATTCCTATAATGGGTTCGCCCAGGAGGCGACGCAGACTTTTGGACAGATGATAGAGAGTGGTTTGAGACCAGATGGGAATAGCTTTCTTGGGGTTCTTTGGGCATGTAGTAGACTGGGTTTGGTGGATGAGGGAAAGCAGTACTTCGAATCTATGAGCAAGGACTATGGACTGTTGTATTCAATGCAGCATTATGTGTGTATGGTTGACATACTAGGTCGTTCTGGCCGGCTGGAGGAGGCAGAGGAGTTTATCAATAAGATATCAGAGAAACCGACAGCTTTGGTTTGGAATACCTTGCTGAATTTCTGCAAAAGCCATGGGAATGCAGAGATGGAGAAGCGGGTGACTGACAAGGTTGCTCAATTGGATACCAATATGGCACCTGTGCCTGTATCCAACATAGGCAGTGCTGGTGCAAGATATGCTAATAGAGGAGTTAGAAATGACAGCCGAGACGTGGGAGGAGACCCAGATATCATGAAGCCCCCAACGCCAAAGGCAAGTAATGTGCATGAGTATCGAGCAGGAACTTTGTCACATCCGCAGAGGGAACAGATCTATTCAAAGTTGGATGATTTAGGTGGCAAGATGAAAGAAGCAGGGTACGTGCCTGACACAAGGTATGTGCTACATGATGTGGACGAGGCACAGAAAGAGATAGCTCTGATGCATCACAGTGAGAGGTTGGCAATAGCATTTGGACTTATCAGCACTCCTCCAGGAACAACACTGCGGATAATCAAGAATCTCCGAGTATGTGGTGATTGCCATAATGCCATCAAGATTATGTCTAAGATTGTGCAGCGGGAACTTATAGTTAGAGATGCAAAACGTTTCCATCATTTTAAGGATGGGAAATGTTCTTGTGGAGACTACTGGTGATGCAGAGAGAGTGGCTACAATCGACACACATTGTTATTATGTTTCCAGCGATGCCTTTACTTGAATAGTAGGTGGACATGAGTCTAGCTTCTTTACAAGTCTTATTATGAGCATATTAGAATTTTGTTTCATATTACCAAGAAGCACTCATGTTTTCTTGTAGTTGTCTTGGCGGATCAGGTATGGCATTAACGTGCTATGTAAATTGTTATATAGATTTCTTAGCATTAAAGTAAGTTTTTATAAATACAGGAGACTGGATGGGTATAACTTTCCTTGTACTTATTTTACATTTTGACTGGTTATAATCACATGAATTAATGAGTCGCTCATTGAGTCGTCTGTATAAGAAGGCACAATTTAAGGTTTGACGATTTTTTTTTACCCTTATGATCCGGCACATTTTAATTGTATTATGGCTGCTTCTGTCAATGAAACTCACTTGTTTAATGTTTGATGGGAGTTCACACAAATCATCAATTCAATTACTTTATTGTGCTATACCTATTTGGAGCTTCAAAAGTGTAGGGTTACTGAAAACCTAAAATCTTTATAGTGTATTAGAAATAGGTGTAATATTTTACTTGATAAAGGAAGCCTGGAACGTGTGTCTTTGTAAATCAATTCTAGTTTTCCGATATGTGGCTCTTGGAAAACTGATGAAGTTGAAAGGTTCACCAATAGATTAAAAGATATAAAAGAAAGCCTACTCTCCAGATGGCCCTGTTGAATGCACTTTTTTCTCCCCGCCACTTGCAGTTTCCTTTTTGTGTCTCTGTTGGTGTGCAAACACCATTTTTTTGTGGCTAATATTATAGCTTTATAACTGTTTATGCTGCACTCTTAATCATTTTTTCTGTAGAAGACAATAAAAGACAAGTGAGGATTGTTTCAGAAAGCACTATTCATGATGCAAAATGTTACCCTAAATATATATTGTGCTCAATCTTTGAAATTGCTTTGGGAAGTAAAGTTAAATAGGCCACCATTGTATAGAAGTAGTAAATGGTTGAAAGGATGATGCAATTTGTATATGTTTTTGCAAATAAATGTTGTCCCCAAATTATTTACTATTAGTATTGAGAAATTGGGAACTCGTTGAACAGTACATGTGTTAATTTACTTTCATAGTAACAACGGATTTCAGGCAAAGCCATTCAAATGCCTGTTTGCAGACAAAACTCCTCTATACAATAAATGTTTACAAATATCTTGCTTTTTTGAGTATCAATATGAGACCAATAAGTTCTTTATGACTAAACACATTATAAATCATACGTGGAAGATCTAGTCACTATTTAGAAATCTATTTATATTTACAAACCACCTTCATATTATAAGTCAACTATGAAAGACCAAGAATCAGAGCTTAGAATTCCACTTTAGATGTTCTTACGGAAATTGAACTTGGTCTCCTAAATAAAAACCTAATATTTTAACCAATTAAACTCAAACTCCTTAGACACTATGCAAACCTTTTATTCAAATCCTGCCATTTATATCTCCGAGTGACAGAAGCTTGGAATCCATTGAGCTACCAAATTCATTCAACAAACATTGATTTTTTATCTTATGAATCAAAGATTTATTTTCCTGCACGTCTGCTGCCCCTCTTTACAAAGGCTCCAAAATCACACATTGCCACTACCTTAAACCTAGTCTTGTCAAACCTTGAAATGTGATTAAGATCATGAGAGTTAGCCTCAGAGTTACTTGTCAAGTTGACTTAAAAGACTTTCACAATTGAAAACTGGATTCTTACAGCGCTGTTTTGTGCAACCTCTGTGTAATCTTAATAAATCTGAGTGCCTGTTCTGAAATTTAATTCATCATGATTTCCTACGAGACCATACTTAAAGGGATTGAGCTGTCCAAGGTACAATTGTAAGTTTACCATTTCGTGGCCAAAATTCTCCCATCAGGTTTAGTATGTCAGAATTAACATATTTAGTAAATTGTGATTTATAAAGCTTGAAACTATACATGAACCAGGGTTAATCGTGCAATCGTTTACATGTGGCCTTGATCGTTGCATCTATATTTTGACTCAAGAAATGAATTAGAACTCGCAAAGCTAGGGATAGGAAATCGACTTTTTCCCTCCTTGTACCTTGGTCAAATCTTATTGATTAATTTAACGATTTTGATAAAGATGGAGGACAACAAATGCATTTGGCATTGATGTGGTTGTGATAATATGAAGTGCATGTGAGACAATCGATATTGAAGTGCCCTAGTGAATGAATTAGGCTTTGAGATTTGTTGATGGAAGGGCTAATGTGATCGATATAAAAGTGTGAGTGTTGGATATGTAGTGATACTTTGTGATGATGGGTCTAGCAAAGTCATGGGATCCAAAGGGTGATCAAATGGCCTAGGGTTGATGTCCTTTCATATATGTTTAATATGTACAATTTGAAAGTTACAACATGAGGAGTTGGCAAATAACAAGAAGATAGGATTGAATTGCCTCGTATCCATGACTAAATTAAAATTTTGAAAAGGTGGGTCATAACAATAACTATGGTCTTGATTTTATATTGCACCTATGGTTTTGAACCTAAAAGAGGAATTGGCAATTTCATATTTGGAAATGTTCATGTTGTTCTTGAGTGGCAATGTAAGTCTAGAATGAGTAGGGGTGTCAAATTGGTAGAAATTATTTAGGGCAATGCACTTAGGATCTCAAGCAAAGTGGTGTAAAACCAAGGGCAAAAAGAACAAAGGGTATACTTTTACCCTTGCATTTTGCCCCAACTTTAGTGTGCATGCCATTTTACAAGAGCAAGTGTGCCCTTATAAAAGAAAAGACAAACATGACTATAAGTAGAGTAATTGGAACACTAATTTGGCACCAACTTTCTAGTTGTACAAAAACTTGAGAGTATAACTAGCAATGTTATGCCTTGTCCTTGTCCTCATTTCCTTCTTTTCATCACCTCGTACTTTGTATTGCACAAAAGGGTGCACACAAGTCAAGGAGTGAGATTGGATAAAAATTGGACATATTAACATGATAATTGTTTCAATCCAAAAGTAGAAGCACAATTAATTGATTATGAAGCATAAGCATGATAAAGGAAGTATGGAAATCAAAGTTCAAATTAGAAATGCAAGCTCAAGATAATTGTGTTATCAATGTGGATGAAGATAATAGATAGAAGATGCTTCCATTTTTTCCTCCCAATTTGAGCAAATCATGGATGCATGTGTACACGATCAAGTGAAAAGCATAAACAACATTATAGAGAAATGTAATAAAGGATACAAGAGATTTAACCAATGTAGTCATCATTAGGTGTGTCTATAGTAATGTGCTTAAAAGACATTTTCATTGAAATTTGTGCTCCCTTATTAAACTTTCCATGTCCCAAAGGTTCTCTTTATGAATAAGTTTTGCAAACATAAAAAAAATCATAGTTTCTGATATACATAACTCTAATTCATGGTTATTAGTAAAACCATCACAACTAAACTACTACATCTAATGCTTGACATAGTTGCAACATAGACAAATGTGGTTAAACCTCATGATTTGCTATGAGAAATGGAGACAATATTTTTATTGTCCCTTATTGTTTGTCATTGCTCATTACCATTATGAGACGTGAATCTTGACAATAATAAGTTTCATGTACTATCTCTTTCTCAATAGGTTTCATTGATAGGGCGACTCGTTTCCTCGTGGTATCTAAGTCCGATGTATTATTCAACTCTTATGTGCTTTAAAGTCCCTATTATTTACACAATTGTATAACCAAAGGATAATCTTCTTTAATGTATTGATGTTTATATTGAAAGGGTGAGCATATTGAGAGGTTTAGTATATTGGTTTAGTAGTACAATAAAAAAGGAAAATATTAGAGTAATAAGGAACCAATTAATCACTCATTGACAACAATATGTTCAATCGTATTAATCATTGTCACAACACTCACAAGGAAGAAGACCTAGTTCAAATGGTGAAAGCAAGTTGAGAATATCATGTCATCTTTGATGATTTGTGGTTTGACACTTGTGATGGAGATTTTTAAAAAAGAATGTAAAAAATAGATCTCAAGACAATTTTTTGTTATATTCATAAATTAATTGAAGCTACCCAAAACCTTATGCATAAAACTAGATAAAATAAAATTATGATTAAAAAAATTAAAATAACATAATAGAGTTAGTTCTGACAAGAGGAAACAATTGGTGAAGGAGCAAAAAAACATTGCAAGAGATCACAAAAGAATGAATGAATAACAAGCTAAAGAAGTTGATACATACATATGAAAGAGGTGAGGCAAGATCAACCAATAAGAAAATTAACTCCAACTGCTCAAAAATAGGTAAGAGCCTTGTGCCACTTTCCATCATTGGATCACTACAACTAATCAAGATAAACTAAATGTGTAGGAAAATGCATACTATCAAACTAAGGAAAATAAAAAACCCTTAGCTTCCCTAAAGTGCAACTTAGGTGGGTGAAAAGATGGGTCTCAACAAATGAAACTTACCACCTACAAATAAATCCCCTTAAAAGGATAAGCACCTCCTCATTTTTACACCACCCCCAAATAGAGAGAGAGAAAATAGCCTGGAAAGAGAGAAAGAAAGGACTAGGTGTACCCTAATGGAGTAGCATCTCACACTCTCAACAAAAGTTGTAAATGAAAAAAACAAGTAGTTTTTATGAAGGGTTTGGTGCATATGTTATCAATTTGCTCAAAAGTGGAGCGATGTTAGAGATAAATGATATATTCATGGATAAGCTCTTAAATGTAGTGCATGTGAATCTTTATGTACTTATTCCGCTAATAATGGATTGGGCTTTGTGAAATTTGTATGACACTTTGGTTCTCATAAAGTATATATTTAGTGGTCATATGAACTAGATAGAAAACTCAATGAAAATATTGAACCCTAGTGGCCTTAGTGACGACTTTAACAACCTCTTAATACTTTGCCTTGGTGGAAGGTAGACCAATAGTAAATTTCTCATTTTACCAACAAATAAGATCTAAACTAATTGAGAAGCTATAACCTAAAGTGGGCTTGTGCTCTTGAGAATAATGTACATAAAGTCAATATTAATTCCCATTGTGTGATGAATCTCAAAACTTTAAGTACCTTGAATGTAATGAAAATGTTTGCTTAGTTGCCTTTCAGTGCAACTCATAGGTCTCCTACATAAATTGAGACCATGATCAAAACATATGAAATATTAGGTCTTGTATGTGTTTAATAGATAAGGCACCTAACAAGTCAAGGATACAAGGGGTCATCAACTAAAGGTGAAGAACATTTAACTTCAACTCTAGAAAGAAAGCAGATTGAAGAAAACCTACAATTATTCATGTGAGGCCATGAGATAAAATCAAGAGCATTCTTAGATTGTACAATACAGATCTTCAAGGTAAGCTATGATATCTCAATCCTAAGGAAATAGTACATCAAACCAAAATTAGTAATAAAAAACCTATTATGAAGGGTAGTTTTTACTTCCACAATAGAAGAATTATAGTAATCAATACATTATCAACAGATAGAACTAGAAACATAAGAGAATTATCCTATTTCAAAATCTAGATATTCAAATCCAAATGTATGATATCCCCCTTTTTGAAATTGGATTTAATAATAAGTTAAAATATTTAAAAATAAAAATATAATATAATTAAATTAAATTAAGTTTAATGAATGGTCAAAAGAGTTATGACTATTGAAGGCTTAAAGGTATAAAAGGAAGAAACCATGGACCATATGAATCAAGCGAGGATTAAAATAAAGAAAAGAAAAGAAAATAAGGAAGTGACTTATTTCAAAGGGCATAAATTGTGAAATGTTGTACTTTTTCAAAGGGAGGTAATTGTGTGTAGTGTCGCAAATTCACACCTTAATGTAATTTTCCATGTGTAACGCCCTACGTTAGCATAAGACATAAAATTCAACATCATCCCTATGCATCCACTTATTCCACTTTTTCAAATCATGCTTCGAATCTTGGCCATGCAACCTGGATGACATAGGATGCGTGCACGCTATTGAGACGTCCATGTGGCATGCACTCATCCATGAATATGCAGACATGTAGACTATCGTTGAAGTGTTACAAACTACCACCCTGAAAATGTAATGCTTGACTCCTTCACCCACCAACACCCTGATTTGAGTTTTTCCATGATATCCTCCATTTTTTAACATTCAAGGCTCTCTTGGACTCTCTTCACACTTCTTCACATTGTGGGCATAGATTTCTACACTTTGTGGCTCTCATTTTGGTCTACACAACTATATCATCTTGTGTTTGGCATACAGTGTTCATCCTTGCCTTTATCTCATTAAACTTTGCTTCATAGCAGTGAAGTGGAGTTCTCTACACTACTTTATTTTGTGTCTCACATAGGATATCTTGATCTTGATCTATTTCTAGCTATATTATTGTTCATTTATATTATCAATACAATTATCTATCATTGTTTCTATCATGTCTATTCAACTAGTGTGTAGGTGGAAACACCAAAATAGGGATTTGACTAAGGCAGGTCTCCTAACCACTCCAACATTTTCATTATTTATGTGTGTGCGGGTTTGTGGAGAAGCGAGTGTGGGTCATCAACTTCATCAACCATCAAATCTGGTGTAACCTCTTTTCCCCTCTTTGTATTTTCATAGCATAACTATACTTTTCTTTATATTTTGTCATCATACTCTTAATTAGTTTGCATTCTATTATTTATATTATTTTTCTAGTTTCCTCATTCTCTGAGCTGTCCTATGCACTCTGTCTATATGGGACGAACGTGTGCTATGAATTCGTCCCACATCTGTGTTCTCATTCTCAACCCGTGCAGGTGTCCGAGGCAGCAAACTTTCTAAGTTCAGTGGTTGGTCTGTGTAGCTTCCTCTTTTGGTTTTTGTAATCACAATATTTATATCTATTAATCTCTTTTAATTATTCACACATTTAGCATCTTAGTTAATCTTAACATCTTGATCAATTTAATTGTCTTAATTACTTTTACTTTATTCACATTTAACATCTTAATTTGTCAAAACTCCTTTATCACACTCAATGTCTTGATCCGCTAGCTCATTAGAGTGGTATTAAAGTGAGGTGGCACAAGGGATGGTTTATCCCTCAAGATTTTAATCGGTCTTGAGGTTAGTAAACTTTTCTTCCTCCACATTTTGACAAACTCAATGTGAAGCTTATATCTTGTACAACTCTTTTGCTTGTATGGATGTTGTGAACTCCTATGAGCTTCACAACGCAAACCACTTCAGGGACTACTATAAGAAGGTCTTCAAGGTGTAGTGTTCATCCTGATTGATATAGCCTAGCTAGACTGAGTCCCGGTTTGTCAAGAACATGAATCCAAACGATCATGTTGGAACTGAGTTCTTCACATGCCTGATACTGGGACCTAACACCTTTCTAAAGGCGAGATCCCAATATTCTATACCAGCAAGATCTTCTCTTGAATCCCCTTCTATAGTGGATCATGAATCTACTCTTACTATTGAGTTTGATAAGATTCAAACTCTCAAGGAGAACCTGAGGGATTTTGAGAAGTTTCTCCAAAGATAAGATGTTCGCACGGAAGCTAGAAATATTGTTGGAAATTCGAGATAATTGCTAATCTTAGACAAGAAAGGCCTTGAGGTACTCCTGACATTATGATAGATAATAGATGATTATGTATATCTTTCTCCTTTAGATTCTTAAGGAATTATGTCAAATCTTAACTGGGAATGAGTCAACACTACCATGCCTATGATGTTAGTGTACATTGTAACAACAATGTCAAACACTAACCCTTTAAATAGTGGTGTCATCCCTAGAATTAGTGTAAATAAAAATCCCCTAGGATACAATTCACATAATACTGGTGTGAATCTAGGCTCAAATCAAGGAGGTGGTGGTGTAGGACAAGGACATAGTGGGTCCTCCATTTCTCTTGGGGGCGGTGGTAATTCATCTCTACCTCCTTTGCCTCATAACCCTGATCTCAACACCATATTGTAGAATATGGGGCAATTATAGCAACAACTGGAAAATTTATCAACCATGACTAATCAAAGTTTTCTAAAACACTATTATCGTCAACACCCATTGACCATGCAAGTGCTAAGAACACCATTGCCACAGGGTGTTGAATCCCTAAAGTTTGAAAGGTGTAGCAATGATGGAGATCCACATCTCCGTGTCTACTCTTTCTTAAATCAGTTTAGTGATTATCATAACTTGGATTAGGTATTGATGCATCTTTTTTCTCAATCAATTAAAGGAATAGATATGGAAAGGCACAACTCTCTTATAAACTACTCCATCAATACTTTTGACTAGTTGATAGATGCCTTCCTCACGCGGTTCTAGGCAAACCTAGGCAACAAGGTCACCATTACATACCTTGTTCATTGCAAGCACAAGTCAAATGATAAGATAACTGACTTTATCTTGAGATATTATTCCATCTCCATGAAAGTTCCCTATGCCTCACCCGATGGTAACCTCCAAAGGATGTTCATCAAGAATCTGCAATAGGCATTGAGAGAGAAGCTTTCATTGAACATGTATCCCAATTTTAGTATTCTTTGTATTGCTTTGATAGATTATCAACATACCATGGTTCAATTTTGGGATTCCTCCTCAAATTCATATGGAGAGGCCTCTTCTTTTGGAGGATCTCAGAAGAACAAGGTTGTGACTAGTGTCATGGCTCTACCACAACCCTTTAAAAGGAATTACTTTCAACAGATCCATAAATGAGTCAAGCATTTACTAAGTTCCCTAATTCCTATGCGAGTATTCTATATAGGTTTTTAAAAGACAACTTAGTAACCCTTCCAGAAATCCGGCCTCTTCCTAATAATTGTCCATACCCTTGATCATATGATGGGTTGAAGAATTGTCAATACCATCATGTGCTTGGACATGCCACTAAGCATCGTGTATGTCTTTGACATTTTGTCAAAGACCACATAGATAATAGTGTCATTTGAGTAAATGAAAGGAAGTCAAAGGCAAACAAGTTCGTGGATAAAGAAAACTATGAATTATAGGTCTATGTCAATCCTTTTCCACCACATTGGTCAAACTTTATCACAAAATCTTCATCATCTCCTCCTTCGTTGGGTGACAGTCCCTATGTTAACATGGTGACTGTCACTCCAATTTTTCCACCTACTTGGAGGGTTCCTAAAATGAATATCACTTTCACCCCTCTCGATGAGTCGTATAGCACATAGCCTTCTCCTCTCTATATCCTGATGTTAATTAATGGTGTCTTCATTAGAGGCATCTTGGTTGACCCTATATGTCAGGTTGACGTTATTATAGAGGAGGTCCTCTTTTTCAACAAATTGAATCATGTGAAATATGACAAGTTTGCTTCCACTATCGGAACTGATGATGGGTTGTTGCTTCCCCCTTTGGAGTCCACCACCTTGATAGTCTAGGTAGGACCCAAGGCAGTCTTCTTGACTATTGTCTTGATTCCTGAGTCGTACATCTCTTGGGTTAAATTGGGTATATCATGGTTAACTTGTGTGGGATATGTCCCCTTAATTGTACACAAATGTTTAAAGCTTCCTCATGAAGGCACTATTCACACAGTCTAGGATACTAGATATGTCCCCTTGGTTCTTTGTGGGGGATTATCTCTTGATCATTTATGACCTACTCTAATAGGACCCTTGCCTCCCTGGTAGGATGTTTCATTCCTCACTTATCAAAAGTACAAATCTAGGGAACTGATATCTAAATCTATAGCACCCATTCCTACTCCTCTACACACAATCTCATTGGGCTTAGCGTGCTTCATCCTCTGTTTCTTCTTAATTGATGGCTTAGGGTAAGCGTGTTCCCCATGGGAAGCCTCCTTGTTTGCCTTAGGTGTTGCAGCCTATGGTGGTGCCTTTTGTTCCTACATTTGCACCTAGTGTAGACAAAGGAAAGGAACCTATACTTCTAAAATTGAAGTTACATCTATCTTTTTCTATTCCCATCATCATGAACATACTTTTCCCTACCATTTATGGTAAGGGTAAGGGGTCTCTCAAGGTTGCACTATCTCCCTTGGCACCTACCACATATCCTACAAGGATATCCTGTGTTCCTCCCATCACCCATAGGGCAAAGAGAGGATGGGAACCTGTGACTAAGTTGGCAGTACCTATGTCAGTGTCATCTCCTACTCCATTAGAGGGGCCTTCTTCTTTGTCAATAATGATATCAATGACCTCTCCCATGGATCAAGATGCCACTAGACCTTCGCTAACTTCTTAGTCTGGTCTATGTCTACATTGAAGCTAGCTTGCACATGAGCATGAGTGTTAGTGTTGTTGTTGGGAGAGGACCTTAGCATGTGAGGCCACTGTGAGGGTGGATAATGCATCTTATGAGCCCATGTCTGCTTCTTCCACTTTGGCTCTGAGCTCTGCTCCTACATTCATCTCAACTACTCCAATATTTCACCCTAAAACCTCATCTATCTTGCTTCTCCCTGCACTAGGAGTGACCATTTGGCCTTGAGCCAAGTGGGTCTAAGTATTCATCGCTCCATTGCAAGAGATGCCACTCATCACCAATTTACCAAATATCCTACCATTTTTTGCGTCAGTGAACATGATACATACTCAAGTAGTATCAAATACAGTGATGTCCACCCAGTCTACGCTAACCCCATTCCAAGATCACCATGCCAACTTTTGTGATGTTCTTAAGGTTAATATAGTGGATAAGAGTCCCTCATATCCAACAAAAAGATTGAGTAGGGCTATGTGCTAGAGTTTCATTGTCACAAGTCCACACCAACATATCCCCTTTCCTTTTTGGTTCTCACAATGAAGCAAGCTCTAACTTCTCCCAATTTCATCTTTGCCCATTTTGCAAAGGTTAATAGGGTGTCTTCTACATATGCACGTCAACATGGATCACCTACAAGCTATGAGGCTTTCTTGTTTGTCTCGCTTGAGGAAATTTTGGTGTTGTTGACGATCTTTACATGATCCCTCTCACTCACCTCAATGGAACTATTAGATGAGAATGTCATGGTTGCCTCGTCCTTAGCTTTAGCTACTAATGGGGTGCTTGAGGATACCATCATGTTCATTCTATTGCAATATTGTGTTGGCATTAACCGGTAAGGATGTAACCGGTACATGGCACATAGGTGTTGTCATTGATGTCTAGGGATGCAAACATTGTTCAATCATGAACAACATGAACAATTGACAATAATAAGTACAAGAGTGACATGTTAGGAGACCGGTGACACATAGTGAGCAAGAAGAGGTACTGTCTCTATGACTAATAAAGCTCTAACTAATCATCAGAGCAACCGGTAATAAAGCATTCAAAACAGTGATCGATAAAGTGTATAACCGGAACCAAGGGACCAAATCGGTATAGACTGAGAAAGGAGGAGTGACAAGTGATGGCTTTGACCTGTACACTACCTAAGGATATAAACCAATTAGTGAGATATCATAGAGACTGATGGACCGGGGAAAGTCACAGTTGACAAACACTTGTGTGACTCTTTATTCAAGATTTGTTGCACAAAATCTGGATCACTTTGTGTTATAAAGAAGATTGGTGCAAGGCGCAATTGAAGGTTTTAATGCCGAAGATTATGGCATTAAAACATGGAGAAATCTCAAGTAAAGGAAAGCATATGGCACACATTTGTCGTTTCCTATATAAAATAAAATAAACTCATGGCATGCATCTAATGTTTCCATGGTGAACTAAGACTCAACTGAGTGATGGATCTGAAGGAGATCTTTGTGGAGGTTGCGCATGCAAAAAACAAAAAGGGCAAGAAGACTATTTATTCTTCAGCCAATGAAGAATATTGTTTTCTTTCATTCTACCAAAGAAAAAGAGTGAACTTATACACCAAGAAAAGCTACAAAAAGGTGAAAAGAAGAAGAAAAGAAGAGTGTGCAAGGAGGCACAACAATCGAAGGAGAGCATACATGTGGTGTCTGGTGATGACTCTCAATTGAGAAGAACATCGATCTTATCAAGCTCAGTAAAGCCATTTCAAGAAGATCAAACCCTCTATTGCTTTCTAACAATTGCAATAGTAAAATCATAGTATTTGGGTAGACATTAACAGGTCCCTTGTATTAAATCCCTTAACCGGGTGACATCTGTGTAGATGTTTTAAGTCCTCTAACAAGGCAGGCTTTAACATGGCTTATTTCTTAAATCTCTTAATCAGGTTGCATTTAACAATGTGTTTATAATCCTTTAACAGGGAAGGCTCCTAACAGAGCGCATTTCAAAAGAGTGCAAAATTTGTGATGTGTCCTCACACTGTGGTTTTCTCCTGATTTAGGTTTCCACGTGATAAATTTGGTGTTATCTATTGCATTGATTTTGTGATAGTTATTTCTATGATAGAATCTATTTGGATTAAGAGATTTAGTTATATTACATCAGATTGGTTTTTAAGTTTTAATGGGTGCTGATTCACCCCTTCCCTCTCAGCGCCGGTTGAGACCATCAATTGGTATCAGAGCCAAGTTCCTTTTATGAGCTACTTAACCACAACAGGGAAACGATCTAATGATGAGAAAGGAAGGACCCAAGTTTTCTAAGGAAAACTTCACCTTATGGTGCAGTAGAATGAAGCTGTACATGAAAACCATTAGAGATCAATACTAGACTCATGTAATCAATGATTACACTGAACCCACCGGTACCTTGACGCCTGATCAACAAAAGATCAGTAGTGAACATAGCTACAATGGATATGATAGCAAGTACACTACCTGATCATGTATATGCAGAGATTGAAAATCTGACTACTGCTTGCAAAATGTGGGCTAAGCAACAAACTGTGTATGGAGGTGACCCACATGTTCAAAAAGCAAAGGTAGAAAGCCTCAGAGGCAAATATGATGACATGAGGATGAATGAAGGAGAAGACATTGAGTACTACAACAATAGAATAAAATAAGTGATGAACTTGATCAAAAACATTTGAGGAACATTGAGTGAGCAAGATGTGGTAAGCAAGACACCGAGGACGCTAAGACCACAATATGCTATCAAGATCTCAGCCGTACAGGAGCTCAGATCAGTGAGCGCATCTCAAGTCACTCTTGACTCTCTTATCGGTAAGTTGACTACTTTTGAATTGAATAATTATGATAACAACTTACCCATGTTAGATGTTGCTTTTAAGTCATCTGTGAATATTGCTTCCCCCAAGAAAGGAAGAGAGACCGATAATAGTTCTACCAGTAAGTCTAGAAATTTTGTTGAAAATCTACTATCAAGAGAACTAGAGCAAGATGAGTTTGAAGCACTCACTACAAGAAGATTTCCAAGATGAAAAGAGAAGTACAAAGGGAAAATTCTATTAAAATGTTTTTCTTACAATAAGATATGACACATTGCTGCAAGGTGTTCAGAAAATGAAAATAAAGAAAAGTCCAACCAATTCAAGAACAAAGGAAATGAGTGCTACCTTGCTAAGGATGGTGTCACAGACAATGAATTTGAAGAATCAGGAGATGAAGAAATTGCCTTTGTTGCAATAAAAGAAGAAAGCATAGTGATAAGTGAAATGACACTTATCTCAAGATCTCATCAATGTGATGACTGGATTATTAACAGTGGATGCACTCACCACATGACTGGTGACAAGAACAAGTTCACCAGCTTGAAGCTTAATGATGGTGGATTCGTGACTTTTGGTAATAATTCTCCATGTACTATCAGAGACAAAGGGTCAATAGCAGTTGACAATGAAGCTGTATGCGAAGATGTGTACTGGGTGGAAGGACTCATGTACAATCTAATGAGTGTGGCTCAATTAAACAACAAAGGATACATGTTGGAGTTTGGGCAAGGTTCTTGTATTGTCAAGAATCAATCTGGATCTCATGTTGCCACCAGTAGACAAAGTAAAGAGAACCTATTCTACCTAAACTCAACTGAGAGGGCTTGCCTCATAGCTACGACAAAAGGGGAGACAAAGAAAATCTGTCTCATGATAAAAGAGGACAATAGTTGGTTGTGGCATAAGAGGCTCTGCCACATAAACTTTGATAGTATTGTCAAAGTAAGAAGAATTCAGTCAGAGGGCTTTCTGAGATTACAAAGCTCGACAGAGGTATGTGTAAAGGATGTCAATTAGGCAAACTAACAGTAACAAGCTTCAACAGTAAGTCTTTTTCTATTGAAAGGTTGTTGGATCTCATTCACACAGACTTTTGTGGACCTGTGAGGATGAAGAGCTACTATGGAAATAGGTACTTCATTCTCTTTGTAGATGATTTTTCAAGGATGATATGGACACTCTTAAAGAAAAATCAGAGGCCTTTCACATGTTCAAAATTTATAAGGCTCGAGTGGAGAAGGAGACCAGTAAAAGCTTGAAGTGTCTGAGGTCAGACAGAGGAGGTGAGTACACCTCTCAAGAGTTCACTCACTATTGTGAGGAACAGGGGATAAAAAGGCAGATGTCTACATTGAGAACCCCACAACAAAATTGAGTCATTAAAAGAAGAAATAGGACTCTGATTGATTGTGCTAGAACTCTGATGATTCAGAAGGATCTTCCCCATCACTTCTAGAGAGAAGCAATTAGCATCATTGTGTATACACTGAACCAGGTTCAAGTTAAGAAAGGAACCGATAAGACTCCATACGAGTTTAGGTTTGGTCATAATCCAAGTGTAAACTATTTTAGAGTTTTTGGTAGCAACTGTTACATCAAAATAGATGCGTACTCTGGCAATTTTGAGCTAAAGAGTGACATAAAAAATAGTGGAAAGTGTCAATGTAAAGATAGATAAATATTCAGAACCAAGGGAAAAGAATAGTCATGATGAATCATACATTCACTAGGATCACGATGCTGATAATCATTTGGAATTCAGTGAAATGATTGATGTTGATGAAGAAGAACAGGTAAATAGACCCTTGGAGTAGGGTAATGTGCCTGAGCCAGAAAGGGATCAAAATATAAGACCAAATGAGGATGATGAACATGAAATTGTTCATGACCTTGCTAGAAATGTTGCTCAGCTAGAAAATGAAGACTGGGACCACTGACCAGTTCTGCCAAGATATGTCACATATCACTCCACTGATAACATTATTGGTGACAAACATGCTAATATTTTGACTAAGAGAATGGCTAGAGAAACAATCTTCTTACTTTCCAGCATAGAGCCCAAAACTACCAAAGAAGCTCTGGAGGATGATAACTGGGTCAAGGCGATGGAAGAAGAGCTTGAGCAAATTGAGAAGAATGAAACATGGACTCTTGTTCCTAGACCACAAGACAAGAATGTCATAGGGACCAACTGGGTGTACAGAAACAAGCTAAATGAAGAAGGAAAGGTGGTAAGGAACAAGGCAAGGCTAGTCTGCAAAGGATATGCACAGAAGGCAGGACTAGATTATGGAGAAACCTTTGCACCCGTGGAAAGACTAGGAGTAAGAATCCTACTTGCTTATGCTTCTCACAAGAGGTTTAAAGTATACGAGATGGATGTAAAGTTTGCATTTTTGAATGGTATATTGGAGGAGGAAGTTTACATAGAACAACCGGAAGGCTTCACATCCACAAAGAAAAGTGGTATGGTCTGTAAATTGAAGAAGGCACTCTATGGGATGAAACAAGCCCTAAGGGCTTGGTATGAAAGGTTACATTCATATCTCTGGACCATAGGATTCACAAGAACATGAGATAACAACAATAAGTATCTCAAAACTGGTAAAGAAGGGAACTTGATTGCTGAAATATATGTCGATGACATCATTTTTGGAGGAGATGACAAAATGAGCAAAGACTTCACTGAGGAGATTAAGAAAGAATTTGAAATTTCCATGATTGGAGCTATAAAATTATTCATTGGATTGCATGTCCATCAGCTAAAAGAAGGTATTTTTATTTCTCAGTCCAATTATGTTAAGGAAATTCTTAAATCATTTGGGCTAGAAGAATCGAGACTGGTTGGCACACCAATGATAACCAATTGCAAGTTATCAAAGGAGGAGGATGCAAAAGAAGTTAATGAGATAGTGTATTGGTCAATGATTGGTAAGTTACAGTATGTTGTGCATAACAAACCTGATATTGCACATGCAGTAGACATTGTAGCCATATTCTCTGCTAACCCAAAAGAGACACATTTAATAGCAGTGAAGAGAATCTTTAGATACCTAAAGGGTACCGAGGAATATGGTCTATGGTTTCCTCACAAAGGGGGTTTCAAGATAAAAAATATTCACGGATGCAGATTGGGCTGGTAACATTGATGACAGAAAGATCACAAGTGGAGGTGCATTCTTTCTTAGAGAGAGGATTGTGTCATAGACAAGTAAGAAGCAAAACTGCATTTCACAGTCCACAACAAAAGCTGAGGATGTTGTTGTTGTAATTAATTGCACACAGGTGATCTCAATAAAATAGATATTGGAAGGAATCCAAGAACAAGTACCTGAACTGATTGCAATATACTGTGACAACACAAGTGCAATAAATATATCTAAGAATCCTATCATGCACTAAAAAATAAAGCACATTGCTATAAAGTATCACTATCTGAGAGAGAAGGTGCAAAATAAAGAAGTGAAATTGGAATATGTTCCCACGAAAGAACAGGTTGCTGACATATTCACAAAGCCTTTGCCGAAGAGTACCTTTGAGTATCTCAGAGGTAAGTTAGGGGTAGTGCCCCTTCTTGATCTTCAATAAGAGGACATATGTGTTCATCAATCCATTGAGCTTCAACAAAGGAATCAACCTCATCTTAATAGGATTGGTGATAAAGGACTGCTTCTCGAAGGGGGAGCAGATTTCAAAAAATTAGTCACTTGACTAACCTTTGACATTATTGTTGTCATGCCCCGCAAGGGAATCGGGGAAGAGAACAAAGATTCTCTTTGTAAAAGAAAACCTTAGTAATGATTTATGAAATTTTTTGAAACTTATAAAAGAATTACATAACAAAACAAAGTAAAACTTAGATTCCTCCAAGGTTCCCTTCTTATTAATGCACAATTCATTTAAGTCCATTTAGTGTACTAGCAAATTGATTTACTACATCACATTTGTAGATTCTTTATAAAGAATATACAAAGTACTTTCATTTCAATTTTCCATTTAAATCCATCTATATTCCTAAGTATCCTTTATGAACAATATAACATTTAAAGCATTAATACTATATAATAGAATCATCTAAACATTTGATACATTGCAAATATTACATTTGTTTTACTAGCTTTTCCTTTATTCATCAATAATGAGAAACATACTACTTTACTTGAAATCTTACAAAATCCCTTTCTTTTCAACATACATCATATACATAAAGTTCATGCTTTCCCTTTTCCTTTTTCCTAAGTGTACCCATTCCAAATACATAATTTTGCAATACATTAATGATTAGATTACGTTCATCTCCTCTTGGGAGGTAACAACAATTTTACATCATGAAAGATAAATACAAGTCTTCATTTTTCATAACTGGAACATTATGCGAGCATGAATCTTTAAGCACTGCATCCGCAAAAGGTACTTTGATAAAAAGATTTATCACCCAACCACGTGGATACCAAAAGGCCCACTCCCCCATGCTAGAAGATAAACACCAAGGTCCACAAAGAAGGAATATCTAGGCCATACCTAGGGTTGGGTAACCTTTCCCAAACAACAAATGAAAAGAAGATCAAAGTATAAATCTTTTCCCAAAGGTTCTAAGGCTTGGTAGAAACTCTAAGCAATAACCTAAGTGAATGTCATCGCATATCCCTCACCCCTTGGGTTGTCCTGGTACTAGCCACTCTGGGCCTCGACCCCCAAGTAGGCACATGCGGAACTGAATGTCTTTCGTACAGACAAGCGCCATTCGATCGTACCTACACATAGGCACCTTCTCCCACTCCCATCCATAGCCTTTACTAGCACTAATGGCATGGGTGAGGCATACATTAATATTTTTAGTGTTTGAACCATTCCCATAAGTTTTAATTAAATTATCACTTGTTAAAATAACTCTTCAGTCAGTTATCTTGGTACTAGCCACTTAGGGCCCCAACCCCGCACTGAGAGCCACTCACTTAGTGTTCTTAGGTTTTCTACCCTTAACCCACACATCAAAAATACATCATACATGAAATAAAACACATCATAAACACTTACATCAAAGAATAGGAAAGAATAGGGGAGTTTAGGGATGTTTAGGAAAATTAGGAGCGGTTAGGGAGACCTAGGATAGTCTTGATCCTTTAGACAATCCTAAACCCTAACCCTGCTTCCTACACATATCCTAACCCTATTAAGGCATCTAAATGCACCATATAACCTCTACCCAACAAGAAATGAACATATATAAAGTTTACACAAAATTTCATATGCCAAAACACAATGCTTCATAAAATCTCACGTGCTTGAAATTTAACTAAGTCTGAATTAAATTGAAAACTCAAAATCTAGAACTTGCATCTTAACTCCTATGAAGCTGAGACCTTTCTCAAACATCCTGATAGGTACCTAATTTCTTTATACAAGTATAACTTAAAGTATAAGAAATTAAAGTATCAAACTTATACTTAAATGTTATACTTGTATAAATCCTATCTCCTCAACATATACTTGCTCAGTTCATACTAACTGCTCGGTTGATACTAACACCGATCTTCCTCGGTTGACACTAACACCGGTCTTCCTCGATTGACACTAATACTGGTCTTCCTTGGTTGACACTAACACCGGTCTTCCTCGGTTCACACTAATACCAGTCTTCCTTGGTTGACACTAACACCGGTCTTCCTCGGTTCACACTAATACCGGTCTTCCTTGGTTGACACTAATACTGGTTGCTAGAATCTACAAAAATGACTGTCAACTCCGACTTGTGGTTAAAACTAGGCATTGTAGGGACTGTGTATGCCAAATCTGGGAAAGATCCATTTGAGATCTCCCAATTTCCATACAAAAAAACCCTTAATCTATGATTAACAACCATCTAAACCTACCCTATATTTGAATGATGAAAGGTGGTATAAAACTAACCTCTTTCTAAGAAAGGGAAAAATACCATTTCCAAAGGCTGGGGTGATCCTACAAACCCTTGAGACATATGGGAAGATGTCACAAGGATCCTAGGGCATCTAAGAACACTCACTAATGAGAGATAGAAGGTTAAAAATACATAGCAATGATTTACAGAAGCTTCTTATATGTATAATAGTAACAACACAAAAATCATTCTCTACACAATACAATAGCATAGTTCTTCTCTTAAACAGTAAGCATATAGAAAAACAACCATAATACAACAACATTGCAAACAATTAACCAACAAAAGAATCATCTCCAGGATAGATCCTACCTAGAGTCCTACGAAGAGCAACTGTTATAGAGAGGAGGATCCATGCGCTCTCAGCTAAATCCAATCACCTCTTCAAACTCCTTCTGCAAGCAACTAATGCCAACCTCTTCTAGGAGAAAACCAAATGACAATCTTAGAGAATAATAAATTCTCTCTTCACAACTATGGCTTTCCTACAAGCAATATTCCCAACAAAATAATGTCTCTTCTCGAATCCAAACTCCTATGCCAACACACCTCTAAAACAAACTATCCTATCCACTTTTCTCAGAGATCCATCTTCCTGCCAACTCCCTCACACACAGGAAATCCTTCTTGTATATAGATTTGAGGAGGTGGTTGCACGGGTAATCCAACCGATGCAACCATCCCAACTATATTAGTTATTTGTTAATAATATGGTTTGTAAAACCATTCTCGTGAAGGTATAAACAAATATTATTTAATAAGATATAATCTTTGTCTCCTAAATTTAAGGATGACAAAATAGATAAATAAAGGTTTTAGGAATAATTTTATTAACTTACTTACTATGGTAATTTACCAAAAGAATTTCCCAAATATAAAAATAACATAAACTTACCATAGTTTCATAATAATTTCCTTCACATAATTAATTTATTATATAATAATAATATATATGTATTCATAAGCATATGTGTGCACCCATATGCTTATGGTACATATACCATAAGTAAGACACATTATTTTTTATATTACAAATATTTAAATATTAGGAATATTATTATTTACACCAAATACATTATAATTTAAACCCACTACTAATTCATATTCTTTACAAAATATAATAGTGATATATATTAGGTAACTACTAACATAAGTTGGATTTTACCACTATTATTAAAACATTATTAATACCATAAATTATTTATTATTATTAAAACCACATGATTTAATCACATACTAACTCATTCCAAGCAAGATACACTTGTACAAATAAGTAACTACTAATAAAGATAAATTACTAAATCATACCCTCATATGAACAATAATTCACATCAATAATATACTAATAAAAATTGAATATACCATGAAGACAATTAGAGCTACCATACTCAAAACCTCATTCTCAACGAATGCAAAAGACAAGAAACCATCTTCAGGGTCCACAAAACCAACAAAATGAGAGAACACAAAAATACATCATCCACACAAGGGACTGACTCAGGAACTCCCCACCTAAAGGTAAAAAGGATCAGAGGTAGAGTTCCTTCATGTAGAACCTGGTGATATCTCCATAACAACAACAATGATCAAGGATTTTGAGGGATCACTCAAACCTGTGAAGCCAAGTGGAGACAATACCCGATACCTGCAATCTTGCATCACCAAGAAGAAATACATGTGCAAACACACACACACACACACACACACACACATATATATACAAATCAGATATATACAAATAGATGACCAGGATCGATACATCATGTGGACCTCAACTAAGTGAGTAACTACGACTTCATCCTGAGTCATGGAAACACATCAGACACATATCCATAAAACATCATGATAATGGTTGGATTCAAATCCTTGGGTTAGCTCCATAAAACATGTAAGGATAGATGGTTTTCTATTTTCATAAACATATAAATGATAACCATAAATGAGCATATCAATCATCTGATAAACATATCATCATTCACATAACATAAATGTAAACATATAGTTCTAACCATCATAATAGAATGTCCAAATCAGAAAGTCCAAGTATCACCATAGGAGAGGGTATTACATCAAAGGGGGAGATTATGACCGATAAAGGATCTGGACCGGTAACCGGTAAAGTGTTTTTTTCCATCAATGCCAAAGGGGGATATTGTTGGCATTAAATGCTAAGGATGCAATCAGTGCATGGCATAGAGGTCTTATCATTGATGTATAGGGATGCAAACATTGTTCAATCAAGATTTATAGGAACATTTGACAATAATAAGTACACGAGAGATTGGTTAGGAGACCGGTGACACATAGCGAGAAAGAAGAGGTACTGTCTTTGTGGCTGATAAAGCTCTAACTGATCATCAGAGCTACCGGTAACCAAGGAAGGAGCAACCGGTAATCAAGCATTCAGAAGAGTGGCATATAAAGTGTATAATAGGAACCAAGTAACCAAACCGGTATAGACATAGAAAGGAGGAGTGACAGGTGATGACTTTGACCTGTACACTACCTAAGGATATAAACCAATCAATGAGATATCATCAAGACTGATGAATCGGGGAAAGTCACAGTCGACAAACACTTGTGTGACTCTTCAACCAGGATTTGTTGCACAAAATCCAAATGACTTTGTGTTATAAAGAAGATCGGTGCAAGGTGCAATTGAAGGTTTTAATGTTGAAGATTATGGCATTAAAACATGGATAAATCTTAACCAAAGGAAAACATGCAACACACATCTGTCATTTCCTTTATAAAATAGAAAAAGATCATGGCATGCGTCTGATGTTTCTGTGAACTGAGACTCAACTGGTTGATGGATCTGAAGGAGATCTTTGTGGAGGTTGTGCATGCAAAAAGCAGAAAGGGAAAGAAGACTATTTGTTCTTCAGCCTATGAAGAATATTGTTTGCCTTCATTCTGCCAAAGAAAAAGAGTGAACCTGTATGCTGAGAGAAGCTACAAAAAGGTGAAAAGAAGAAGAAAAGAAGAGTGTGCAAGGAAGCACAATAATCGAAGGAGAGCATACCTGTGGTGATTGCTAATGACTCTTAATTGAGAAGCACAACAATCTTATCAGGCTCAGTAAAGCCATTTCAAGAAGAACAAACCTTGTATTGCTCTCTGACAATTGCAATAGAAAAATCTCAGTATTTGGGTGGACATTAACAGGCCCCTTGTATCAAATCCCTTAACCGGGTGACATATGTGTAGATGGTTTAAGTCCTCTAACAAGGCAGGCTTTAACATGCCTTATTTCTTAAATCCCTTAACCGGGTTGCATTTAATAGTGTATTTATAATCCTTTAACAAGGAAGGCTCCTAATAGGGCGCACTTTAGAAGAGTGCAAAATTTGTGAGGTTTCCTCACACCGTGGTTTTCTCCTGATTTGGGTTTCCACATGATACATCTGGTGTTGTCTATTGCTTTGATTTTGTGATAGCTATTTCTGTGATAGAATCTATTTGGTTTAATAGTTTTAGTTATATTAAACCAGATTAGTTTTTAAGTTTTAGTGGGTGTTGATTCACCCCTCCCCTCTCAGCACCGGTTGGGACCATCATCTCGACCTCCCTCCCCATATGATCAAGATTGGAAAGACAGTGACCCATTGGTGGATGACTTGTGAAGGCAGCACCCACTTCTACATCTTTAGATTAGAGCGTATTTGTCTATGTTCCCTAGTGCTTGTATTTCAATGTTGTTCCCTCTCAAAGGACCCTTGTACTCAATAGGCACTTGGAAAAAAAAGGTTATATATTGTAAATCTTCTTCTATATGTTGTCTTTTCCTATATTTTTTATATCTTGACTTTTGATATAATTTGGGGATGATGCAAAGTGTTAGGGGCATTTAAGCTACCCTTCCATGCTGACCCAAATTGTTATTTTTCTTTATCTTCATGTTCGTTTCTTTTGATCTGAGCCATGGTCAACAATGATAAGATATCCCTTTAGAGCATATCGATCACTCTTTTGAGTTCTGACATCAATCCATCGAATCCCTCTGTCCTTGTGTAGATTTAGAAAAAATCACGTGTCACCCATTAGGAAGTGACATTCCATGGAAACATCATGTATGTTGACATGCCATAATGTCTTTTGTCTCCTTATAATATCTCATTCTCCCCTCTAAGAATCATGGTCCATTCTAAGGGGGGTTGTTATATCTATGTGTCTGATTGTCTTTTTATCTAACCCATCATGTTGTCTCTACATCACAGGTTATTCTCACAATTTTTTTATTATAAAAAGTTGATGTCTACCTCTATGGGGGCCAATCCACTATCTTATCTCAAGCTCACCCCATACTACATCTATCTAGCATTTTCTATGAGTATTGATGTGATCTAAGTAGCCCTTTCACACACCTATTGAGCTTTTGGTATGCATGTCAACACATGTCTAAGTTGCCCTATCACATGGCTAGCTAACTTTTCCTACGCATGTTAGTGCACTATCTAAAGCCACCCTATCACATGCCTATCTAGATTTTTCTATGTATGTTGGTTCACTATTTAAAGATTCCCTATCACATGCCTATATAGCTTTTTCTATGCATTTCAATACACCGTCTAAAGTCATCCTATCACATGTCTATCTAGCTTTTGCTATGCATGTCAACACACTATCAAAATCACCCTATTATATGGCTATCTAGCATAACACAACTTGCAACCCATATCATTGATGGTATTTTTCTACAAGTTGTAGTGGGGGTAAAATGTAGTGTCACAAATTTGCACCCTAGTGTAATTTTCCATTGTGTAACACCTCTAGCTTAAAACATAAAATTCCACATCATCCCTATGTATCCACTCATCCCTCTTTGTCACCACCCACTCTAAATCTTAGACGCGTGACTTGGATGACTCAGGGTGTGTGGGCACCTTGGAGACTTATGTGCGATGCTCGTTCATCCAAACATTTTCATATGTGTGGACTATCATTGGAATATTACAAACTACCATCCTGCATATGTATCACCAAACTCCTTCGCCCACTGATGCCCAGATTCAATTTTTTCCATAATATCCTCCATTTTTTAACACTCAAGGCTCTCTTGGACTCTCTTAAGCTCTCTTCACACTTTTTGACATTGGGGGCATATATTTATACACTTTGTGGCTCTTATTTTGGTCTACACAACTAAATCATCTCGCATTTGGCATCCATTGTTCATCCTTGCCTTCATCTCATCAAACTTTGCTTTGTAGAATTGAAGGGGAGTTCTCTACACTATTTCATTTTGTGTCTTTGATAACATATCTTGATATTCATCTATTGCTAGTTATATTAATGTTCTTTTATATTATAGATACGGTTATCCATCACCATTTCCATCATGTCTATTCAGCTACTATGGAGGTGAAAACACCAAAATAGGGAGCTGAGTGAGTCAGGTCTTCAAACAACCACTCCATATTCATTATTTGTGTGTGTGTAGGTTTGTGGAGAAGCGAGTGTGATTCATCAACTTCACCAACCATCGAGTCCAATGTAACCTCTTTTCCCCTCTTCATATTTATGTAGCATAACTATACTTTTCTTTATATTGTCATCATACTTGGTTCTTAATTAGTTTGCATTCTATTATTTATATTATGCTAGTTTCCTCATTCTCTGAGCCATGCTATGTACTCTATTCGTATGTGATGAATGTGTGTCATACATTTGTCCCACATTTGCACCCTTGAACCACAGGTGTTCGAGGGTGTGAGCTTGCCAAGTTTAGTGTTTGGCCTTTGTAGCTTGCTCTTTCAGTTTATGTAATCAAAATGTTTACATATGTTAATCTCTTATAGTTATTAACACATTTAGCATCTTAGTTAATCTTAATATTTCAATAAATTTAATTATCTTAATTACTTTTATTTCATTTGCATTTAATATCTTAGTTTGTCAAAACTCCTTTATCATACTTAGTTTCTTGATCCCCTAGCTCACCAAAGTGCTAGTAAAGTGAGGTGACACAAGGGATGGTTTATTCCTCAAGATTTTAATTGGTCTTAAGGTCAGTAAACTTTTCCATCTCCACATTGTGAAAGGTTGTGACTCTTGCGAAGGGCGGATATGATGAAGAGGAGTGACTTCTCCCTCACATTAGAAGAAATAAAGGGAAGAAGGTTTCATTTTAGGAAAACATGCAAGAGAGAAATTCATAAAATAATTGACTATTCTAAAAAGGTAACAATGAAGAGTGGTGACACAAGTATTATGAAAGGTGGCAACTCTTTAACCAATGAAATATAAAGGAGAAATCATTTAAAGCATTCAAGGATCACTCATTAATACATCAAATTACCACTCACTTAATCATCACTCACCAATACATCAAATTAGAACTCACTCAATCATCACTCATGAATCTATCAAAATTAATCATCAAGGATAAAATCAAACAAGAAAACAATAAAAAAATCATCACCATAGCTTATCAATTTGTTTAATCGAGGAACACAAAAACATCCATATCCCAAAATCAACAATCTAAGCATCAACCATTCTAGCATTAAATCATTCAAATATAAATCACTAAGACATCAATTATTCAAGCATCATTTTCTCCAACCATCATTTAAGAATCCGCTCATCAATCCTTCAAGAAATGATAATCAAAAGAAATTAAGCAAACTAAAATACTCTAGAAAACTCCTTGAGCAACCAATCTTGTATTTGAGGAAGCATCTTGCCAATAAGAAGGATGACCCCACTTCCAAGTCCATGAGAGATGAGAGGATGTCCCCCCCCCCTCTCATGCTCTTATCACCTAAAGATGGAATGCACAAGCATCCCTCCATGCTCATGGGCTAGGAGGTAGATTAGATAACCAACCTATTGGAACACATTTGTCATTGCATGAAAATATTGACTTGTTAATGCTCGATAGAAAAGCCAAAGATAAACAAATTCATGTGAGGTGATTAGTCCAAGTCCCAAATCTGAAGAAAAACATTGGTGATTAGTCCAACAACCCCCCTCCTAAGTGTCACTCAAGGGAATTCAAACCTATGACCTGGATTCGATACCAATTGTTGGAACACATTTTTTGTTGCAACAAAATATTGACCTATTAATGCCTAGTATAAATGCCAAAAATAAATGGATCCACGAGAGACAGTTAGTTTTTGTCCTAAATATAAAGGGGGATGTTGGTGATTAGTCCAACACAGCCTTTGTGCTCTTGGGCTTGATCAAGGAGGATAACACCTCTCCAAGGTGGACTGGGAGTTGTAGGGTGGTCCCCCCCACACATTGTTTGGATCTAACATACAAAATGAGAAACTAACCATAATGCCTAAACAAATAAGTTACAAAATACACCAAGTGTGTGACAATATTGATCAAAAGCATGACTTTTTTCTACCAAAAGGGTAACATAATTTACTAGAAGTGTGATAAAATTAGAAACACAATAGTATCCTAGATATGGGTCATAATCTACCAGACCCTAAAATGACTGCTAAGATGTGTGACACTTTGATCAAATGCATAGTAGAATTTACCAAAATTTAGATCTCACTAGTAAACAAAAATAGACTTCTTTACAAAGGAAAAAGGGTGTCACATATACCAAATATGTGGAAAATTTACCCAAATGAGCGGTGAGTTAGAACAAATGCACAAATCTATGTTTCAACTTAAAAAAATAACACAAATATTGTGAAATATTTGTTAAAATCATGTACATGGGTCCTACCAGGCATGCCAAAAGTGTGAATACATGAAAATGGGAACTGCAATGAGGGAACAAATGCAATGTAAGATATAAAATCACAATCCACACAACTGCAAAATGAAGTCTAAGATTATGCTCAAATCAAATGATAAGCCATTAGACCAATACAAAGAGCTTAGGAGAATCCATTGTTGATGAGATTTTCTAAAATGCTTCAATATATGGATTGCTTTTCAAAATAGCATAATCATTCCATGATTGTACAATAATATAATGATGAAGGATTGACAATTTCTTGATAGTTGCCAGCTCTTACATTTTCTCAACAATGATATAAAGATGAAGGATTGACGACCCCTCTTCTACCATAATAGTTAATTTGATTGTACCTAATGAATATCCAGCAACATTATCAAAACACAAGAATAAAGAGACAATCAGTTGAATGAGGGAGGTATCCACATTGAGTTGATGCAACATATTTATACTACAAACATTAAGACCTAAACCATTATTAAATAAGGTAGGTCTTATCACAATTTTTTTAATGAGAATAATAATCATGAGGGGATCATACCAATTTTGAAATTCCTATTGTAACTTGTAATAAACTAATTTTTTCCATGTCCTTGAGCTTCAAAGTTTATAAAATTCCTAAACCTTAACCCTTGTTCCATAGCTAGCTTCCATTTTCTTTTTTTGTTGACATGTTTTAGTTATTGGGTGATTGTTGAGATATTGTTTAGATTGTGCATATATCAACATTAATGTTTTGTCATTGATGTCAACATATTCCTACTGTTAGAGACAATGTTCCTAGTTTGATTAGTTAGATGTTTTGATCGGCGTAGTTACTACAATGAAGATCTATTGTTGCAAAGCTCCAGTTGTGTTTATTAATTTATGTACTCGAATATGTTCAAGTGGTAGAGGATCGCATGATGATTTGAGTGAGTTATGGTGGATTTATCAGAGATAGATATTTTGGTTATTCATTCTATGACAGTGTTTGAGTATTTGGATCAGTGTGGATTGGTTATGCAATATTCTTTGTTGCTAACCTGTTGATGATTTTAAGACATGGATGTGTGTCCTTAGCTCGAGTGGTTTGTGATTTGGTTACTATCAAGATAATTTTCTTTTATGATAGTGGTTTCTGATTAGTGTTCCTGATGAACAGTGTAGAGAAGTGTATGGATTTTGTGATAGAGGTGTTCCTGTTGATGTCTTGGTATTTCATGTTGCTTGATAATGTTTCTACATCATGCTCTATTCGTGTTGTTAGATTGTGTTGGATTATGTGATTGAATTCTAAGAATTTCATGTGGGATGTTGTTGTTCTTCATTTGGTCTTAGCCGACCTGATGATGTAGCGTGTTGTGATGAATTGTTGTGTGATCTATGAATCTATAGCATTTTAGAGGATGTTATTGTGGGTCATTGCTATGTCTTAGCTGACATTTGTTAGAAATAGGGAATACTGAGAGGGGGGGGTGAATCAATATTCTATAAACTTTATCTTTTGCCCAATTATGGATATAACAGATTATCTTTACACATGCATAACATAAGAAGCTAAACAACATTCATAGCAATAAAACTAAAGAACTCATAACACATTATTTGTTCTCGAGGAAACCATGGCCAAGGGAAAACCCTGGTGGGGATGGTACCCACAAAGATCCACTAATCAAAAGTATCCTATTAAGGATGTTGACCCTATTAGGAGTCTATTACATGCATATAGTGTCTCAGTCCTGAGTAAGGGACTATAGGCCTTGTTAGAAGCCTCAACCCTATTAGGAGTTGGCAGTACAAAGTGTGATTACCAGATGAGCCCACTGCCTAAACAAGTAATGTACAATATTTACTGATTACAAAAGTAGGTCAAGGTACATAACCTTATACTGCTTGCATCAATATCTTTTTGCTTCTCTTTCACTATCGCTATTACATACATTCATTTCTTCATCATATCCTTCTTACAATTTACAATTACATTTATACAAGTTATTAGGATTAATAACTTTCCAATCGGCTATCATATTACAAATAAATTTATCCAAGGGTTAACATCTAGGATGTCATCCCTTTATATTTTTAAGTCATTATTTTGATAAACAAAATAATCCCTTAACTCTTTACCAATTCTGTCTTCATATTCTGTCATGTCGGCTTAACACTGTCTTTAGTAAAAATATCATAACTTCTTCTGTACATGTCGTACTGAGTTGCGCTCTAAGATGAGTCTTCAATAGTCATCATAGAGTCTATGTTCAAGTGCACAAGCATTGAACTTACTCCAATCAACATTGCAAACAAAAACTATCTCCAGGTTCACTAGTAAAAACACTGTCTCATACTTAGACAATTTCGCATTGCGCTCTGACATACTAGCTCTCTGACTTGTGTGATCTTCATGTAGATCATATGCTGCCATAATGACAACATCCATGTAACCAACTCAGCCAAATTGCCAACAATCTCCCCCTTTGTCATTGGTGGCAACATATGAGAAAATTGGCTAAGTTTACAACTTCAAAATCTCAAAATTGTGGCCATAGTATAAAATATATACTATCCTTATAACTCCAAAAAAAAACTTATCTCTAATACAGTACTCCCCCTAAGAGTATCAATCCTTATCATTTTCTTATCAATTTTCTGCTATATATCTCTCCCCCTTTGACAACAATGACAAAATAAAGGTAAGGAGGGTTACAAAACTATATTCACAAAAAGATTATACCTTAATTCAATATTGCAAAGCTGGTAGGCTTGCAACACAATCTGCAAAATCAATCTTTATAGCCTCTAACTCCTTCTCCCATGATTTCTTAATAGAATTTTCCACACAGAGTAGTGCGCTCAATCCATAAGATGCTATCTCACATGCTTGGAGATTCTCAAAGTTAAACTTTTGAAAAGATGTCTTAGCTAAAAGACATTCTTCCAATTGCCCTTCAACAATACTTAACTTCATAGAAGTGTGCTCTCTTAAAAGAGTGAATCTTTTCATTTTCCTGTCTTTTTCATCTTGCAAAATTCTGATTTCATCATATATCTTACGAATTTTCTTCTCAACATCAAATACCTTCACATTGGGGCTTGAAAGAAAGTTAGTTTCATTCTGAATTTTTGCTTCCTTCATCTTCATCTTCTGATCTTCTTCTACTATCAAGGTCTATGATTTTGTACACTGGATGTACAAATATTTGCCTCTTTCCAAATTCTTCCTCAAGTCCTTTATACATATATCAAGATTGTTGATATCATTCCTGATATTCTGGCTAATGTTCAAAAGCATTTTGGCCTCATAGGCTGCTCGAGCTTTCACTTTTGCTATATCAGATAAGTTTGTGAATTCATTGTCAAAAGTGTTCATCAGTTTCTTTGCTTTCTCCAGAGGGTCAACTTCTACAATTTGTGTAGTTACAACACCTTGTAACTTCTCAGTAAGTTCCTTCAGGCATCCTTCAAGACTTTTTACTTTCTTGTTCTTTCCAATGATCTTGTTCAAGGATGTGATCAATTCCATCTGATCATCATCATCTACTTCCTTTCCCAAATGCTCAATCATAGGTCCAATCTGATTCTTCTTTCTAGTCTCAGGAGTAAGACTGATATCTTCTTTAGTGGGAATAGGTACTTGTTTTTCTGTCACTAAGGGTTCTACGACTATGGTCTCTATTTTCTCTTCTCCTTTGGTAGTCTCCTGCTCTTCAAAAGCTGAATTGTCAACAATGTTTTCCAGATTCTTGAATACATTATCATCAGTATCCAAGGTGATCTTCATTCCTTCTACATTCATGACTTCATCTTCAATGTTTTATGGCTGGTGGAGAGGGAATGTCTTCTTGTTCTGTTTGATCTGCTTGCTCTGCTACAATTGATGGTTCTCCAACATTTTCTGACATAACCTTGATGATTGCTTGCTTTGTTTCCGTATTAACTTCTTCATATCTGCCTCCCATAATCTGAATGGTTCTCTTCTTGGTTCTCAAATGGGTGCTTAAAGCTTTCATGATCTGACTAAAGTGTGCTTCATCTTTTATAACACAAAGCTTTCTTACAAGCTTTTCTCTAATAGATGTGTCTTCCTCTGATGCTCTCTTCTTCCTATTCACAAGTTTATTGTACAAATCATCAGGTATCTTAGCTTGAATTGTATCAAACTTCCTATTAGACAAAAGCATATGCTTTACCATTGAATTTTCCAGATTTAATCTCTCTGCATAATCATAGAGATCGTAATACTTATTCATTCTTGTAAAGTCTCCATCCTGAATGATCTGCTCATTAGGCTTCTCAACTTTAGGTTTCCAAGTTTTCTTCTTAATAGAAGTGACATCATCTTTGATTTCTATAATTTTCCTTGGAACCGGTTGCACTAATGTTTTCTGCATTCAATAGCTCTATGTCCAAAACCATGACAATTATAACAATAACCATTAAGAGGTTTGAATTTCTTACCTGTGCAATCTCTCTTCATATGACCAATAGTATGACAAGCAAAACATCTACCTTTGAATTCTCTTTGCATACCTTTGGGTGATTCCTCTTGCTTAGGTGATTCTTCTTCTTTCGGTGTATCTTCAGACTTGTTAATCTCATCAGACTTCTTCTCATCTATGCTTTCATATATTTTCAGATCTGGTTCCTTGCTTTATTCATTTGCTTTAAAAGTGTTGAATCCAAGACTAGTCTTATCATATAATGGTTTTTGATAAGATATTTGTTCATCAATCTTCTCACTAGTTGAATATAGCCTTTCAAGTTGTTGTTTGGATTGAGTCAGTTCACCTTTTACAATTTTATTGTATTTCTCAAGTTCAGCATACTGCAAATTCATTTTCTCAAGTTCAGATGTTACTTTACAAAGTTTAGATTTTAGTCCTTCATTTTCAGTCTTTAGACTTTCATTCTTAGATTTTAGATTTGCTTCATTCTTACCATTTCCATTATTCATGCTAAGCTTCAAATTTTCTATCTTCATTTCATGCTTAAGGATCTCATTTTCTTTTTCTAATTTGTCATCACAATCTTCAATAAAAACTTCGGATTCCTTTTCAAATCTCAAATCTTCCAACTTATTTTTTAGTATCTCAATGAAGTTCTTTGCATCATCATATTTTCTTTTCAAAGTGTCTCTTTCAATAGTAAGCAAGTCAATCTGCTCAAGAGCTTCTTCAAGATTCTTCTGTAGTTGATCCATATCCATAGAGATCTTACTCAAGCTGCTAGGCTTTCCTTGAATGATTATTTTCTAAGTAACTAAGCTCTGATACCAATTGTTGGAAATAGGGAATACTAAGAGGGGGGGGGGGGGGTGGGGTGAATCATTATTCTACAAACTTTATCTTTTGCCCAATTATGGATATAACATATTATCTTTACACATGCATAACATAAGAAGGTAAACAACATGCATAGCAATAAAACTAAAGAACTCATAACACATTATTTGTTCTCAAGGAAACCCTGGCCAAGGGAAAACCCCAGTGGGGATGGTACCCACAAAGATCCACTAATAAAAAGTATCATGTTAAGGATGTTGACCCTATTAGGAGTCTATTACATGCATATAGTGTCTTAGTCCTGATTAAGGGACTATAGGCCTTGTTAGAAGCCTCAACCTTGTTAGGAGTTGGCAGTACAAAATGTGATTACCAGATGAGCCCACTGCCCAAACAAGTAATGTACAATATTTACTGATTACAAAAGTAGGTCAAGGTACATAACCTTATACTGCTTTCATCAATATCTTTTCACTTCTCTTTCACTATCGCTATTACATACATTCGTTCCTTCATCATATCCTTCTTACAATTTACAATTACATTTATACAAGTTATTAGGATTAATAAATTTCCAGTTGGCTATCATATTAAAAATAACTTTATCCAAGGGTTAACATCTAGGATGTCATCCCTTTATATTTTTAAGTCATTATTTTGATAAACAAAATAATCCCTTAACTCTTTACCAATTTTGTCTTCATATTCTATCCTGTCGGCTTAACACCGTCTTTAGTAAAACTATCATAACTTCTTTCGTACATGTCATATTGACTTGCACTCTGATATGAGTCTTCAATAGCCATCATAGAGTCTATGTTCAAGTGCACAAGCACTAAACTTACTCCAATCAACATCGCAAACAAAAACTATCTCCAAGTTCACTGGTAAAAACACTGTCTCATACTTAGACAATTTCGCATTGCGCTCTGACATACTAGCTCTCTGACCTGTGCGATCTTCATGTAGATCATATGTTGCCATAATGACAACATACATGTAACCAACTCAGCCAAATTTCCAACAACATTCACTAGATTGCTTTGAGTTTTGAGATGTATTGAGATAATATTTTGTAATTAGGTCCCTAGCTGACCTAGTTGAGATAAATTGATGTAATGTGTATATGTATGTAATCATTTTTTATTGTGATGGCATGGAAGAGTATGAGAGATGTGTAGAGATGTTTTGCAAAGAGGTATCAATGGAATATGCAACTAAGGCAAAAATTATTATACTTCATTGGAACTATTTTGGCATATCAAAGATGTTGTTTGTCAATTCATGAGTTTGGACAATATGTCCTCCATGATTTGTAATAAGAGATTGTTGTAAGGTAGTAAGCCTTTCTTGGGATTGAGATCCTTGTTGTATTTGAGTAGTGAGCTCTAGACAATGTGCTTGTATGCATGTGAATTCCCCTTTGTATTACTCCTAACACAGTATAACACTTTTAACATAGTACATTCATCTTGTGAGTTTGATCTCCACCATGGTTTTTCCTCTAACATGATTTCCACCTCAAAAAAATCTTTGTGTTATGTGTTTTTTACTGTGTTATGATCTTGGTTTCATGTTTATCATTCAGATCCAAAGTTTAAGTTTATAAGTTGGTTACAGGTTAACTATTTTGTGGCACAACTGATTCACCCCCCCCCCCCCCCCCCCCCCCCTCAGTTGTGTGTTGTGTTAAGTCTATTATTAGCCCATAGCCACCCCTTTTAAGTTACATTTTCAACATTATTGAATGTCAAAGTGAATGACCCCATGACTTAATGTTTTACTTAGTAAAATAATATTTTAGTATTTAGTTTGTAATTGTCAATTAAGTTATTAGGATCTATGTTAGGAATATTCTTTTAGTTTAGTTTTTATCCTTTGCTTTGCTTAATTGTCAATTTTATCATTTGGCAATAGATCTTTGTAATCACTTATTTAAAGAGAGTCTCACTCATTACTTCAATATCAAATATCTTAGAAATCATTCTTTGTGTTTTTAATTTTTTTATGGTATCAAAGTAGAGGCTTGCAAAACTTCAGTATCGAAAAGTGTGGAAATTCTATGGACTATGGTAGTGATGAATTGGACACACATTAACAAATAATTTTATAAAAATATTGTTGTACGAAATTGGTTACATGAGAGGGGAGTGATCCACTTGGCTCAAGATATTAGGCACAAAGTGGATTCAGTAGTCCCTAATGAGAATTTGAAAATGATACTACAATTATGTAAAATGAATGTGTAAGTAGGGCTAAAGATGGAGAAATGAGGGTTATTAGCATACACCAAATTATAGAAAATAGATATGCAAACAATAGAATTATATTAGAAATGGAAGGAAGAATGGAACTTGTTTCTAAAATCTAGGCCAAGACCTAAGGGACAATGTTAGTCAGGGTGACCTTGACCAGAGAGCTCTGGATGTAGATAGAACTAGAAAATTTGGGATTAGGATGCTGCTCAAAATAATCTCCAAAATTTTTGTCAAAAATGTTTGGGATGACGTCAACCAAAGTAACCATGACCATACTTTTTTGGATCTGCAAAAGGTGAATTTGATGCAGGAGCATCTCAGGTCCTTGGCAATCCTGTGTCACCAAAAATAATTTGGAAGTTTGTTTGTGTTGCTCGGTTCCTAATTTGATCGAGTTGGTCGGTAGTTAGTCAGTTTCCTTTGGTTACTGAGTGTGGTTGGTTATTTCACTAGTGCTCGACATTGCCTGTCTGCTGCTCGGTTATCTTGCTTACCGACGGGTTTAGTTTTAATTCCTATTGTGACCGACTTGTGCATTTATATTGGATCATAGATTTAATGTTGGTATCCATCATTGGGAAGCATGTGGTCCTAGATTTGACCATTCCTTCCATTGATTATGGATCTGAAGGCCAACTCAGTTCGATAGCTTCTTGTATAAATGTAGATGTTTGGTTGTAGTTTAGGGGGCAATTTTTGGAGATAGAAGATGGTAGACATTAGATTAGAGATTTGTGGCAGATCCTTGCATGTTTGAGGACTTCTATAATTCATTGTAATATCAGGCCCTAACCAGGAAGGCCTTATAGCTCGGCATGTATGGTTCCATTTGATGATAATATATGAAAGATCTGGCATTCTCTGTCTCACTGTTGTTGTTTGTTGCTTCCGTATGTGTGTTGCAGGCTTGGATCATTAGGGTGCGCCATTGTTTTGCCCCTCTTGCTCCCTACCTTGTGTCAAGTGGTATCAAAGCAAGGTGAGATCTTGATCTAGGTTTGCAGGTTCCTCTTGAAGCCCTAGTTGAATTTTTATGGGGTAGTAGATTGCGATCTAACCTGCAATTGCAGAGGGTTGTCAAGATGGTTCATGGGAGGTGAGATGCAGATCCAGGATTGGTAGATATGCTAAGGTAGATTGTTGCTAGGTTAGAAGCAATAGAAACAACTCAAAGAAGAGGCAGACATCTTGAAGATGTTAGTGATGATGAAATTGAAGAAGAACAGGTGAATGCAGAACCTGCTCATGTTATGGATCAAGGCGAAGAAATTTTTTTGAAGGCTTTGACAAGTCTAAAGTCAACACCACATTTCAATCCTCCTGAGTATAGTAGAAAGCTAGATTCTGATAAATTGGTGGACTGGATCACCGAGATGGAAAAGTATTTTGAATATGAAAACATTATTGAGGATAAGAAGGTGAAGATTGCAAGCACAAAGTTGAAAAGTCATGCATCCTTATGGTGGGAACATCTGCAGTTGGATAGAAAAAGGAAAGGCAAAGAAAAAATCAAGGTATGGAGTATAAAGGTCAATAAATTGAAAGGAAAGTTCTTACCTTGTGATTATCAGATTAACCTAGTTCGGCGAATGCAAAGTTTGAGATAGAAAGATAACTCAGTAAAAGAGTATACTGAGGAATTCTACATATTAGATATTAGATCTGGACATGATGAAGATGATGTGGAAAGAATTGGTAGATACCTGAATGGTTTGAGAGTTTTCATCCAAGAGGAAATTAGTATGGTCAAATTGGAGAACATTGAAGAGGCTTATCAATTTGCTTTCAAGGCCGAGCAGAAATTAAACAAGAGACATGAGCAAAGACAGAGAGGTCAAGGTGGTAGATTCCCTAGAGGAAGAGGTAGATCTAAGGGTGAAAATGGTAGATCTGAACTAGAAAAGACAAATTTGGACAAAGGCAAGACCGAGTGGAAAGGTGAAAGTTCATCTAGAAGTAGAGGTAGTAACTACCAAGGTGGTTATGGCAGAGGAAGTTTCTGAGGAACTTGTTAAAATTGTGGAGAAGAAGGACATAGATCTTTTGAATGTACACAAGCTAGTAAGAAGGCTGGTAGCAATAGAAATGCTTTGGTGCAAGAAGAGTCACCGAATGAACCTGAGAAAGAAAATAACTTGATGGTAAGGAGAGCACAGTGGAATGAAAGAAAAAAGGAAGATCCAGTAAGGAAAAGTTTGTTCAAGACCAGATGTAGAGTTTCTGACAAAGTTTGGAAGGTAATCATTGATAGTGGTAGCTCAGAGAATCTGGCATCTGAAGAGATGGTCACAATATTGTAGTTGGAAAGGTTGGTACATCTAAAGCCCTATCAGATTTCATGGATCAAAGATGAGCATACACTCTTGGTAAGTGAACAATGTTATATGAATTTGAAGATTGGAAAATACTATGATAAGGTGTTATGTGATATCATGCCTATGGATTGTTGTCATATTTTGTTGGGTAGACCTTGGCAATATGATAGACATGTTATATATGATGGGAGATTGCATAAGTATACTATTGTGGCTTATGGAAAGAAACAAATCTTGTTATCATTGATGGAATAACCTGTTAGTAATGTTTGCACATCTGTGAAAGTTTGTTTGATGGAAGGAAGAAGGTTTGTTAACTCTTTGAAGAGGAATGATGTATGTTTTGCTGTGATTCCTAATAAGCTAAGTAAGAAAATAGAGGATAATGTCCTTGAGGAGATTGATAAGTTACTCACCGAGTACAGTGATATCATTTCTGATAATGTACCTAATGGTTTGCCACCGAAAAGAAGCATTGATCATTGTATGAATCTAATCCCTGGAGCTACTTTACCGAATAAGGCACCTCATCGGTTGACACCTACTGAGAATCATAAATTGAACTGACAGATTCAAGAGTTACTGGAAAAAGGTTTGATTAGAGAAAGTTTGAGTCCTTGTGCAATACCTATTGTATTGGCACCGAAGAAGAAAGGAGAATGGAGAATGTGTATTGATTCCAGAGCAATCAATAAGATAACAGTGAAGTATAGGTTTCCTATACCAAGAATGGATGACATCATGGATAGTTTGACTGGGGAAAAGTATTTCACAAAGATCGATTTGAAAAGTGGGTATCATCATATCAGAATCAGAGAAGGTGATGAGTTGAAGACTGCTTTCAAGACAAAAGAAGGTTTGTATGAGTGGTTGGTTATGCCTTTTGGTTTAACTAATGCACTAAGTACTTTTATGAGGCTGATGAATGAAGTTTTGAAGAAATTATTGGGTAAGTTTGTGATTGTATATACTGATGATATTCTAATATTTAGTAAGACTAGAGAAGAACATTTTTTGCATGTTAGACAAGTTTTACAGAGGTTGAAAGAGGAAAAGTTGCTGATAAATCTGAAAAAGTGTTCATTCATGAAAGAAGAGATTGTGTATTTTGGATTTGTTATTTCAGTAGATGGTTTGAAGATGGACCCTAAAAAGGTTGAAGCTATTTTGAATTGGCCTACACCTGTGAATTCTAGTGAGGTAAGATCATTTCATGGTTTGGCAAGTTTTTACCGAAAGTTTATAAGGAATTTCAGTTTAATTTGTAATGCTATGACTGAGACTATGAGAGGAGATAAAAATAGAATTCAAGTGGACACATGGAGCTGACAAAAGTTTTGAGACTCTGAAGCAGAAGGTTGTTGAATTACCTATTTTGGCATTACCTAATTTCAATAAAGTATTTCAAGTAGAATGTGATGCAAGTGGAAGTGCAATTGGAGCTATACTGAGTCAAGAAGGTAAACCTGTTGCTTTCTTTAGTGAAAAGTTGAATGATGCTAGAAGGAAATATTATGTGTATGATCAAGAATTCTATGCTATTGTTCAAGCAATGAAGAAATGGAGACATTATTTGATATCAAGTGAATTTGTGTTGTATACTGATCATAAGGCTTTACAATATTTGGGTAGTCAGAAGAAGTTGAATCAGAGACATATGAAATGGGTTGAGTATTTACAAAGTTATACATTTGTGATAAAGCATAAGAGTGGAGTTACTAACCGAGTTGCTGATGCATTACGTAGAAGAAGATCTTTGATGACTGAGATGAAAATTGAAGTTCTTGGTTTTGATGAGATGAGAGATTCTTATGAGTTTGACCCTAATTTTTCTGAGCCATGGAGAAAGTGCAGAGCACCTATTCAAGATCAACAAGACACTAAATGGGATGAATATTTCATTCAAGAAGGTATGTTGTTCAAAGGTATTTAGTTGTGTATATCGAGAGGAGTAATGAGATCTAATCTGATAAAAGAGAAACATAGTAGTGGTTTGGCTGGACATTTTGGTATTGATAAAACATGGAATTTGCTTAAGGAGAAGTACTATTGGCTACAGTTGTATAGAGATTTGTGAAAAGTTGTGGAATTTGTCAAGTTGTAAAAGGAGTAATTCAGAATACTGGATTGTATACACCAATTGTTGTTCTTGAGAAACCTTGAATTGACATCAGTATGGACTTTGTTCTTGGCTTACCAAAGACATTAAGAGGTAATGATTCAATATTTGTTGTTGTGGATAGATTTTCTAAAATGACACATTTTATACCTTGTAGAAAGACATTAGATGTACTACATGTAGCAGATCTTTTCTTTAAGGAAATTATCAGATTGCATGGATTATCGAGGAGTATTATCTCTGACCAAGATAGTAAATTTGTTGGTTATTTTTAGAAAACACTTTGGAAGAAATTTGGCATTGAGTTGAAATATAGTTCTACATTTCACCCACAAATTGATGGACGGACTGAAGTTGTGAAGAAAATTTTGGGAAATCTTTTGAGATGTTTAGTTGGAGACACACCGAGTAATTGGGATTCTATGTTGGCACAAGCAGAGTTTGCATATAATAATTCAATGAATAGGAGTACTGGAAAGACACCATTTGAAATTGTGAATGGCACACAACCGAGAGGAATATCTAATTTGAGAGACATTGGTGATGAGAATAAGAACAGTGCTGAAGGAGTAAAGTTTGCTGAGTACATGAAAACATTGCATGAAGATGTGAAGTTGAAGCTGGAAGACAGTAACTAGAAATACAAAGACATAGCTGATAGATCAAGAAGACATAAAACTTTTGATGTTGGTGATGAAGTGATGGTTCATTTGAAGAAAGGCCGATTTTCTATTGGAACATATGGGAAGTTGAAGATGAAGAAGTTTGGACCTTGTAAGATTTTGAAAAAAATTGATAGTGGAAATGTATATGAAATTGAGTTACCTGATGACATGGACATATCACTGATTTTCAACATTGCTGATTTGTATGAGTATCATGAACCTAATGAAGAAGTAACAGTACTGACAAAATATCCTAAGAAGCAGAATGATGAAGTTGAACAGATTTTGAAGGAAAGAGTTGGCAAGAGTACAAGGGGAAAACAATATATGGAATATCTGGTTAAGTGGAAGAATAGACCAATGGAAGATAGTTCATGGATTTCATAGTTTGATTTGCATGCAGCTCAAACTAGACCTACCAAATGATTCAAAGAATCATTTCAAAATAACCCCAGGTGTCTGATGCAGGAGCATCTCAAGTCCTTGGCAATCCTATGTCACCAAAAATAATTTGGAAGTTTATCTATGTTGCTCGATTCCTGCTTTAACTGAGTTGGTCAGTAGTTGGTTGGTTTCCTTTGGTTACCGAGTGTGGTCGGTTATCTCCTGGGCGGTCAGTTATTTCATTGGCATTCGACATTTCCTGTCTACTGCTCGGTTATCTTGCTTACTGACAGATTTAGTTTTAATTCTTTTTGTGGCTGACTTGTGCATTTATATTGGATCATGGATTTAATGTTGGTATCCATCATTTGGAAGTGTGTGGTCCTAGATTTGACCTTTCCTTCCATTGATTGTAGATCTGAAGGCCGACTTAGTTCGGTAGCTTCTTGTATAAATGTAGATGTTTAGTTGTAGTTTAGGGGGTAGTTTTTGGAGATAGAAGATGGTAGACATTAGATTAGAGATTTGTGGTAGATCCTCGCATGTTTGAGGAATTCTATAATTCATTGTAATATTAGGCCCTAATTGGGAAGGCCTTACAACCCGACATGTATGGTTCCATTTGATGATAATATATGAAAGATCTGGCATTCTCTCTCTCACTATTGTTGTTTGTTGCTTTCGCATGTGTGTTGCAAGCTTGGATCATTAGGGTATGCCATTATTTTGCCCCTCTTGCTCCCTGCCTTGCATCAAAATCCAAAGGTCTCTATCTCCTCAGTCTAAATCCCAAATTATGCCTTTGTAGCCTCTCACTTACATACAAAAAGAAGGAAATTTGTTGGGTTGATGGGGGGTTTGCTTAGATTAAACCCTGGTTTCAGAATTAACCAAGAAATTGAAATAAATTGAATTGGAAATGAAAGAGTGATGCAATGTAGCAAAGGTCATATCATAAAATTGAATTGATTATGTTGACTTGTAGGGTTAACTTTATGAAAAATTTATCATGGATTTCATCATGAATGCTTTAGATCTAAACTTTACTTCTTGTCTTCAATGATGCTTGATCACTTTCTCATATAATGTTCTCAAATTCAAATTGGAGATGTGTGTTTTGAAATGAGGAGGGGTAAGGTTGTTTTTATACTTCTCCTAGCAACCAGTTTTGTATTTTCAAATTTGACCAACACAAAAGAAGTTTCCCTACTCCCACAAGCTATTTGTTGACCGATTTGAATTTGGGCCACTTTTATTGGGGCAAGGCCTCCTTGGGCAATCCTATCTTGGGTCAAGGTCACCCCATGCAAGCTTGACCTCCCAACAATGTCAGGGTCAAGGACCTAAGGTCCAAAATGCAAACGACAAGCCAAAATTTGAAGCAATATGAGCATAATTAGGCATGAAAGGTTATAAATGCTAATTTAAGGCTTAGATAAGCACAAAATTGTATGCATATACAACTTACAATACTATAGAAATACTAGATAGAGACAATGCCTTCTTCCTTAAAAAATACATTGTTCTCAATTATGATGGATGATAAATGCCTTTGCATGATTATTTAATGAAAATTAAAGATATTCACAACCAATTAGAATTCATTGGTTACAATATGGAAGAAGAAGATATTATCATCATAATGTTGAAAATATAACCACTATCCTATGAGCATTTCATAGAAACACTCAAGATCACCTCTACTAATGTTGACCTGAAGTTTGATGATTTGTCCAACAAATATTTGTTACTGGACATATGGTAGAAATAATTTGGTAGCAACAATGATTCATTGAGTGTATAATAGGCCTTTACAACCAAGTACAAAGACAAATGAAAGTTATCTTATTTAAAGCGACAAGGAAAACTTGATGATACTTCAAAGATTCTAAAAACTATCACATGCCACTATTTTGTTAAACTTGGTCATATGAGGAAGAATTGTAGAAAGAGGTTGGCTAATAAAGTCCAATTAGGGAGGGTCTCAATAGAAGGCCCACATTGTAGAGCATTTAAAGATGGAGTTAGCCTTCAGGCCAAATAACCAATAGATCATGCAAATTGTTCTGTGTGGTATATTGATTCTACAACTTCTCAATGCTTTACAAGCTAGAAAGATTGGTTCACTGAGTATACAACTTACTTAGATATGGTAATATTTGGTGGTGGTGAAGAGTATATATGTGTTGGTAAAGGCAATGTTTAGATAAACTTAGGATAAGGTTTCATTTTCATCATGAGAAGAATGGGAAGATAGATTCTCAACAATAGTGGGATTGTCATTAATAGACATAGTGGTATCATCAACATTCCTAGGCAACATAAAGGACTCAGGGTCAAAGGAACCCATAAGTCTATGATTTCTTCTCATTGAAATGCTATATGTAGGACTCAAGGTTATGACACTCATGCACATGGTAGTGAAATAAAGATATGTTCAAAAAATACAAATGCAAGTATTCACCAAGTTCATCCAAAATAAATGTAATTAAGACATGTAGGAGACATAATTACACATGAAACCCAATGAATTGAATAATGCAATGCATATAAATAAGATCTAGACACCAAATCAGAATGAAAATATACTGCGTTTGGTTCACTAAAATGTAACATAAGAGATTGGTGTTGATGATAATAGGAGGTTCTAATGTAATTCCCAAATATGACATCAAATCAACCTTTGTTACATTGGAAGGAATATGATCCACTAGGATTGAGTAGTCTTAAGTGTTGATTAAGTGAAATGATCCTTCATTGTAATCAAGGTTGCTTAGTAAATATAATAGAACAATGCAAGATTGAAGGCTAGAAAGTAAGAAAAGATGAATTTGAAAATGTATAGAATAACAAAAAAATAGACAGATGAATTCTATAACTAGAAACAAAGACCAAAGACTATAACTAGCCTATAAATTCAATTAGAAGCTATTTTGGGGGGACTATGTTGACCTAGTTGACTTGTTCATAGGACTAGGTCATCTGGATCAACTTTTTCCCTGCACTTTCTAGTGACTTCAGTTGCAGATTGTAGTTGAGGTCCTGAACTTCCCAAATCTGATCCTGGAATTGGCGTCACCTATTCTTGCACACAAAAAAGAGAGGAAATTTTGTGTAGAAAGGGGTTATCCTTAATCAAACCTTAGTTTATGAATCAACCTTGAAATTGAAATGAAATATGCATGAAAGGAAATCTTCTTGATGTAAAGTAGATGCTAGATCTAAAATCAAAATGCTTATACCTTCACAAACAGACTTGGTGTCATAATGTCTATGAAGATGCTTGTATTTGTTTGAATGCATTTATTGAATTGTGAACTATGGAGAAGAATCAAGGATGCCTTTTACAAATGCATAGATCAACAAAACTCCTCAAATCTCTAATGTTGTCATGCTTGATGTCTCTTTCCTTAAGAAGGAATATATTCACATTGATATTCATGTATTTATGTTTTCACTAGGATGAACAAACATGATAGGAAACATCACATCCCAAATTTCATCTTTCATTTGTTACATTAGAAAGGGGAAATTACTTTCTAGGCTTAAGATGGACTCAAGCATTGACTGGGTGTAAGGTAATTCTCCCTTTTCTAAAGAGTAGAATTATTTGGTTGAATTTAGAATGGAAAGATGAATCAAATAGGTTGCAATAGGATGAAAGGAGGAAAATTTTATGTATACATACAACAAATACACTTATATGATGATTTCATGACCAAATTTGAGATGTAGAAAAAGCCTTTGAACTGCACTAGAAGTTTCAACCAATTCTACCTATTAGGGGTGACTTGGACTACAGGGGGTGACTTGACTCACCCTTGCTTTTTGGATTCACCCTTTCTCTACCAAAAATGGATGAAGAAACCTATGATTAGAAGTAGACTTTTATGCTAACCTAAATCAAGATCCAAAGATCCACCACCTATCACCTACACACAAAAAATGGGAAAAATGTTGGGAGAAAGGGGTTTGCCTTATTCAAGCCCCTATATAAGAATTACACTTGAATTGAAATTGCATAAAGGAAAGAGCATGTTTTTAGTAGTAGAGGCTTGACAAGATGTTACACCTTCACAAATGTTGGATGGCTCATGACGATGCTTAAAAATTGTCTTGATGTAGTCTTGACCTTGGATATAGGATAGGAAGAACTTGAATGCCTTCACACATGCTAGGATCTAGAAATTAATCCCTATCTTCCATGATTGATGCTTGAATTGACTTGATTGCTCCTTCAATTCTTGATTTTCTTGAATGCTTTATTGAGAATTTGATTTCCTTAATTGATTCATGGATCACTTTATGGATTCCAAGATGAGGGAGGTAGATTTTCATTTATATATCTCCTAGCCATTTTGGGGATAAAACATTGAAGGAGGTTGATTAAGGATTTGAAAGCCCGCTCAAAACCAAAACTCCAAACCCCAATTCAAATTTGAACCAAAGTTCACTTATAAGGGGTGATTCCTAATGTAAAAGTTGGATAATTTACCACCCACACATCCTAGGTTACCCTTGACCAGGGAAAAATGTCTAAAATTTTAATTGGGGACCAATTTTGATATTGAGAATTCCAAAAATGTGCACAAAATTGGGGTTTGGTCAAGAATAATGAGCATGAAAGCCTTGAACACTAAAATATGGCCTAAACAGGGACCAAAATTGTAAGTGATTAAAATTTAGGATGTTACATGCCCTATTATGTTTTTGGGTCCCCAACTATCCTTTTGACAAAGATATGATGTGTTGTAGGCTGATAATAAGGTTGGTTGTTAGAAAAGGATTGGACAAGCTTGAATAATGCTCTATGTTCCTCCATATTGGAATTTTTGGGTATGTGGTTTGGTGGACATGGTTAGATGGTTTGTGCAATATTTTAGTTTAAATATATTTAGATGATTTTCTCCACAATTGAAGATTTGTTGTCACAAGTGTGGTATTGTTGTTTGTGTTGGCTCTTGGTCAAGTCAACTATTTGTGGTGACTAGATTTGAGTTTTATTGGAATAGATATGGATTGATGAAAGAGTTAAGAGGTTAAGGATGATCATGTTGTGGTGTGTTTGGCTCTAGTTGGTACTATGCGATTTGAAAAATGTTTTTGGTCTAACCGATCACCTATTTTTAATATTTTTCTACACATTACATTTGGGTCCAGCTTTGGAGGATGATGCAATGAATTTAATTTAATTATGTCATTTGAATAATATTTATTATGATGGATTTTGATGTCCCATTTATCTCCTGGAGTGGACCACATTGAGTATTTGTGTTCATGTTGGCAAACCTAGTTCTTACAATGTCTATATTTTTCATGGTCGACCTTGTTGATATTTTCACTTGACAAATCACTATATATATGAGTGGATTTGGATGAGTTAAGTATGAGTGTGTGTGTGTGTGTGTGAGGTAATTGTGAAATATGTGTGGATCAAATGTGAATATTGAGTAATGCAAATAAGGAAGAACAAAATTGTGAATTGTTAAATCAGAGAAAAAGGTTATAGGAGTTGATCAAGAGATCCAACATCTTTTCATTTTTTCTTTGTGCTTGTTGGAAGATAATGCTTTAAGTAATATTGTGAATATCTATATTTGTTGTGCAAGTTTCCTTGGGACTAGTTAAATCCCTATAAATGCACATAAACAATCAAGGACAGTGAGTTCCTTAACTTTTGGCCTAAAACTTTGTAATCATTTGTTTCATATAGTGAGTAAGATTCTCACCATGGTTTTTACTACTTTAGGTTTACCATCTAAATTTGGTGTTCATGTGTGTATGATTTAATTGCTATATCTTTTGGTGCTAATTAGTTGGTTCAATAAATATTAGTTGAGAACTGTGGCAAAATTGTGAAATAATTATTTTTGTTGATTCACCCTCCCCCCCTCTCAACACCAAGTAGTGTTCGATAGGGAGAACTTAGCCAGGGTAGCATGAAGCTTCTCAACAAAGATCATACTTTGTACCAACATCATTACAATGTTGAGAAGTAGAAATGACATTTAAATATTGTTTATTATTTTGAGTGTTATATGTGTGCTTAACTACATTATAATAGGATTTTGTGTCACATGTTGACTACTACTACTTTGAGTGAGTTGTTTTGCAAATTTCAAGTAGTAAGTTGGGGATTTGAGATTTCTCTAATGGGAAGAATAATTTTGATTTGAGGTTGACAAATATAAATTATTTTCACTATACCTTGATTGACCTCTTTATTTACTACAAGTTCATCTTCAGAAGAGAGAGCATTAGAAACATTTCTAGTGATATCCTCCTCTTGCACCAAAATATCCTCATGAGTAGGACCAATTCTAGGAGAGGGAAAAGCATGATTCATGAATGCCTCATCTCTAAAAGAGATTTATTTTAAACTATTGGAGTTTGGGGCATCATTAGGGGAATTATTAATGGTAACATCCTCTTTTGCTAAAATATTTTCATCGGTAGGACTAATTTTGGGATAGGGATGAGCATGATTCACCGATGTTTCATCTCTGGAAGCGAGAACATTAAGAAAGGTGTTATTGGTATCATCCTCTTGCCCCCAAATATCCTTACCAATAGGAGGATATCTAGGAGAGGGATGGAGTGTTATGAAAATATCTAAGAAACTAACACATCCATAAAATGGCTTCATTGTGAAAATAACTTAACCAATTATACAAGCACCTAATGAGATATTGAAATAAACATATTTTTCTTGTAAACTATAACATATGCTACTAACTAACTATTAGTCCCAGTTTCTATTTTGGTCCTTGGTCTTTCTTAAGTAGATGTGTGTCTCCAAGCTTTGTCTCTTCATCAAAATATGCCCTTCACAAACTTTCCTATTGTCCTCGTAATTGGTTCATATGTTGTTTTTGTTTTCTCGATCACTTAACTTTGTAAATCTTGAACCGTCTTGAACACTCTTAAACACCAGTGAATAGCCTAGAACTATGTTCACATAGGTTCAAAGGTGTTCACATATTTCTAACATTTTGATTGAGTTTTCAGATTTGTAGGCGATCGGTTGCACTTTTTGAAAATGCTCGAAAAGGGGGTAAAGTAAAGACAATATGAATCGTAAGAAGTTTCAGATTAATGATTTTGGGTATGGAATTTTGTCTCAAGTTTGTCGACAGTGAATGGTATGGAACATGGAAGCACAGTTGATAACCCCAGAGAACTTGGTTCCTGTATGTTCGAGGGAGTTCAGTGACGTTAGCAAGAGCATGAGTTTCTAAAGGTAGCGATGTTTTGGGACCCACAATAAAAGGAATTAAATGCTATTACGTAATGGACTCAATCAAGTACCTCCTTGGTTTGCGCAATAATAATTAGAAGTGATGGCCTTAGGACTTGTTTAAATAATGATTATAGCCACTTGATTTAAATGTCAAATCAAATCTGTAGCATTAATTGCAAAGATTTGTAATAAATTCAGGTACTCTAAAGGTATACTTAAGCTTAATTATGTGTTCATTTTTATTACAAATGCTTAAGTGTTCTTCAAGAGATGGTGCACGGAGGTAGTCCTGGCAATGCTTTGTGATCAATGGTGTCTGCAATTCTGAGGTGAGTTAGCTGTTCTCCTTGTATTTTTAAAAAAGTTTTATTGATCAGCGGCAAAGGGTTGGAGGTTATTTGCAGTGAAAATGAAGTCAGTTTTTCATTTATTTGGGAATTCTTCCAGTCTGGTGTGTGATGGTCCTATAATTACACACACTTATTTAGAAGGGTACGACATTGAAAACCTACCTTCTCGACTATTGAATTCCCTAGATGACACACCAGCCCTAGAGATTATCCATAGTGATTTATGTTCTACAGCCACATTTGCTCCCGCCATTACCTGTCCAGAGCTCATTTTCAAGTGTATTCAATGTTATGACGTGAGGACTGAATCTATAAAGAAGAAAGATGGCTCTGTTCTGATACCCATTAAGAGGGAGTTAGTTGCTCAAGCCCTGCAAATACTAGAAAAGGATTTCTCTTCCTTCTCGCCAGCCCAATCTATTGTAAAATTTAATGAAAATAGAGATGCAAATCTCACCTCTATAGCTAAAAACTGGTTACTGAATCCTCAGAGGGGTGGTTCCCACCTCCTGAAGAAATTTAATTGGACCCATGTTCGTCCATACATCAGTGACCTCATAGTCATGTTGCATCGGGTCAGTGGTTCTCAAGTTGCCTTTTTATTTGCTGACTGGATGTACTTTTATGTCTAGATTATCTTGGAAGGGACCCAAACTCTAGACTGGGCTGAGTTGATCGCAAGCTCCCTACGGGAACAACTTAACGCATTCAGGTTAACAGGGAGTGGCTTCTTTATGTCCTCATATCTGATTTACTGCCTTGCATGTAGCAGAACCTGGCTTGGCCTCCCTCATGAACCTTTGGTTGCTGATATGTGTGTGTATGAATTCTATCCTCTCTTATAGAAAAATAAAGCTATTGAAGGCTATAGAAAAGTCCATGATACCTTTCTAGGCAAACTATATTATGAACTGGTTAGTACACTTGGTAAAAGAATCAATCCTGAAGCTCAGACTTTGATAACCAAGTATGGGAGCTACTACATTCAATTCCCAAAATTTACCTATATCAGGGTTGGTGGATTCGAAGATCAACCGTTAAGGCTTCCTAGGTACACCTTTGAATGCTTTGTATTGGCTGAAATCTACCAGCAGTTGTCAACAGTTTTGAAAAGATTTTTACTAGAGGAAGAATGGATTAAAGTTTTCCCTATCACTTTAGGAAGGTTATCATGCAATACTATGGTAGATGCTGTTAGCATTGGGTCCGGTATCCATCATTTCAACTTCAAATTTTAAGCAGAATGGGTGGGGTTTGACAATAAAAACTATGCTAGTGGAGTCCTGGGCCTTAGGGCACATATGTTTCCCGTCCCTCACCTAGAAGATTTCTGGGAGGATTGCAATGATGAGTCACATGTAGAAGAAAGAGAACATAGTCGATTGTGTGTTTCATAGATTTAGTCCATGAGGTTGCAAATAAGTGTAGAGGGGGTCATTGATGATGGGTCAGATATGTTTGATCCTAATTACAAAAAATCTATTGAGATAAATGAAGTGGTTGTAGATTGGTCTAAAAATGAGGAGGATGACATTGAGGAGAGAACTTCACATGTGATTCACTTAACCAATGAGTGGCTACAGAGAAGAAGGAAGATCAAAGAAGTTAGAGTAGAAAAAGAAGAAATTGCATGTTCTCCTTTAGACCCTTCTGTTTCTATTTCTAATTCACCTACACATATTGGAACTGCAGGGGCTACTGAGAAATCTCAAGTCAAGAACTCAAAGAAGAAGATTGTAATTGATATTCTCCCAACTTCTTTACCACAAAGGGTGACAAGATCTAGAACCAAGTCAAAAACAAAGAAAGATATGGCTCAGGTAGAATCTCAGACAATTAACCTGGATGATGACAAAATGGAAGACATCAGTTTCCATATATCTGAGAATGAACAAATAGGGAAGGACCTCTTTGACCTAGATGATGTTACATTGGAAGTGATATCCACACCTATGAAGACACCGAAACAATCCTTGAGCACTGGAGTTTCACTTCCCTAGCCGTTATTTTCTATAAGTGAAAAGCACAATTTAGTTCCTGCTTCAATTCGTGTTAAGGATATTGTAAGTAAATATGTTCAAAAGACTCCTAAGATGAAAAAAGTAAAGAGCACAGCTCGCATGTTTACTAATGTGAAAAATGGAAAATGGACCACTGAAGTTGCTACCTACAAACCTAAGGAGGGTAAGGAAGATGAACAGGAGGTTAAGGCTGAAGACTTTGAGATTACCAAGGTAGAGTTGGGAAACATGGACAGGGCTGGCAAAAATAACCTATTCAAAGAGACTCCATAGCAAATGCTGAACTCTTCTTGGTAGGATGGAAAAGAAAAGAAGGAATTGAAGCAAAGTATAGTGACTTTATCTTAGTTCATTAACACCTTCTGTAGCTTTGATGCCACTCCTCTAGTTCAATCTCCCCAAGTCTTTGACCCAGAATCGACTGAAAGCAAGAACTTCCTTAACCAAGTTCAAAGGGGACGTGCCCTCATAGTTTCTATGGAGGAGTGGATCTATGAAATCATTGAGAGCAGTTCTAAGTATTTAAAAGATGTGCATGAGGTCCTGCATGATACAGAAGTTATGATAGGGGAACTACAAGCTCAAAGGCAGGTATGGGAGAGGGATGAAGAAAAATGGTTTGGTGCTATGTCGAAGTTCCTTGAAATTGAAAAAGCATGGCTATGTAAAGTTTTGCATAGACCAGGGTGTCAAAGGACAAGATAAGTCCACCTTCTTTGTTCTCAGGAAAAACATAAGTTGGCATTTAAGTACTGTCAAAAGTAGTATTTCTGAGAATAAGGACATCGAACATGAGATCAAACAGCTGCAAAAAGCCATGATCACTGAGCTTAAAGTGATAAACTTTGCTCATACATATACAGCTGCTATGGGAGAATAGGAATAGAAGATAGCCCTCATTGTGTTTGAAAACACCATGAGGAAACTGAAGGATAAACTAAACCCTAAATCCTCTGACTTAACCTAGGTTGCCCGAATAGAATCAATGCTCTATCTCAGTGTGGACTAGTTTCCTTTAACCGTCGAGAAAGTCAGGAAATCAAGGTGGGCCAAAGAATCTGTGATGATTAGGGTCGTGAACTTGAGGGTACCGCACATGCAGCATGCCAAGGAACTACTGCAGGCACATAAGCAACTGGAGATGACAAAGCAGTCTGCAGCGGAAGGAGAGAATATCACTGGTGAAGAAGAATGCGCCTCTGATAAAGATGTAGAGATTGATATTTAATCTTATCATTTTCATGCTTTAAAACTCATAGGGCCAGGTGTCCTTTAAACTCTTTAAGTTACTTTAACTATTTAACCGAGAGGTTGGGTTTTTCGGGAGACCTCCCGGATCTGCAAAAACTTTAAGTAGCTTAGTTTTTGTAGAAGAAAGGGTTAGAAAATTTTGGAAAAGTAGACTTAGTATTTTTTTACTTTTAATAAGTTTCTTTAAATTAGAACTTTCAGATATTCTGAGTTGGCTGTATAAGGATTTCATTTTCTATTACATGTTTTGGTCTGTGTTACAAAAATAGGGATCTGATTATATATATATACTTGCTTCAAACCTTTGTAGTTTGAATTGGATGAACATATGTCCTGTGTTTGATTGATGTGTTCATTTCTGGTATATGAAATCTTAGCCAGCATCTTGGGATTTTTTTTTATAATCTATATTTTAATCATTACAATTTAGTTCCAAAGAATTATATGTTATGGAGATAGGAAACTGTGATTTTCTGTGTGATTAAGTCTTTCTCATAAAGTAGTCATTTAGATGCTAAACATCTGAAGAATGTTATAGCATTCTTATAGGCTTTTAGGTCAAAAGCTAAAACCAAGATAATTAGTTTTGAAAAATTTGAATTGCAAATCAGATTAGGGAGCTGTACCTAGGAAAGAATTCAGAGGGAAGTGAAGAACATTCAACACTTACCCAACTGTTAGTAAAGATTGGTCTTAAAAAGGGCAATAGAGAAGATTTATAAAGGCTTATAAATGTAGTTAGGAGACCATTTAAGCCCATTTCCACAAATCTTACCCAAAAAGTGTCAAACAATGGAGTAGTTTCATATAGTCTAGCGAGTTTTTTCTTATTCACTATTTGGAATTATCTATCTTAGTCTACTTTGTACTCTTTTAGCCTCCTCTATTGTTAAATATAAACTTGCACACACAAAAATGGGAAAAAAATGATTCTTTTATATAGGGGCTTGCTTAATTCAAACCTTGTGTTGGTGTTCCCACCTCTAGAATAGCAATGGTCTGTAGGGGTTCACTTGATCCTATCATCCTTGTTGAACCCTTGTTGGTGTATGGATCATAGTGGCCCTATCCAACCCTCACTAACTATCTTGTGTTACCTAGATTACAATGATTTTCTCTTTGTTGAGAATAGATTTTTTCTCTACTCTAACAAGGAACAACATACTCATACATAATCCTATAAAAGGTATCCTCTTGTATAGCTCTACTCATCATCTATAGATATTCCTATTGTGATGTAGCCTCTTATATAACTATAGCCATCATGTCTAGATCAACCCTTTGCAATTGTGATATAGTTGTATCCCTCTTAGCCTTGATTTGGGTAGGTTCATCTCTATCCTTGTCTCTCTCTTGATGAACCTTAGCTATATTTGTAGCTAAGCTTTAGCTTCATCCCTATATCAATGAAATGCATTTAGCTATGATAGTAGCCTAGACAATTACTCATCCCTATCATCTATACTTTGTTGACCCTATCCAACAATCTCTATAGGTTCTCTAGTTTTATCTTGTCTGTCTAGTTTATCTTGTCTATCCAATCTCTCATCTTTGTCTTATATAACCCATCTATTGTGTATGTCTAATCCCTCCATCCAACTTTTATATCATATAAGTCCTAGAACTCTAAGATAACCTACACATCCTGATATCTTGCTTATTTATCTTTATCTATATCCCTTGAGGTATCCTCATGGACCCTTCTTTGTTCTTTATATTGACATATCTATCCTTGAATCCGCATTATTCTTGACTCTATCATTATAAGTAGTTTGTGCCTCGACCACCACTTATCATAATCCTTTGTAGTGCCTAAATCTTCTATATCAACACATGTAGATCTCATCACATAGATTCTACCTGATCAAAATATACTATGGACCTCTCTATTGAGACCATCATCCCACACTCATGTCCCTCTATCCATGTCCTAACAAACACTACCCCTCTTCTAGGAACCATTTGTCATTATTTAAATTATTTGCATACCCTCTCTAACAAGAACCTATTAATGACATACTGTATCCACTTGACTAGGTATCTAGGTTTTCTATGGTAGGATAGATCCTTCTATACTTCGGTCATACCTTGCACTCCTTCCATGGTCTCCATATGAAGAAGTCTAGGTAATTTATTACTTGTCTCCATGATGGCATGTCACCTAGTTATGTGTATGTCATAGGTCCACCATAGAATTAGATGTAAGGAAATCCTTTTCTTTGTATCTAGTCTATAGAAGGTCAAGTAACTACCATGTGCCCCATGCCTATATGCGTAAGTGAGTCACTCCACAAGACAAACTAGCTTATACCACATCATGCATATCATGGTATAGGCAAGCTAGGACACATGGTTCCCATGCATAAGTAGTATCTTCCTCTAGCACCCCCTCCATCATTTTACCTCTTTATTATGGAACCCTCACACTCATCAGTTTGGGACAAGTACCCCTCAATAAAGTTGAGTAATAAAGCTAATAGAGTGTTGAACCTAGCTACTACATCTTGTAGATCTATAACATGTTTATTGATACTTAGATGTTTTATTATGATGATCAAGGCCTCCTCTCTATCATCAATTTAATAGGTCACTCATTCCCCATCTATAGGAATTTGTAGGATCCTCTATATGTCATATAGTGTTATAGTAGCCTTCCTTATCAATAGGATGAAGGCAATATGCTCACTATGCCATCTCCCTACTAGATTTGTCATCATAGTGAGATTTCCTTGATCACAAGCATATATGTGATGTACCAAAGGCCAATCATTACTAGAATGTCCCCTCTCTCTTTGTTAATTGTGACCATAGTGTTAGGAGTCTCGAGTGTCATTCATGTGACTAGAGGGGTCGTATCTCCTCCTACTACATCTATTAAACCCAAGTGTCAAATAGCTTTTTTTCCAAGCCTAATTTTGACATAGTAATTATAGTAATTAGCCTCCTTGTTTATTCAACCATGTCACTCTAATAGTGATCTACATCTTTGCCTTCTCATTTTTTCATGCCATTAGTCAAATTGCATTTTCCTTTAAGCCATTTGCATTCTCATAGGTAAGTATTTTCCTCTTTTATCCCCTTATTAACCTTTGTGGTGCTTGATGTCACTTGCACAATGTGATATCACATAATAGACATATAGTGTCATGCCCCATGGTCGTGTCACCTAGGTGCGACAGGGTGCATTACTATGCACCTCCTTGCCAAACTTGAAATTTTAAAAAAAGAAAAAGAAAAACCTTGGTTTTAAGCCTCCCCTAATTTCTAAACTCAAACCCCTATTTTATCCTCACTTTTTCAAAACCCAATTTTCCCAACCTTGGTTTCTAACCCCCATTTAATCTTCCTTTTTCAAAATTTAGTTTTCTCTAGCTTAGTTTATAATCCCGAAATGTATCCTAGTTTTTTCAAAACCTTAACTTAAACTTATTTTGTTCTCCCCCCAACCCTCAAATCTAAACCCTAGCATGAAAATTAATAAAAATTTACATGAAAAATGCTTGAGTTAGAGACAAACACTTACCATTGGACTCACATAAACCACCCACTTTTGGAATTGAACTCTCTCTGCCTAGTTGATCTTGTTAACTATTCCTATCATCGTCTTCTCCTCTTTTTCTCCTCTTGAGCTCTCACTTTCTAACTTGTGAATGTGAAAATGAACTCCTTTAGACCCACTTCTTCCTATTTATCCTCCCACTTGAGCCCTAATTTAATCTTCTTGACTCCTTTTTTTTTGCCTCACCTTTTTAATCCTATCAAGAGTTTGACCTGAAACTAGATTTTCTCATCAGCCTCCTGAGGAACATCCATCCTACATCCACTCTATTACTAGGGCATATTACAAGTATTTTTTTCCTTTGAAACAATGCCATGAAAATCACTATCTCAAAGATGGACAAAGTGTAGGCATCTAAATTTGATTATGCATGTTTTTCCATATCATCCATATCATTGTTCTTCCATTCTTTATTATTAAATAAGTTTAAATTATTTAATTAAGCTAATTTTATCTAATGGTTAAATAATATTTAACTATTTAATTTTCTTTTTTATTAATTACCTTTTTCTATCTATAATTAATTGAATATTTTTATTTAAAATTAATTCACCGTCTTTATCCTTGTTTAGGGGGGAAATGGTGTTGATGAATTGAACAATGTAAACTATATGAAGTGTATTCATTAATTAACCATTTCCATCCTAACATTCAAAATATAAGAGAAAGAGGGGCTTCCAAACGTATCTCTCAATATAGCCTAGGTTAGATTAGCAAAACCCAATGCTAAACCCAAATTATACTAAGGAATTACACAAGAAAGTCCTCTTTCATGCAATGTAAGATTTGATTAAGGTTGTGTAAATATACTTGTAGAATTGAACAATTTGATTTAGCAAGATAAGAAATAGAGGTCTAGGTGCTAAATGTAAGCAATCAACCCAATTAAGATGTGATAACAGATCTAAACTAAGATTTGAAATAGATAATGAAGTACTCACCTTGAAATATGAAGAGGCATATGCTTTTCTTCTCTAAAAACTATTGGTTTGGACCTGTAACTGAATTTCCAATTGTAGATTTGCGATCATGGCTGCAAACCCAGAAAATGCTAAAAATCTCAAGCTACTAGGAACATGTCGACCATGTCATTGTGTTCCAAAACATGTCAATCTAAGTCACCATGTTCATGAGGCATGTTTCTGAAGTCGACCCAGATTCTTCTAATAGATCTCTGTCTGCAACTTCCAGATCTGTACTTGCAATTTTGAGATCCTGCTCTTGCATATAAAAAACTAGGTTTTTGGGGTTGGGTTGGATAAGGGCTTGCCTTGATCAAGCCATAGATTGAGGAATCAACCTTGAACTAAAATGTAAATGTGTAAATGAAACAAGACAAATGTAAATATTCACCTTTCTTGAAGAAACCCTTGTTAATAAAGATTTTGTTGTGTTTGTTTGTTGATCTTGAACTTGCAATGCAAGAAATCTCCACAAATGTTATGGATCTACCAAAATCACTTCATGGAGCCATGGATGTAAGTGTGAATCAAATATAGAAGATAATGAATGCCTCAATGTAGATCTCCTTGCTTGATGGCCAACAATATGCTAGATCTTGAAGAGGAAACATGCTCACAAAGGATCCCTGAATCTTTGAAGACTTGAATGCTTGAATGCTCAAATTGTCTCCTAGCTTCTTCTCCTTGCTTTCATGCTTTCTTTTTCTTGCCTTTCTTCTTCTTATGTCTTTTGTTATGTAACATTAGGTGCATAGGCTTCCTTTTATACAAGTTTTCAGGCGAGAAAACAAAGCAAGCCGACGGGGTCACCATATTTTGAGAATTAAATACCTTAGACAACATCGGGCCCAAGGTTCACAAACTCTGAGGAACAGGTCGACCTATTCCATGGTTGGCCCACAAGGAGCTAACCCTAAGGTCTTAGATACTGCATTATTGAAAATAGAGAATATGGGACTGAACATGAGAACGAGGTGATTGAGCACAAATCCATCCATGGTCCAAAAAGTAGAAAGAGGTCGAGAGCTAAAAGGTCTTAAATGAGGAGTGGGTCTATTTTAGGACGATACAATCCTAATATTAATCAAATAATCTTATTATTTAATTATTCTCTCTTATTTTTAAATAGTTTTTTAAAATTATTTAATTAGCTAATATTTACCTATCAAAATAAATTTAAATAATTTATTTGATTTTCCACCTTATATAAATAAAATAATTATTCTATTTGTTTCATCTATTCAATTACATCTCACCCTATCCTTTAACCTCATTAATCCATGTAATTTAGTTCTCGTCCTCTCTTAAATTTTCTCAATGATTGATCTTGTCATTTAATCTACACCATTGATCAAATATAGTGTGATGCATATAAATAAGACCTACATTCACTCATTCTCCCCTATCACTTTTGAGCAACTATAATAAAGTCAAGTTATCACTTTTGTGAGCATTCTAAATCAAGAGATAGAAACTATCAAGAATCAATCCTTTGTGTCATAATTATGCTATTTTGAAGAGCAATCAACACATCAAAGCGTTTGAGAAAATCTCAACAATGGAGTTTCCCAAGGTCTTTGTGTTGGTATTATTGTTTACATTTGATTTTTCTATAAATCTTAGGCTTCATTTTGTGATTGTGTGGATTATGAGTTTGGATCTTGTATTGCATTCATTTAATTATTGTGATTCACATTTTTGAACATTTACACTATTTTTCATGAGTATACTAAACACATCGAAGTTCACTATCACTATATGGTGAACAATAACTACATAACATCCAACACTAGTTTTGTGAGTAGCACACTAATATATTTACCAAATCTCTTATATGCATGAAGTTTAAATCATTTTGAAGTTTATTTCTTTGTTCTCTTGGGTGCATGATGTGATAAGGGGATATTATCAACATCTATTTACATCATTTGTATCACATTAATAATATTTGCATATAACTAACATTGACTAACATAGAACTATTTTACATGATTATAAGTTTTTTTGACCGAGTATGCATGACGCAGTTGGTTATTTACCAATCTTATTTGTATATTTCTATTGATCATATTAATTTTGTCATTGCATTTTAATATTTCTAGTCAAATGAAAAGTCATGGAAAGAACCACCTAGAAAATGATATTTCCTCCTTACTTTTTTATTCTCTAGATCATTTGAGGATAGAAGAGAAGAGCATCATTGATGCTTTATTAAAATGGTCTAGCTTTACACTCATAGTTTATTAAAAAATTCAACCCACCTCATAATTATTTTGATACCATGTAAGATTTGACTATTGATCCATCTAGAATACAAACCACTAAAGGAAAGCAACACTAAGAATAATAAAAAGCATGATAACTCCTTGATTTGGGTGTGCATATTGAAATATTCAAACCAACTGAAATATGCCTTATGATCCAAATAGAGTTCCAAGAAAATTTGGATGACATTTTGATGGTCAAATCTAGGAAAAATCAAAAACCTATTTTTTAATATTTTTTACATTTCAATAACCTACCCTCTTTGAGACATTTGGAGCATTTATTATTATTGCATGGACTCAAAGATCACATTATATATGACTAATATCTCCTTGCAGACCTACTCAACACTTTGGAGTTCTTTTAAATGTATCTAGTATCTTCAATTTTTGATAAGTGAGTTGGGAGTTATTGCTATTGAATGTGCAAGACAAGTGATAGGGGGGTGAATAAGTTGTCCAAAAATTATAACTTTAAAAACCTTTTAACCAGTTCCACCAAACCTACTTTAAACTTGTAATCACTGAAAGATATGAGCATGAAAAACACAAAAACCATAAACACATGAAACATCATGTTTACATGGAAAACCTTATAAAGGAAAAATGATGCAGGAGCATCTTGGGTCTTGGAGCAATCTTGCATCAACCAAAAACATTTCCTGATTTCTGCACCTGTTTGCTGTTGTTTTCTTTATAATTATTGTATTTGTTGGTTTCATGGTGTTTTAAGCTTACATTATTCTGAGGACCTATTTGGGAACCTTCTCCTAAGGTTGCATAAAGATTGGATGGACAGTTTGAAAGTTAGAGTTGTTTCCTTGATGTCGGAGTAGTATTTTCCTACAATTTTGGGGCTGATTGCACACCATGGTGACCTTGATCCTTAAATAAAAATATCTTGTTCACTTAGGGCCTTAAATAGGACATAAATTAATATCATTTCCCAAGAGAGAAAGCCCTAATTCATTATGAGTAAAAAGTTATGCCCATTTTGCCTCGGGACCTATTTTCTGCTAGTTTTCAGGTGAAACGTGTGGTGTTTCTTCTTGCAATGTTCCCTATGATCAAATGGGACCTTTCACACTTAGAGGCATGTTCTTTGGTCATTTTAGGACCTAAATCCAAAGGTGCATCAATTTATATTCATTCTAGCATTAGTTTTGGTTTAAATCTTGAGACTGGACCTATAATGTAATTAAATGCCTGACTGGCCGACTTGTGGCTTAGCTGGCTATATAAGGAGTCTAGATTGATGTAGTAGGGAATCAAGAGAGGATCATGAGGAAGATCCAAGAGGGATAATTATCAAGATATATCATTGGAGAGAAAGATAGGATGCAAGCTATGATTCTGATTTCATAATTCTCATTGTATAAGGCCGAAACCCGGAAGGCCTCACAACCAGGCATGTTGAAAGAAATAATATAATTCTTTGTTGTTGCTGCCAGTTGATTGTCTCATGTCCATTTTTATTTCATTTCTTTCATCTATTTTTATATTGCTTCTGTTTTGTAACTCTAAGTAGGGCTTGTTTGTGGATTCAAGTGGACTCAATTCTGCTTGATTCTGCTTGTATCTACCCTACCCCTGTGTCAAGTGGTATCAGAGCGAGTTCTTTCTTATGGGTTGGATCATGGAGAACCTTATTGGATAGGTTTTAGGGTGGTAGATCTGAGATCTAACCTATAACTTGCAGAAGGTTACAATCTTGCTGGAACCTAATTGTTAAGATGGTTCATGGTAGAGGAAATGATAATGCTATCATGGATATGTTGAGGTAGATTGCAACTAGGCTTGAAGCTATAGAGATAGCCCAGAGAAGAGGAGAACATCTTGAAGATTTTAGTGATGAAGAAGAAGAAGTAGCACCTAATGCTGAACCTAAAGTTGAACAAGATGAGGAAAGACTCTTGAGAGTTTTGTCTAAGGCTAACTCCAGACCTGCAGTTGAAGTTGCTTGCTATGATGGAAGACTTGAGACCGATACACTTTTGGATTGGATCTCTGAGATGGATAAATACTTTGAGTATGAAGGTACTCCTGATAATAAGAAGGTTAAGATAGCAGTCACAAAGTTGAAAGGGCATGCATCTCTTTGGTGGGATCATTTGCAAACTGAGAGACAGAAGAGAGGGAAAGAAAAGATCAAGACATGGATGAAGATGCTTGGAAAGATGAAGAAGAAGTTTCTCCCAGCTGACTACCAAGTTATTCTGATGAGGAAAATGCAAAATCTGAGACAAAAGGACATTAGTGTGAAAGAATATACTGAGGAATTTTACAAATTGGATATCAGATTTGGACATGTGGATGATGAAGTTGAGAAGGTGCTAGATATTTGAATGGCCCGAGGACATCTATTCAAGATGAGATCAACTATGTGAAAATAGATAGTGGGGAAGAAGCATACCAATTTGCTTTGAAGGCTGAAGAATGATTGACAAAAAGATATGATCAAAGACAAAGAGGAAGAGGTGGAAAATTTCAGAGAAGTAGAGGCAGATCTTATGGGGAAAGTAGCAGATCTAAAAATTCAGTACAAGATAAAGGATGGGAAGATGACCCTAATGGTAAAAGAGGTAATTACTCTAGAGGTAGCTATATTGGTTACTCTAGGAATAACAATAATGGTAAAAGAGAAGAGAAATCTTGGTTTAAAGGTACTTGTTACAAATGTGGTGAAGAAGGACATAGAGCTTTTGAATGTACTAACTCTGGAAAGAAGACTGGAGGTAATGGTAGAAATAATTTGGCTTGTGAAGAAGTTGAGGAAATGTCTAATGAACCTGAACATGGTGAGAACTTGATGTTAAGAAGGATCTTGTGGAATGAAGAAGTTGATGAGGAACCTATTTTGAGGAAAAGTTTATTTAGAACCAGATGTAAGATCGTTGATAAATGTTGCAAGGTAATCATTGATAGTGGAAGTTCTGATAATTTGGCATCCGAAGTGCTGTTTAACAAATTGCAGTTGTAGAGATTGAAACATCCTAAGCCTTATCATATTGCTTGGATCCAAAAGGAGCATAAACTACTTGTAAGTGAACAATGCCTTGTTAAATTCAAAATTGGGAATTATCATGATGAAGTCTTGTGTGATATTATGCCTATGGATTGTTGTCATATTCTTTTGGGTAGACCTTGGCAGTATGATAGGAAAGCTTTGCATGATGGTAGATTGAATCAATATACTATTTGGATGGATGGAAAGAAACAAGTATTGTTTCCTTTGATAGAGAAGTTTGATGATAGTCATTGTACTACAGTCAGAGTATGCTTGGTTGATGATAAAACATTTACAAGAGAAATGAAAGAATATAATATTTGCTTTTCATTGAAGCATAAAAGTGGACAGTCAAATAAGGTTGCTGGTGCCTTGAGTCGAAGAAGAAGTTTGCTGATAGAGATGAGAGTTGAGGTACTTGGTTTTGATGATTTGAAGTGTTTGTATGAGACTGACATTGATTTTGTAGAGCCTTGGAGAACTTGTAAGGAACACACAGTGAGTGATAAGTGGACTAATTATTTCATTCAAGAAGATATGTTGTTTAAAGGAGTTCAGTTGTGCATACCTAGAGGATCTATGAGAGAAAACATAATAAAGGAGAAACATAGCGGTGGACTTGCTAAACATTTTGGGATTGATAAGACTGTGAATTTGATTTTAGAAAGATACTTTTGGCCACAGATTTATAGAGATGTACAGAGAATGGTTAGAGGTTGTAGAATTTGCCAAACAGCAAAAGGAACTAGTCAGAATTCGGGATTGTATACACCTTTGCCTATACTTGATAGACCTTGGGAAGATGTGAGTATGGACTTTGTTCTTGGATTGCCTAGAACTCAGATAGGTAATGATTCTATTTTGGTAGTGGTTGATAGATTTTTTAAGATGGCTCATTTCATACCTTGTAAGAAGACATCTGATGCATTACATGTAGCTGAATTATTCTTCAAGGAAGTGGTAAGATTGCATAGTTTGCCTAAATGTATTGTTTCAGATAGAGATACTAAGTTTACTGGTTACTTTTGGAGAACACTTTGGAAGAAGATGAATACTGATTTGAAGTTTAGTTCTACATTTCACCCTCAGACAAATGGATAGACTGAAGTTGTGAACAAAAGTTTGGGAAACTTGTTGAGATGTTTAGTTGGAGATAAGCCTGCTAATTGGGATTTGATTTTGGCACAAGCAGAGTTTGCATATAATAATTTGGTGAATAGAAGCACTAAGAGGACACCATTTGAGATTGTTACTAGATTTAGTCCTAAGGGAACCACAGAGCTGAGAGATTTACCTACTGAGACAAGAAGAAGTGTTGAAGCTGATCATTTTGCAAAATACATGGGAACTTTACATGATGAAGTTAAAAAGAATTTGGAGGATAGTAATCTGAAATATAAATAGAGAGTAGACAAGAGAAGGAGACATAAATATTTTGAAGTTGGAGATGAGGTTATGATTCATTTGAAAAAGAATAGATTTCCAGTTGGTACCTACAACAAGCTGAAAATGAAGAAATTTGGACCTTGTAAGATTCTGAAGAAGTTTGACAGTGGAAATGCTTAAGAAGTAGAATTACCAGAGGACATGGATATATCACCTATATTCAATATTTCTAATATATTTGAGTACTTTGAATCAAATGATGAGATAGAAGATGATCCAGAATATCCTAAGAAGAATAGAGACAGCATTGAGAAGATCTTGAACAAAAGAGTGAGCAAGAGTACAAGAGGAAAAGACTACATGGAATATCTAGTTCAATGGAAAGACAAGCCAATTGAAGACAGTTCATGGATTACACAAGCTGAGTTGGATCTTTATGATTTAGGTCAGAATATGAGTAGTGCCTAATGTGTACATTAGTTCCTTATTCACCCCAAGTGTCTGATGCAGGAGCATCTTGGGTCTTGGAGCAATCTTGCATCAACCAAAAACATTTCTTGATTTCTGTACCTGTTTGCTATTGTTTTCTTTATAATTGTTGTACTTGTTTATTTCATGGTGTGTGAAGTTTACATTATGCTAAGGACCTATTTGGGAACCTTCTCCTAATGTTTCATAAAGATTGGATGGACAGTTTGAAAGTTAGAGTTGTTTCCTTGCTGTCGGAGCAGTATTTTCCTGCAGTTTTGGGGCTGATTGCGCACCGTGGTGACCTTGATCCTTAAAGAAAAATATCTTGTTCACTTAGGGCCTTAAATAGGACCTAAATTAATATCATTTCCCAAGAGTGCAAGCCCTAATTCATAATGAGTAAAAATTTATGCCCATTTTGCCTCGGGACCTATTTTCTTCCAGTTTTCAGGTGAAATGTGTGGTGTTTCTTCTTGCAATGTTTTGTGTGATCAAATGGGACCTTGCGCACTTAAATTCATGTTATTGGGTCATGTGAGGACCTAAATCCAAAGGTGCATCAATTTATATTCATTCTAGCATTAGTTTTGGTTTAAATCTTGAGACTGGACCTATAATGTAATTAAATGCCTGGCTGGCCGACTTGTGGCTTAGCTGGCTATATAAGGAGTCTAGATTGATGTAGTAGGGCATCAAGAGAGGATCATGAGGAAGATCCAAGAGGGATAATTATCAAGATATATCATTGGAGAGAAAGATAGGATGCAAGCTGTGATTCTGATTTCATAATTCTCATTGTATAAGGTCGAAACCCGGAAGGCCTCACAGCCGGGCATGTTGAAAGAAATAATATAATTCTCTGTTGTTGCTGCCAGTTGATTGTCTCATGTCCATTGTGATTTCATTGCTTTCATTTTTTTTTTATTGCTTCTATTGTGTAACTCTGAGCAGGTCTTGTTTGTGGATTCAAGTGGACTCAATTATGCTTGATTCTGCTTGTATCTACCCTGCCCCTGCATCAAAAAACCACAAAGAAGATTATTCTTAGATATATTAACATTGGTTAAGGTAGATTGCATGAAAGGTTCACTGACCAAAGAAGGCTTGCTTCCTAGATGAATAAGGATAAGAGAGAATAGATCCACCATTGATATACAACTACAACACAACTTAAAGATATGTGGGTTCATTACTTCCAGTAACTAACACATTAAAGTTCACATTACTCTGCACCATAATTCATACTCAACTTATTTAATTATACTTCTAGATTTATTTCTTATCTCGCATCCATCTTCCTTGAAAACAAGGTTATATCCATTTTCATACATCTATCCAACACTCAAGAGATTATGATTCAAGCCCTTCACATGTACACATTTTTAGTATTATGCTTACCATCAAAACTAATAGAACTGATTCCAACTATCCTAGTTTCTTGATCACCTCAAAATCTAACTACACCTCCATCATACTTTTCAAGTTTTACAAACTTACTTTTATTGCAAGTTATGTCATTAGAACATCCACTATCAATAGGTCATTCATCTCTATCTCTATAACCTTAGTATTTACTTTTGGAGTCTTGTTCGAAATAGGAGGAACAAATTTCTTTAATTGCCAAAAATAGAGATTGATCATCTTCTATACAATCAAATTCATCATAAAAAAACACTAGCGTCTTCTCTAAAATAGTAGGCTTTCCTATTAAAATTTCCTTTTCTTTCCTTATTCCTTTGATTAGCAATTCTATTGGGACACCTAGAAGAATAATGACCTATCGTACCACAAGTGAAATATTTAAAGGGTAACTTACCTTTGTATTTTTCAGTTCCTTTCTTCATTCTACTTACAAGGATCTCATCGAAATCTTCTTCTTTTGAATTTTCATCCTTTCCTGATTTAGTAGTCTTAAATGCAGTTTATGTCCTTGTTCTAATAGTGACAAATTCTCTCATTTCAAAAGCAAGTAAAGATCTATACATTTTTTCTCTAGTATAGTGATTAAAATTTCATGATTCTTCTATAGTAGAGACTTTAAAACTATAGGGTTTGGTAAGAGTTTTGATTACTTTTTGTACAACATCATTTTCTTCTAGATTTCCACCAAGACTTTTGATCTCATTTACCACATCATCAATATTTTTTTAGGTAGGTAGTTATATTGTCATGTTCTTCCATCCACATGATTTCATTCTTGGATGTAACATTTTGTAGCTTAGCTTGTTTGACTATATCATTTCCTTTAGAACAACCTCTTAACTTTTCACAAATATCACAAGAAATTTCCAAAGATATGACTCTAGTTAATTCAACTTTTGATAAGGCACTAAAAATTGCATACCTTTCCCTTTCATTATCATTCAAACCATTTGTTGGTTTCACATAATGATTTTCAACAACCCTCCATGTCTTATAACTGAGACAGACCAAGTACCCTAACATTTTCACTTTTTGGTTAGCATAATTAGATCCATCAAATGTAGGTAATTTCAATTTGTGTGCCATTATGATCTCCTTAAGTGGTTAAGTGTTGGAGATTTGCTAGCAAGCCAGTGCTGACTGTATGTTTGTCATTGATGACAACATATGGTAAGTAGCATGCATGGAAGACTTATGTAGTAAGATTTCAATATATGTAGCATGGACATGTTATCATCATGGTATCATGGGCGTAGAGGTTAACTGTTAGTACAGACAGTTATATAGCAGCTTGTATCAGCAGTGTTCATGACAGAGTAATAGGCAATGTTCTGTGAATGGTTGTCCGTACAGTTATCATAGAGCCTTGCATGTTTGGATATGTGATGAAGACATATTAGTGATGTTACATTCATGGACACAGAGTCTGATGATTAATAGAAGTTAAGTTATGTAGTTGCTATTCACCAATAGTAGTTTCCTGTGTTTGTTTAGAAGAGCCGACAGAGATTTTATTGGTTCTGGAGTTGCACCTATCATTTAGGTATGCACCCTTGGATTAGAGCTTGGAGAAGAGTTAGTGATGTTTGGTTAAGAGTGCATGAGTTAATTCTGCTTGAGGAGAAAGATCCAGTTATTTCGGTAGAGCCGACAGTGTGTAGCGTTCATCTACAATTATCTTATTGGACAGGTCCTAGAATATGTTTCGTGCTTAGTAGAGCCGACTAAATTATTATTGGAGTTTGTTATGGTTTCTCTAATATGATTTCAAGGTGGTTCTAACAGACTGACTTGATTATATCATTTAGAGGAAAGATACTTATAGGCAGTCATTTGTGATTGCTAGAGTGTGGTTCATAGTTGATTGTAAAGAGAAAAGTAGAGTGTGTGAAGTGTTGAGCTATCAGAAGAAGGTCTATGTGACCAAGTAAAATATTTGTGCTATACATTGGAATTGATCTAGATAGCAGGTCAAAGTGCAGTTCACCAAGATCCAGATATAGTGTGTATCTATTATTTAGAAGGTTGTAGCCTTCGCCCATTTGAGCAATGTGCTCTTGGACAGTGCATCCTCACCCCTAACATGGTTAATTGTAAAAGACTCCTAACAGGGTCCAACCCTTGACCAGGTCTATTGTACTAAATATATTGAAAAGAAACTCCTAACAAGGTTAATGATCTTCTAACAAGGATCATTATACACTAGTGCGGAATATTAGTGGGTGTCAATTCCTACAAGGGTTTTTACCTATTTGGGTTTCCCTGTAACCAAAATATTGGTGTTGTTTCCAATGTTTTCATTATGTTTTATGTTTAAGTATACTTAATTGGATAAAGAATTGAAACTTGTAGATAATTGATTCACCCCCCCCCCCCCCTCTTAGTTATCTCTTGGGACTATTCCTAACAATTGGTATCAGAGCCAAGTGCCTCAGAGAGAAATTTTAACAACTTGAGGTTGATCAGATGGCATACTTCAGAAAAGAAAAAAGAAAAAAAAAAGTCCTAAGTTTGATGGAGAGAATTATCTTGATTGGAAGAACAAGATGGTGACTCATTTGCAATGCATTGTTTTTGAAATTTTTGATGTAACTATCAAAGCAGTCAAGATCCCTACTTTGGAAGACCTTGCAAAGGATGATGCTACTGAAAAAAAAAAAAAAGAATTGTTTCATCAGAATGCAATAGTCAAAGAAGACCTTATTAACGCCCTATCTGATAGTGAGTTTTCAAAAATAAATAAAGTAGATACAACCCAAAAAATATAGAAGTACCTAGAAGACATATTTGAAGGAGACAAACAAGCAAAGGATGTGCACAGAAAAAAATGGAAGAAAAGATACAATGCATTAGAGATGCTACCTAAAGAAAACATCAGAGCTTACAATCAAAGGATCAATGAGGCAGTTGCTGGAATCAGGAACAATGGTGGAGAGATCTCAGAGGAAGACATTATGGACAAATTGATGACTACTCTCACTCTAGAATATGAAAACAAGATCAACATCCTTGATGAGACCATGCAACTTACATCAAATTTCAAGAGAGAGACCTTGATCATCAAAATCTTAGCCTTTGAGATTTCAAGATTGAAGACAGAACCTAAAAGTGAGACAACCTTCAAAGCAACAGTCCATGGTAAGAAATCTGCAAACACTTCTATTAATTTTGATGATGTTGATGAAGAGAAAACACTAGATGGTTTCATTGCTATGATTGCCAAAAGAGAAAATAAAGGAAAAGAAAAATATGAAGGTCAATTTTCATTTAAATGCTTTTCATGTAATATGATTGGTCACTTTGCATCTAAGTGTCCTACAAGAGCTAGAAAGTTCAAAAATGACTACAAGCCCAAATACTCTAAGGATTGTTACTATGCTGGAGATGGAGTTTCTGATGATGACTCAGCTAAAGAAGAAATTGGATTTATTGCTACTATGGAGAAAATGAACAATAAGATAGATCATGAAGATGAGAAAGAAGAACAAGAGCTAGCATTAATTTCACAAGCTGATATTAGGATAGAGTGGATTATAGATAGTGGTTGTTCACATCACATGACAGGTGATAAAGATAGATTTGTTCATCTAGATAAATACAATGGCAGCATGGTTAGATTTGGAGATAACACTCCTAAACCCATTGTTGGTAGAGGAGCCATCACCTTGGATGGAAAGAATAGAACTGATGATGTTCTCTATGTCGATAGTTTGAAACATAATCTACTAAGTGTTGGGCAGTTACTTGAAAAAGGTTACAGATTGGAATTCAATGAAAACAAGTGCATCATTAACAACAAAGAAGGAGAAATAATCGCATCAGGATCAAAGACTAAAGGTAATGTTTTCTAGCTTAATCCAGAACCAATTTGTTTTGTTGCTAAAATAGATGACAGTTGGTTGTGGCATAAAAGACTATTTCATATCAATTTTGATAACATAGTTAAGATAAGCAATGTAAATGCAGTAAGAGATCTACCTAGCATAGCAAAGCCAGTTGATACTATATGCAGGGAATGTGTGATGAGAAATCATGTGAGAAACTCATTCAGGAGCAAGCACAATTCAATAAAGAACAAGTTAGATCTGATTCATAAAGACCTATGTTTTCCAACTCAAACAAGATCATACTATGGTGAAACGTATTTCATTTTGTTTGTTGATGACTATACTAGAATGATGCCGGTTGCGTTCTTAAAAGACAAGTCAGAAGCATTTGAGAAGTTCAAAATATTCAAAGCTAAGGTTGAGAATGAATCTAGACTAAAGATAAAGTGTTTGAGATCAGATAGAGGAGGAGAATTCACCTCTGACAGATTCTATGAGTACTGCGAAGAACATGGCATCAAGAGGCAATTGAGTGCACCTAGAACCCCTCAGCAGAATGGAATGGCAGAGAGAAGGAACAGGATCATCCTTGATACAACGCGCACCATCATGATTGAAGGAAAAGTTGCACACACCTATTGGAGAGATGCAGTCAATACAACAGTCTATATCATCAATATAATTCAATTGAGGCCTGGCACGGACAAAACACCATATGAGCTATGGTTTGGTAATGTTCCCATAGTAAAATACTTCAAAATCTTTGGAAGCAAGTGCTACATCTAGAGAGATGAAGCAGTAGGCAAGTTTGATGCAAGAAGCGATGAAGGTATTTTCCTTGGTTACTCTACTAAAAGTAAAGCTTATAGATGTTTCAATTTAAGATTGAAAAAGATCATTGAAAGTGCTCATTGTAAGATTGATGAAAAGTTTATGGTTCAAGAAAGATATCATGACTACTCACCCATGATTGAAGAAGAACCCAGACCCTCCACTAGTGAGATAGTTATTGAAGAAATGTTTGATAGTATTGATGTGTTATTCAATGACCCTGAGACAAGTGAAGAAGAAACTCCTAAGGAAGATGAGACAGTATCACCTAAAGTTCCAAAGTTTACATCTAGAAACCATTCCAAGAAAGACACCATTGGAGATCAAAGCAACAAAGTCTTAACAAGATCACAAGCAAAGAACTTAGCTCGCAATGAGGTAGTATGTTTACTATCTCAGATTGAACCTTTAAGTGTTGAAGATGCATGTAATGATTCAGATTGACATGATGCTATGAAAGAAGAACTTGATCAGATTATAAAGAATGACAGTTGGGAACTGGTCCCAAGACCTAGTGATAAGAATGTGATTGGAACAAAGTGGATATCCAGAAACAAGATGAATGAAGATGGTACAGTAGTAAGAAATAAAGCAAGGTTAGTATGTAAGCGATATGTGCAAAGAGAAGGCATTGATTATTCAGACACATTTACACCTGTGAGCAGATTAGAAGCTATTAGGTTGTTTCTAGCTTATGCAACAGTCAAAAAATTCAAAGTTTATCAGATGGATGTCAATTCAACATTCTTGAATGGAGATTTGAAAGAAGAAGTATACATTGAGTAGCCAGAAGGATTCACCTTATTAGATAGATCTAATATGGTATGCAGATTAAAGAAAGTACTCTATGGACTTAAGCAAGCCCCAAGAGCCTGGTATGAGAGACTTGATGGATATCTAACAAAGATTGGATTCAAGAAAGGAGCAGCATATTGTAACCTATTCATAAGAGAGACATCTGAAGGACTACTACTTGTAGCTATATTTGTTGATGACATTATCTTTGGAGGTAATGGAAAACTTAGTGTTGAATTTGCTAAGGAGATGCAGAGCAAATTTGAGATGAGCATGATTGGACCTATGAAGTACTTTTTGGGATTGAATGTGTAGTAGATAGAGAAAGGTATTTTCATTAATCAATCCAAATATGTAAAATAAATATTGAAGAAATTCAAGATGGATGATTGCAAACCAGTAGGGACACCTATGATAATTGGATGCAAGCTTACAAAAGAAGATGAATCACCAGCAGTAGATATAACATTGTACAAATCTATGATTGGCAAACTCATTTATCTTACCCAAACTAGACTTGATATTTCCAATGCAGTTGGCATAGTTGGAAGATTTGCTGCAGAGCCTCAACAAAGTCACCTCATTGCAATAAAAAGGATATTCAAATACTTGCAAGGCACTATAGACTATGGTCTATGGTATCCTAATTTAGAAAATGTTGAGCTTCATGTGTATACTGATGCAGATTGGGTAGGATGCATTGATGATAGAAAGAGTACATCAAGTGGAGTAGTGTTTCTTGGTGACAAACTTGTCACTTGGACAAGAAAGAAAAAAAATTGTATTTCTCAGTCAACGGTAGAAGATGAATATGTTGCAACAACCTTAAATTGTTCTACAATTGTTTGGATCAAGCAGATGATAAAGGATTTTGGAATTCAGACTGATTATCCTACTGTTATTCATTGTGATAACACTAGCACTATCAACATGTAGAAGAACCCTATGATTCATGAAAAGACAAAACACATTGAGATCAAGTATCACTTCCTAAGAGAGAAAGTAGTAGAGAAAGAAGTCAAGTTGGACTATGTGAGTACTAAAGATCAGTTGGCAAACATATTCACAAAGCCCTTGCCAAAGGATACTTTTGAGTATCTCAAGGAGAAGTTGGGAGTAATTCCCTTCCCCGATTCTACTTAGAAGAAAGAAGAAAGAACATCAGTCCTCAGGGACTGATGGATGGTTGACTACTCTACCTCAAGAGTAGTACCAGTGCTAAAACTATTTGGCACCCTTTGCCATTGATGTCAAAGGGGGAGTAATATATAGTCATGAAAAACATAAGTAAAAGAAGGAATAATATACTAAGGGGGAGTTGTATTCAATTATGAAGCGGTTCAGTTGAGGAAATGGAGAATGTTGAAGAATGTTGCAGCAGATGGAGGATTAATCCTTGGGGGAGTTTTGAAGAGGAAATGGAGAATGTTATAAAAGAAATGTTCATTTCGATTGGTGGAGTTTTTCATTCCATATGTTGCCATCAATGCCAAAGGGGGAGATTATTGGAGATTTACCAGCAAGCCAGTGTTGACTATATGTTTGTCATTGATGACACCATATGGTTAGTAGCATGCATGTTAGACTTATGCAGTAAGCTTTCAGTATATGTAGCATGGACATGTTATCAACATGGTATCATGGGCACAGAGGTTAACTATTAGTATAGATAGTTATATAGTAGCTTGTATCAGCAGTGTTCCAGATAGAGTAATAGACAGTGTTCTGTGAATGGTTGTTCGTATGGTTATCATAGAGCCTTGCGTGTTTGGATATGTGATGAAGACATATTAGTGATGTTACATTCATGGATGCAAATTATGATGATTAGTAGAAGTTAAGTTATGTAGTCGTTATTCACTAGTAGTAGTTTCATGTGTTTGTTCAGAAGAGCCAATAGAGATTTTATTGGTTATGGAGTTGTGCCTATCATTTAGGTATGTGCCCTTGGATTAGAGATTGGAGAAGATTTAGTGATGTTCGGTCAAGAGCGCATGAGTTAATTCAGCTTGAGGAGAAAGATCTAGTTATTTTGGTAGAGCTGACAGTGTGTAGCGTGCGTTTACAATTATCTTATTGGACATGTCCTAGAATGTGTTGCGTGCTTAGTAGAGCTGATTGAATTATTGTTGGAGTTTGTTATGGTTTCTCTAATATGATTTCAAGGTGGTTCTAATAGGTCGACTTGATTATATCATTTAGAGAAAAGATACTTATAGGCAGTCATTTGTGATTGCTAGAGTGTGGTTCATAGTTGATTGTAAAGAGCAGAGCAAAGTGTGTGAAGTGTTGAGCCATCAGAAGAAGGTCTATGTGACCAAGTAAAGTATTTGTGCTATACATTGGAATTGATCTAGACAATAGGTCAAAGCACAGTTCACCAAGATCCAAATCTAGTGTGTATCTTTTATTTAGAAGGTTGTAGCCTTCGCCCATTTGAGTAGTGTGCTCTTGGACAGTGCGTCCTCACCCCTAACAGGGTTAATTGTAAAAGACTCCTAATAGGGTCCGACCCTTGACCAGGTCTATTGTACTAAATATATTGAAAAGCAAATCCTAATAGGGTTAAGGATCTTCTAACAAGGATCATTATACACTAGTGCAGAATATTAGTGGGTGTCAATTCCCACCGAGGTTTTTACCTATTTGGGTTTCCCCGTAACCCAAATATTGGTGTTGTGTCCAAGTGTTCTTTCATTATGTTTTACGTTTAAGTATACTTAATTGGATAAAGAATTGAAACTTGTAGATAACTGATTCACCCCCCCCCCTCTCAGTTATCTCTTGGGACTATTCCTAACATTAAGCTCTTCTCCAAGGAACCATAGCTCTGATACCAATTTTTAAATGTGCAAGACAACTAAGAGTGGGGGGTGAATCAGTTGTCCACAAATTATAACTTTAAAAACCTTTTAACTAGTTCCACCAAACTTACTTTAAACTTGTAATTACTAAAAGATACGAGCATGAAAAATATAGCAACCGTAAACACATGAAACATCAAAATTACATAGAAAAACTTGTAAAGGGAAAACCACAAATAATATTATTCTAAAATATATGAGCACTGCTTAAGGTGGATTACAAGAAATGCTCATCGCGAGAGGTTCACTACTCAAAGAAGGCCCACTAACCAAATGAAGAAGGATAAGAGAGAATAGATCCACCACTTATATACAACCACAACACAACTAAAGGATCTATAATCACCTTCAACTCACTTCTTCTTGTAGCTAACACATTAAATTTCACACTGCTCTACACTACACTTCATACTTAGCTTATGCAATTAGGAAGACATATCCTCTTTCATACATCCTCATCGCACATATATATACTTGCATAAATTTTGCACAAGTACATGCATATTCCACCAAGCCACTCTATCCTAAATGATTAATCATTATTTAAATTTTACATTTGTAAAATCTCCCACCATCAACCAGGTAAGGATCAAACAAGATTTGAATTAGGTTAGAACTAAACATTCTCATAGTGGGGAGGAATGAGAAGTGAACCACAACATGCCTTAACTAAGAAAAAAAATAACACTTCACTTTATTTATTTTATTGCATACACTGATACAAATAAATGAATTGTAAACACCCAAGGTCAGCCAAACCTAGAGTAGAAACACCATCAAACTTTAAAACCATGTCTTTGGAGCCCAAAATCTCATGGTAACTGAAATGAATGAAGCTAAGGACATTACTACCTTATTTCCAAAATTGCATCATCAAAAACCATTATGTGGAGAAATGCAAAGCACACATTTCACAAAAAAAATATCATCAGTCACAGTCACACTCAGACAAATATCAAATTCATTGCACTATGTTCCAAACCATAAAAACATGAATCCAACAAATCCAAACTGTTAAAAACATATCAAAATATCATCAATAGATTTGGAACATAACGAATATGCAAAGAAAAATCCACATCATTATTGCATAGAAAGCATGTTGACATTAATGCAACAATGTGTTGACATCAATGACAACCATACCAAAATAACTATAGTGAATCACTACCAATCCAAACTTACTCATTTTACTCAATATTGTAATAATCACCTCAATTGATGTTATTAGATTTCCACAATTCATATTGTTGATAGCTACTATTTCTAGATTTGATTATGTGTGAGTTTTTTCATCTATGCATTATAGTGAAAAAAAATTAGATCACACTCTATTATCCATCATCAAGATGTTAGATAGATTGCTTAAGGAGCAAAAACAATATTAGTTATAGATGCAAATAACATAAAAAACCCATACATAATGGAAACCAAAAATAACAACTATTAATTATGACCTCACCAAGTTGGGCTACCAAAAATAGAATTATTCCTATTTTTTGGTTGATTAATCAATCAAAACATTAAGATTCAACTTGAGACATCTTTCCTACCAATTATTGTACCACATTCTATATAAGAACAACTCGTATCTCTCATCTTTTTCTTATTTCTCAAATTTCTCTAACACTTAAAGTAAACTTGTTATTTGAGCATATTTTATTAATGTAATGGAAGTTACTTTGTTGTATAATTTTCATCTTCTTTGCATACTTAGTGCTTATGCTATGAGAGAAATACAAAGAATTTATGTTTTTGATGTAGAGAAGGGGTGGTAAACTCCAAACAATCCTCAAACAAGGAAACTTTCAATCTCTAAACATTCAAAAAGTGGGGTTTCACTCATCAGGCCTCATTTTCCTTGTAGTACTTCCTAACTGGTTTTTCCTTCAAAACTTTCAGTACATATATGATATCAAGAATGTGAAAAAAAATCCAGATATCCTTTTTGGCCTTATTTAACATATCCCCAAATTAGAGTAGGTTGTTTTGTACAGACATGTCCTAATTTTGATTGTCCCATTTCTTGAACCTAAAGCATGGGAGCAACAAATTGAGTTTTTTTACCATAAAATTCAAACCAGACTTGATACCAAAATTATAAACACATTTCTAGATACCCATTTGGGCTTTATACAACATACTAATAATTGGGGTAGGGTTTTTTTGGAACACGTAACACAAATTTGGATAATTCTCTCTCAAATTAGGCCTACTAGAGTTTTAGACTTGTTTGTAGGAAAATGAGCACATCTTTCTTGAAACGCAGTGAAATCAAATGCAATAAAATGTAGTAGAAAGTAGACTAAAATAAATTTCCAACCATACCACATTAAGGCTATTAAAAGGTTGTACATATCTGTACCATGCAATGAAATAAGAAATTTGATGTTCATAAATACAGAAACAAGGATGTCTTTTTTCAATTTCACTTAAAAAATGTAACCCCCCCCCGCCCCTCGTGTGAGTTCAACCTACCTAAATATATTTAAACATGTACCAACCATGTACAACTAGTTTTTCAACTACAACCATTCTAATTCCTTCATTTACACTTGGTGGTTCTTCACATTCCCTATTTTTTTCAACTACAACCATTCTAATTCCTTCATTTACACTTGGTGACTCTTCACATTCCTTGTTTTTGCACTTTTACAATATTTACAATATTTGTGCAAACTTGAAAACTTTATGAAAATTGACTCTCCAGTCCACCTAATGACCTAATATTGACTCAAACATGCATGACATGGTCTTAAATGACCTTATTACATCAAATACACAAAACTAAAACCAAAGTGACAAAATTGCCTTATGGAGGCATGATATCGACTAGGTGCTCCTGCACTAATTTGGTTTGATAGTGCACATGGATCCCATAGCCTCATATTTCTAAATATATTCTTTTCAAGTTGAATGTGAATGTCTATATAATCTAAAATATGTGCTCCTACTAGATTTACATACAGTTGAATGTGGGGACAAATATAATCTTGAATTTTCCATACCATGTTAATTCCCTTTTAGCTTTTGGTTGACTTTTTATTGAATGAAAATAAATATAAATGCATATCAACAAGGAAAAATCCTGTAAAAATTTTGACTTCTCCTTGATCATTCTTATATGTCTCCATTTACTTCTATTTACCCACATTTATGTATTGTCAACCTTATCCTAGATCCACTTGCACCCGTCTCTACAAATTTACATTATTATTAGCCTAGACTTTCATGTGCTTATTGTTGATTTCAAGATTCACATTTCCTTGTTTTGGGTCAATATGAAAACATTTAAGCATGATCTCAAGGGGCTTAATATTGACTTCATTTTCAATGTTCCAAATTTAAATTCCCAACTCTTGTGTTTTCCTACTGAATTATTGGGAGTCAACTTGGTATATATTTGTGTGACTAATTATTGTGTCATGGTATTGGAAGATAAAATTATTTGTTGAATTAAACACATTAAGCAATCCACAAAAAATATATAGGAATCCTTTAATTACGAAGGATCAATCATTCAATGAATACTTAGATTTTTGGCTTAAAAGGAATTTGTTGCGTCAAAATATACATATTGGCCATTTACCTAATTGTTGGTGTTGTTCTTCAATATTCTTAAAAGGAATTTGTTGCGTCAAAATATACATATTGGCCATTTACCTAATTGTTGGTGTTGTTCTTCAATATTCAACCAAGGTTGTAATGTTGGCTCCAAGGGGTTAACATATGATAACATAACTCTTGTGATTCAGGAACAATCCCAAAGTTTTTTAAATTGCCACCATTTTGGGCAAATTCATATATTAGAAAACATAATGAAATAAGTTGTATAAACCTATTATATATTCAATCTGATCTAAATATGTCAGCAAACAACTAAGAGGGGGGGGAATCAGTTGTCCCAAAACTTAAAGCTTAAAACCCTTATTTTAGATATATTAAGTTAAACTTGCATGCATGAATTAGAAACACATCCGCAACATAAAACACCAATATTTTTAGTGAGGAAACCCTGCTAGGGGAAAAACCTCGATGGGGATAAAACTCACAATATGACTATACCTTGTTAGAAGTATAATATATTATAGATGGGCAATGCACATGCATTCAAATACACTTCCTAGAGCTCACTGCTCAAATACAGAAGGGCTACAACCCTTTGGAAGGGTCACTGCCTTACAAGATCACTGCAATGATCTATCAGACTATAATCCTAAGTTTTTGAACTATATAATGGCATCCACCCTATGCCTAGGTTAGTTCCAATGAATTACAATTCAGATCTCTATCTGAGCCTTCTCTTTCTCCTATAGATGAATGATTTGACTCTCAACAGATTTAGCACACTTGTTTCCTAAGAAGACTCTTTCGCAATACAAAAAATTGCCCTATATATATAATTCATCAACCTTGAAAAATTTAAACAAGTTTGACTCAACCCAATTTCAAAATGCATCTCTACATGCCAAAAATAATAAACCAAATCAATGTATAATGGTCAAAACATATAAAATACCCTTAGCATTAACCTCAAGCATGTAACATGACCACAAATCACACCTCAAACATCCACAACATGTTTTCTGGATCAAGTTGGTCAATAACATAAAGAAAACTACCACCCACTAAAAAATCCTCCTACTTTAATCACCACAATTGATGTGGACTACCAAATCAGTAGGCACACAACCCAAAAAAATCCATAGGAATCATGAATAATACACAAACATCTGAAGCCACCCAAATCATTAGATTCACCAACATCTCTCATGTTGATCCTCAAGAACACTATCAACATCCACTAATACACCTAAAAAATGCCTTGTAAACCTTTGGACCATGAACCATTTGAATTGAGGACACATTATAATGTCCCAATCACATCCCACACATCCACGAACCACAATATCACCATACAGAGAAATACTCACCACAATTCAACAATCCTAGCAACACCAACAATCAATAGAAGAGCCAATCACCATACCTAACCTCGTAGCAATCCAATACATCATGTAGACCTTTATAACTTGACAAGAATCAACTACAAACTATCTCCAACACCTTTATGATGTCCACAACCATTGATCTTCAATAACCAAAACACACCATCACACTGTTCATACCGCAACACTATCAAACAGATATGTTGATATCATTGACAACACATATAACTTGCCAACACAACCAAATTTGCACACAAGAAAATGTTCTAAATCAATCCTAAACTACTCAAGACTAACTCATAAGAAAATTTGAGTCTTTATGATTTTGAAATAATAAGCATGTTAGCAATGTGTATTCAGTGTTGTCATTAATGTCAGCATAATAGAGTTATATGAATTTAATGTTTCACTTGATGAAGAGATGTGTCATATCTGTGTATGGGAGAGAAGTAGTTTGTTGTGTGCATGAATTGTGCCCAGTGTATAGAAAGTATGATATGCAATGAGTATTTGAAGTCTAGTACTAGATGTCCAAATGTTGTTATGATGTTTAGTAGATATGATAAGTCAATATGTTGTATATTGAGAATGTGACAAGTATGGGAAGCTAATATATGCAAGAAAGAGTATCTTAAGTCCTTATGGGAGAATGTTTTGTATTGCTCCATATAAGAAGTTGGTGACTTGTAGTTTTGGTGTTCTCATGTATAGTCTATGAATGTCACACTATCCTACTTTTAGGTCCATATAGGTTCAAAGGTTTGAGCTATATATTTCTATTTGCTGACAATGAGGTTGACTATTAGGAATAATCAAGACTAGCTTAGAGAATGCTTCCCATTGCTTTGAATTGATGTTCCCTAGTGTGTACTTTGGTGGGATTGTTCCTAACATTATTTTAGTGTTCTAGTTCAACTATCATATGTTGATTAGCTTTACAAGTGAAGTTATGTTGCTCTATGTTTGGCATTTTTGTCTATCTTGGTCTCTGGCCAACTTAGTTGTTTTTGGTAATTTGATGTATGACTTATTGGTCCAAATATGCTTTAGAAGGAGAGTAAAGAGGTTGATATGAATTTTTCCATTCCATCTTGAGATATGCATGAAGTTATGTGCATTGGAGAATGTTTTTGTGTTGTCTTGTTAACATGTTCTTATGCTTTGCTACATGTTATGTTTGGTGACAACTTTGGATGATGTTACTGTGTGTCTACTATGATTGAATCATTTATGGAAGGTATTTATGATGTTTTTGGATTCTCTTTATCTCCTGGGGTGGGCCACATTAAGTGCAAGGGTCTGTGGTGGATGACTTTGTGTAAATAATGCTTATCTCTACTATGGACGACCTAATTATGTTTTTGATGATCAAGATGGACATATAATTATGAAAATGGTTGAGTTAGGTGTGCAAGTAAGTGAATAAATATGAATTGATACAAATTGTATGTGGATCCATTAAGAAGTCAATGTGATGTAAACATGGAAGAGTAGAGGTGTGAATATTTGACAAAGTTGATGTAGCAATTTGTAATGCCCCACCAGGGAACCCAAGAGAAATTAACCTAAACATGATTCTAAGTTTACTGAATAATTCTTTTTCTTAAGAGTTTACAAATAATAATGAATAACAAAGCAAAAGTAATACAACATAAGATACAAACAAGTACATAAGTACAACTTAATTACAATTAATGACTCTCAAGGGTTGCATGATGTAGAATTATGTATACATTTAATTAATTATTTAATATTAAGTATAATTACAAATCTCACATATACAAATGAATAAAAAGTACATCACATAAATGAACACATAGATACAAATGACATAGAAAGGTACACAAATGAAGAAATATCCACTGCACAAGTCACATGGTATGTAATGATAATTGAGTACAAAGTATAGTACAATATCCCAAAAGTAGCACAATTGATATACTAAAAGATGGTACGAATATAAACATCATAAGATAGATATGAACAAGCCTCCAATGAAGAACAAGAAAAAGGTAATTGCTACAAGGATCATCCTATTAGATAACTAAGAGGGGGGGTGAATTAGTTAAATCTAGTTATCCTACAATCCCAAACTCCCAGAGGTATATATTGAAACTTTTTTCAAACAAATAACAAACTCAGTATGATAGTAATAATAATCTTTCTATTCATTTACTGAATTCCAATAAAATCAATACTGTGATTACCGATTAATCCAAATTATGAAATGTGTAAAGTAAACTAACAATCCAATCACATCAAATAACACATAACACAAGGATTTTAACGTGGAAACCCTACTAAGGGAAAAACCACTTGGGACCAATAACCCAAAACATTTCACTCTTCTGAAGTGAGCTCAGTTAGGAGCCAACCCTGTTAAAGGTTACAATGCACACTGTAAGGTGTGACCTGGTTAAAGGATTTAATCGTTAACTCTCGACCAGCATTCACTATGGGGTCAAAAGAAAACCATCAACATTCATAGAATGTCATATTGAAATACAAATAAGATTGTTAAGTCCACTCGGTTAAGAGATTTAGCTGTAATAATGGTTAAATTGATACAATAGTGATCTGATTCAAATACAACTAAAATTGCATATTTTCATATCTAAGCTAAGCTCATAATACCTCCTCTGATCAATAAGCACTTCAATTCATCATCATATTCAACTCAATCAACAATACTTTGATGCTCAGTTATGTCTATAATTCTGCTCGATTATGTCTGTAACTAGTTTGATCAGTGGTGCATGAAAACTTCATTTCATGCGATTTCTCCTGCAGATTCAATTATCCCAGACTCAACAATGAATCTCATGTCTCTTTAAATAGACATAATAAACCATTTTCATCTCATCCTTTAGATTTTGCCTCTTAATCTCCATCGTCCATTTTGCCACTTCAAGCTTCCTCAGTAGATGTGTCTCTAACACGTTTCAATCCTCTTCATTCGATCATCTCTGAATTTTGTTAGTTGTTAGATCCTCATAACTAACTTTATCTTTTACCTCAGAATCATACACAATTTGCCAGCTCATCAATTGAGTCAGTTGTAATAACATTTAATTGTTTTCTCTTACTCGGTTAATACAGAATATGTCGGTGAATACTAACTCGATTATTACTAATACACGGTATGCACTGCACTGGCTTGGTGTATACAAAAATCCTCAATTACCAACCACATTAACTTGTTCAATTTTGATATTCAATGCATAACAAATTTATTTAATACAATTAAATCAACAAAATGATGTCATAGGCTCATCAATAAGTTACCTAATGTATACCTTAGCCATAGCTTCGTATCCATCTCTTCTTCATGTAGATATCTCTTTCCTTTACCATTTTTTCTTCTTCAGATGTTTGTAACTATTATGATAAGTATAGTCGGAACTAGTTGACATCAATGACAACATATTGATTGATTTAATTGCCTTACATATCACTTTAATAGCTTGATGATCACTAATCATTGTCTTTTACTTGTCCATTCAGTTCATCAGGTTATTCAATCAGTTGTATATTATCAATCTCTCCCTTTGGCATTCATGGAAACACAATATGAAATATGCCATAGAATACCAAACATCTTGTATTACAACTCTCTCAGTAAATGTTGTAGCTCAATAAGATCTCCCTAGCTTGATCATTTAATATGTTTAATCACTACATAGCATTTCAGCATTTCGACAGACTCTCCCTACGGATTTGATCTCCTTATTCCTTTCTGATCCCTTATTTGTGTTCTCTCTAACTGATATTTCATAGAATCTTTCTCTCCCTTTGACAATAATGTGTAAAAGAATAAACAACTCTTCAATAGCCAAAAAAATATATGTTGTTCAGTTCAGATCATGTACCTTAATGTACAAACATACAATTTCATGTTCCAGCTTTCACAACCTTAGAAAACCTAAAGTGTGACCAATTTTCATCAACATCATTTGATTTTATGATAAAGTATAGGTTGATGCAACCTCCTGATCACCTTAGTGACCGATAGATAGGGGATGGACCCCTAGTCTAGTCCTTAAGTACTCAAATGTATCCTTTGGTAAGGGTTTAGTAAATATGTCTGCAAGTTGCTCCTTAGATTTCATAAATTCTAGTTTCACTTACTTTTCTTGTACTTGTTCCCTCAAATAGTAATACTTAATAGATATATGCTTTTTCTTAGCACACATCATCGAATTCTTGGAAATGTTTATAGCACTTGTGTTGTCACAATATATAATCACTGGATCAGTGATCTCCTCATTCATTCCTTTCAACATTTGTTTTATCCATGCAATATTTGAACAATTACAGCAGCAACAACATATTTTGCTTCAACAGTAGACTAAGAAATACATGCATGTTTCTTACTTATCCAAGTAACTAACCTTTCTCCCTTAAAGAATGCTCCACCGATTGTGCTCTTCCGGTCATCTATATTTCCAGCCCAATCTGCGTCGGTGTAAACTTGTAGTTCAAAATTGCCTTGTTTCTTATATCATAAATCATAATTCTCAATGTTCTTCAAGTATCTCAGAATCCTCTTAACAACAGTCATATGTGATTCCTTAGGATTAGCAGAAAATCTTGCTACAATCACAACAACATGTGCAATATCTGGTCTACTATGCACAACATGCATCATTTTTTCAATCATTGATCTATATAAGGTCCGATTTACCTTAGTTGACTAATCATCTTTTGTCAATTTTCATCCTATGACCACCAATGTACCTACTAGTTTTGAATCTTCCATACCAAGAGTCTTCAATACTTCTTTGATATATTTTGATTGTGTTATGAATATCCCTTCATTTTGTTGTAGAATTTGCAAACCTAGAAAGAATTTAATCTCTCCAAACATTGACATCTCAAATTCCTTTCTCATTTCAGTAGCAAATGCTTTGCAAAGATTATCATGTCCTCCAAATATAACATCATCAACAAAGATTTCAACAATAAGAATATTATCATCAGTTTCTCCTTTCAAATACAAATTGCTATTGTCGCTTTTCCTCACAAATCCAATACTAATACGATAAGCATGCAATCTTTCATACCATGCTCTCGGTGCTTGCTTCAGTCCATATAGTGTTTTGTGCAATTTACATACCATGTTCTGCTTATTTGGATCAACAAAACCTTCAGGTTGTTCAATATAAACCTCTTCCTCAAGTATTCCATTCAAAAATGCAGATTTAACATCCATTTGATATACTTTAAATCCTGTGTAAAGCATATGCAAGTAGTATTCTAACTCCTTCAAGTCTAGCAACTGGTGCAAAAGTCTCACCATAGTCAATACCTTCTTCTTGTGCATAACCTTTACAAACAAGTCTTGCTTTGTACCTAGTGACTTCACCATTCTCATTCAACTTGTTTTTGAATATCCATTTGGTTCCAATTACATTTTTATCATTTGGTCTCGGTACCAATGTCATGTTTTGCTTTTCTCTATCTGCTTATTTTCTTCATTCATGGCCTTAATCCATTCCTCATTCTCAAGTGCATATCTATCGTGGTCATTTGGTTCTTTCCTGCTTTCTTCGTCATTTTTCTCAACAAACTCATCAACTTTCACATTATCACTTTTAATCATTTTGTTAGAAACATTATTCAAACATTTGTAAGCTTTTATCTTAGTAGAATATCCCCAAAATATTCCTTCATCACCTTTAGAATCAAATTTCTCATTCCTATCATCTTTCAGAAAGTAACATCTAGTTCCAAAATTTTTGAAATAACTTACATTAGGTGTGTACCCAAACCATAACTCACAAGGTGTCTTGTTTGAATCTTTCTTCAGTTGTACTCAGTTCAATGTGTATACAACAGTGCTAACAGCTTCTCTCTAGTACATTTGTGCAACATCATTTTTTATCATCAGTGTTCTAGCACAATCAATTATAGATCTATTCCTCCTTTTAGGAATACCATTATGTTATGGTGTTCTCGATGTAGAAACTTGTCTTTTAATTCCATGCTCATTAAAAAATTTATTGAATTCATCAGAAATAAACTCACCTCCTCTATAAGATCTTAAGCATTTTAACTCCTCTCCACTTTCCTTTTCTACTTTAGCTTTATACCATTTAAATGTTTTGAAAGCTTCAAATTTCTCTTTCAAAAACATAACTGTCATCATCCTGGAATAGTCATCAACAAATAGAATAAAGTATCTGTCACCATAATAACTCCGCGTTCTCATAAGACCACATAAGTGGATATGAACCAACTCCAAAATAGCTTTAAATGAGTAAGTCTTTCTCTTGAAACTAGATTTTGACATTTTCCCCATTTGACATTGTTTTCACATTACATGGTTAGGTTTAGATAAGCTCAGTAAACCTCTAACTTTTCTTTTCTTACTAATTTTAACCATGTTGTCAAAATTCACATCACATAACATTTTATGCCACAACCACACATCTTTAGTTCTAGCCATCAAACAAGAAGTTTCAACATTGTTAAGATAAAATAGATTACCTTTGGATTGTTCACCAGTATCGACCAACTTTCTTGTTTCATCATAGATCTTCACCTTCCTACTTTCAAATGCAACTTGGTGACCTAAGTTATTCAATTGTGCTACACTTAGCAAGTTATAGTTAAGTCCCTTCACCCAATATGCATTTTCACATTTAATCTTATTGTTCAACATGATAGTTCCTTTTCCCTTCACTTGACAAGGTGTATCATTACCCATTTTAACAAATCCTCCATTATAGTGTTCAAGGTATTCAAATTTATCCTCATCACCAGTCATGTGATGTGTACAACCACTATCAATAATTCATGTATCATTCTTGCTAACTTTAGAGATAAGTGTTTTTTATACATACCTTTCTTCTTCTTCTGAAACTTCTTTCAAAGCTACAAATACTACCTCAATGTCTTCATCAGTGTCGGTGTCAGTGTCATCATCATCATCTCCAACAAGGTAACATGACTTCTTGCCTTTGTCTTTGTAGTCTCAGTTGTTTCTTCTATCATAGTGTTGATTGCCTCTATGATCTCAATTATCTCTTTTGTCATACTTCTTTTCGCCAGATTGGTCATTGTATTTTTCATCATCTTTCCTGTTCGGACATCTAGCTGCAATATGACCAATTTATTTACAGTTAAAACATGCTAGAGGTAATTTTCCCTTATACCTTCATTTACCTTTCTGCAACCTTCTAGCCACAAGTGCTTCAAATTCATCAATTCCTTCTTCATCAATGTCACTATCACTTTCATTCCTTATCATATGTTTACTACTTGATTTTCCAATTTTCAACGATGACATAAATGTAGACTCAACACTTGGTACAATACTATTATCATAGTTATTTAGCTCAAAAGTAGTCAATTTACCAATCAGACTATCAAGTGTAAGAACATTACCCGATGCAGATCTCATTTCATGAATTGCAGATATTCTAATAGCATAGATTGGCAGCAAGGTTCTAAGAATTTTACTCACAATAGTGTCTTCACCAATAACACCTCCTACTCCTCGAATAGCATTGACAACCTCCTTGATTCGGTTGTTGTACTATGAAATGTTTTCACCTTATTTCATCTTCATGTCATCAAATCTTCCTCTTAGGCTTTCAACTCTTGCTCTCATCACATTCACATCTCCTCCATAAACTAGTGTCAGTTTGTCCCACATTGCTTTTGTTGAAGTACATGCTTTGACATCTTCAAATTTTGCATCAGATACAGCAACAACAATCTATATCATTGTCATGTTGTGTTCATGTCTATCTCTCAGCTGATCAATAGTCAAAGGTCCAATAGTTAGTTGTATGTACTCATTAGTTAGGAGATATAGTGCAAATTCACCGATTCTTGATATGTGCAATTTCATTATACTTTGCCATGTTGTGAAGTTGTCCTTGTTCAGCTTAGGCACCTCTCTCTCTCTTATACATCTTGTGACCTTTAGCTCAAGTCCTTCAAACCTCCTTTTCAAGCACACAAGCTCTGATACCAATTGTTAGATAACTGAGAGAGGGAGGGGGGTGAATCAGTTAAATCTAGTTATCCTACAGTCCCAAACTCCCAGATGTATATATTGAAACTTTTTTCAAACAAATAACCAACTCGATATGATAGTAATAACAATATTTATGTTCATCTACTGAATGCCAATAAAATTAATACTGTGATTATCAATTAATCCAAAATATGAAATGTGTAAAGTAAACTAACAATCCAATCACATCAAATAACACATAAGATAAGGATTTTAACGTGGAAACCTTGCTAAGGGAAAAACCACCTGGGACCGATAACCTAAAATATTTTACTCTTCTAAAGTGAGCTCAGTTAGGAGCCAACCCTCTTAAAGGTTACAATGCACACTGTAAGGTGTGACCTAGTTAAAGGATTTATCACTACCAGTTAAATCTTGACCGACATTCACTATGGGGTCAAAAGAAAACCATCAACATTCATAGAATGTCATATTGAAATACAAATAAGACTGTTAAGTCCACTCGGTTAAAAGATTTAGCTGTAACAATGGTTAAACTGATACAATAGTGATCTGATTCAAATACAACTAAAATTGTAGATTTTTAGATCTAAGCTAAGCTCATAATACCTCTAATCAATAATCACTTCAATTCTTCATCATATTCAGCTCGGTCAACAATATTGCGACGCTTGATTATGTCTGTAGTTCTACTCAGTTCTGTCTATAACCAGTTTGATCAATGGTGTATGAAAACTTTCTTTCGCCTGATTTCTCCTACAGATTCAATTATCCTAGACTCAACAATGAATCTCATGTCTCTTTAAATAGGCGTCATAAACCATTTTCATCTCATCCATTAGATTTTGCCTCTTAATCTCCATCATCCATTTCGTCGCTTCAAGCTTCCTCAATAGACATGTCTCTAACACATTTCAATCCTCTTCATTCGATCATCTCTGAATTTTGTCAGCCATTAGATCCTCATAGCTAACTTTATCTTTTACCTCAAAATCATACACAATTTGTCACCTCATCAATTTAGTTGACTGTTTTAACATTTAATTATTTTCTCTTACTCAGTTAATATAAAATGTGTCAGTTTATACTAACTTGGTTATTACTGATACTCAGTATACACTGCATTGACTCGGTGTATACCAAAATCCTCAATTACTGACCACATTAACTTGTTCAATTCTGATTTTCAATGCATAACAAATTCATGTAATACAATCAAGTCAAAAAAATGATGACATAGGGTCATCAATAAGTTACCCAATGTATACCTTAGCCATATCTTCATATCCATCTCTTCTTCATGTAGATATCTCTTTCCTTTACCATTTTTTCTTCTTCAAATGTTTGTAACTATCACGATAAGTATAGTCAAAACTAGTTGACATCAATGACAATATATTGATTGATTTAATTGCCTTACATATCACTTTAATAGCTTGGTGATCACTAATCACTATCTTTTTGATGTAGGGGCATCCAAGGTTAAGGTAGGGCATTCTGTGTCCTCGGTGAAACTGCATGGAGTGTTTGTATTTTGGTCGGTGTTACTCGGTTGCAGCCTTGACTGAAAATCTTGATTATTAAAGGAAGCTCGGTCACTGAAGGAGCTTAGTAGTCTCTGGTGCTCAATGAAAGTGTTACATGGTCATGCCTGGGGTGCTTGATCGACACTGGTGCTCAATGATGCCTAGCGTGCTTGGTGATTTTACTATCGCTCGGTAGTTCTAACTTACTGACTGGAGTTCTATGTGATTTGTTGAGCCGACTTGGTGAATTTATTATTGGTAGCCATTGTTAGGGGGCTAACATGCTGAATTAAATCTTTGTGTACATTTGTAAGATGACTTGTATGTCATTTATTTATTTTGGGGAGTTAAGAGTTTCATCTTGCCGACTTGTGGCTGATGATTAGTATTTAAGGAGGGCTTGGGTAGATGTTTTGGGAGAGGAGTTGGGGAATCAGGACTTAGACAACAAAGCAGATCTGAATGTCAAATGCGAAGCTTAAGAGTGAAGTTGTGGAAAAGTTCTTGATGTTCTTGTAGATCAGATTGCAATCTGATAGTCATTTGTAGCAAAGCTAGGGGTTTGCATACTTGGGAACAAGGAGATTGCTTGGAGGCTTGCGAGCTCAAGTTTAGATCTGCCCTTTGGGTTTCCATAAGCTTCTGATTGTCTTCAGAGCTGAACTAGCTGAGTCTATATTGGATCTTGTTGGATCTTGTAGAATTGTTTTCTTATTGTAATTGGCCCTAACCCGGAAGGCCTTATAGTCAGGCATGTTAATGAAAATTAGTGTTAAGCAGTTACTTTATGTTGCATTATTGAGTAATCTGCTGTGTAATTTTGTTGGCTGTAAGGTTTGGACTATCCTTCATTGGATCCACCATCCTTGATTGCATCAAGTGGTATCAGAGCGAAGGTTGATCTTGTTGAAGCAAAAGGTTGACCTAGCAAGGCTGATCTTGAGAAGTTGATCTTGTTGGCGAAAAGATTGTGCGTAATTTGGATTACATATTTGAAGCACTAAACTTGTGAAATTATACCCTAGTTGTTTGCAAGATTGCAAGTTGAGATCTGACTTGTTTACAACTTGGAAATTGTCACAAGGTGTTCGGTGAGGGTTTTTTATAGAGGGTTTATTTGCATATCTTTAAGGATGCCTTCAAGAAGATTGGACCCTAGAGTTATTTTGGATCTTTGTGATACTGTTGAATCCTGAATCACAGAGAAGGTGAAATTAGATTTCAGATCTAAGATGGAACTGATGAAGAATGATATGGTCGTCGAGATCATGAGAACTATTGTTGGTATACCTCGGAATGTTGGTATTGAGGATGGCTATGAAGAAGCTGCTAAACAATTTGAAACTGCTAGATCTAGTGGTGATCACCGAAGGAATAGATCTGGTGAAGACATAACTACTCGGTTACCTAGACCTACTACTCGGTTTAGTAATTACCAAATGGAAGTTTCTACTTTCTTTGGTACTTTGAAGCCTGACAATCTGATTGATTGGATTGGTGAACTTGAAGATTTCTTTGAGCTAGAAGAAATTGAAGATCCTCTTCGGGTGAGATTAGCACAGACAAAGTTGAAAGGATATGTTGCTCTTTGGTGGAAAGAACTACAAAGAGACCAAGAAGATGAAGGTGAAACAAAGATCAATTGATGGAGATTGATGGTGACTAAGTTGAAAGCTAAGTTCATACCGGCTGACTATGAGCTTGACTTGTTTAAGAAGTTGCAGAATTTGAAACAGAAGGATTTGTCTATTGAAGATTATACTGAGGAGTTCTACAAACTTACTATTCGGTTTGGACATCGAGAGCTTGGTAAGGAAAAGGTAGTTCACTATGTGAATGGTCTAAGATTTAATATTTAGGATGATCTTGGTATGTTGAAGATTGATTTTGTTGAAGATGATTATTAGTATGCTCTGAAGGTAGAAGATAAGTTGAAGAGGAAACAACCTAGTAACTCCCAAGGGAAAGAAAAGATTGATCACTCGGTGAAGGATAAGTTGTCTAATGCAAAAGATGAACATAAACCTATGGAACCAAAGAAGAATATAGGTAGAGTTATCTTTAAGGGTACTTTCTATAACTATGGAGAGGAAGGACACCGTTCTTTTGAGTGTACACAAAAGAAGGTTGACCGGTGAACTACTGTGATGAATGAGAACATTCAGAATGAACCTGAATCAAAGAACTTGTTGCTTCGGAAAACATTACTTGGTACAAAGGATGAACCTTATTAGAGGAGTAACTTGTTTAGGACCTGATGCAAGACTAAAGGTAAAATCTATGATGTTATTGTTGATAGTGGTAGTACTGATAACCTTTTTGCTGAGGACCTGGTTTAGAAACTTGGTTTGAATAGAATGAAGCATCCTTGTCCTTATAGGATTGGTTGGTTACAAGATGTTCATGCTTTGGAAGTTAGAGAACAATGCTTCATTGATGTTCAGATTGGCCAGTACAAGGATCTTGTGCTTTGTGACATTGTGAGGATGAATAGTTGTGATATATTGCTTGGTAGACCTTGGAAATATGATTACGGAGCTATTTATGACTGTGTAAGAAATGTTTAATTCTGTTGGTTGCAAGGTTTGGACTGTCCTTCATTGGATCCACCATCCTTGACTGCATCAAGTAGTCTATGATACCACATGATGCAGTCAAGGCTTGTGGATCCAATTAAGGACTGATCGACCTTGCAGCCAAACCAAAATGCAGAAAAAATACACAATAACAACAATAGATCTGAAATGAAATAGAAGTCTTTATTCATCAAATCACCGATTACATGCAATGTGTCAGGCTGTAAGGCCTTCTTGGTTACGACCAATTACAAAGCAAGTAAACAGTAGATCTCACAGGATCCAAATATTTTCCCCAACATCAGCATTCAGCTAGCCCAAATCTGTAACACACATCACACTGGTAGGCACCCAGGAAAGATCTAAACTTGTACTCAAACTTCCAAGCAATCTTCTTGCTCCTAAGCTCACAGGCTACTAACTTTCCTTCTAACCATTTGATGCCCTAAACATCTACCCAAGCATCCTATAAATACTGATTCCCAGCCACAAGTCGGCTAATGAAACAATAAATCTTTACAAACAAATCTTAAATGCTAAAAACATCAGTCGACTCTCACATAGCCTTACAAAATAAATAAACTCTCAAAGATGGCCCCAAACGTGTTAGCTTGTGGTGACTGATCAGGAAAGTGCTATCCAGGAAAGTACTATACACTTTTCCTCCTGACCTTGCCGGTGAATTTTTTTAAGATTGACATATTTTTAGTTATTTTGGGCTGACATATTGTAACTCATTCTAACCCTAAAGTAGCAAAAATATTATATAATATGGCTTAGGGTTAGGGATTTTCATAATGTATGATTTTAGTACTTGCGACAGAATTGAGCTGTAAGGGATTATAGATTGTAATTAGGTTGTAATCACTGGATAATAAAATATTGGACTCGTTGTTGGTGGACGTAGCCCAGGGATTGGGTGAACCACGTTAAATCTTTGTGTCTTGTGTTCTCTTCTATGTGGTTTATTGTTTTCTGATATTGGTTATATTTGCACATAATTGTTATTTCTGCCTTGTTAATCCTAACAAAACGGTCATCAGATCCGCATAGATCTAACAAAATAATCCAATCGATAAGCAAGAACACTGAGCACCAGTCGACCGACCATGCCAAGCATGACTGAGCAATGCAGTTATCATTGAGCGCTAGTGAATCGATGCCTTCAGTTACCGAGCATTCTTTAGAGACTAAGCACCCCGGTAACCAATTAAACCAAGCAACCAGTCTCTCAAACTGAGCAAGAACTCCACCAAACCAAGATCAAAACTAACAATATACCTTCAAAGACAAACATATTTTTGGTTGATACAGGATTGCCAAGAATCCTAGGATGCTCCTACATCAGACACCCCCAAGTAAGAAATATTTTCTCATAAGGAAATCAAGAACACCTCAAGGGAATCAGAATAGGTATGTCAAATCTATTCTTCACCCACATATGTTCTTGTCCTTCATCCCAACTAGTCTTCACTTCATTCAATGTCTCATGCAGAAAGTCCTTTTGCCTTCCACTTCATTTACCCCTCCGGTCGATAATTGATAGCAACTGACTCTAACCACTACTGATCACCTCAGTGCCTCGGTAAGGTTCATCCTCCCCAAACTCCTCAATCAACTTAGTATTATCTGCATCTCTGTGTGTCACAAATGTCACCATCTGCTAAACCATCTCTACCAACAAAACCATCTATCTCTTAATCTCAACAAACTCTTGGATACCACCTGATACAGTCAAGGCTGGTGACTAAGGATGGTGACTAAGTTGAAAGCTAAGCCACCTGATGCAATCAAGGATGGTGGATCCAATGAAGGATAGTCCAAACCTTATAGCCAACATAATTACATAGTGGATTACTCAACAATGCAACACAAAGTAACTGCTTAACACTGATTTTCATTAACATGCTTAGTTGTAAGGCCTTTTGGGTTAGGGCCAATTACAATCAAAAAACAATTCTGCAAGATCCGACAAGACCCAATAAAGACTCAACTAGTTCAGCTCTGAAGACAATCAGAAGCTGATGGAAACCCTAAGGCAGATCTAAACTTGAGCTCGCAAGCCTCCAAGCAATCTCCTTGTTTTCAAGTATGCAAACCCCTAGCTCTGATACCACCTGATGCAGTCAAGGATGGTGGATCCAATGAAGGACAGTCCAAACCTTACAGCCAACAAAATTACATAGCAGATTGCTCAATAATGCAACACAAGGTAACTACTTAACACTGATTTTCATTAACATGGCCGACTGTAAGGCCTTCTGGGTTAGGGCCAATTACAATTAGAAAATAATTCTACAAAATTTGACAAGACCCAATATAGGTGGTGAGATTGTGGATCCAGAGAAAATGAATGATCAGTATGGAGAACCGACTTGTACATTGTCAAGAAAGGACTTGAAGAGACAGAGGAAACTGAAGTGGAAGAATTTGCAAGCAAAAAAGGTGGAGGATTTGTATGTGAAGAACCAGTTCGGGATTTATGTGTTGAATCCTGAAAGATGTTCTTCTCACATATGAACATCTTTTGGAACCTAGGGTGTCTGATGCAAGGGCATCCAAGGTTAAGGCATGGCATTCTATGTCCTTGGTGAAACTGCATGGAATGTTTGTATTTTGGTCGGTGTTACTCAGTTGCAGCCTTGACCGACGATCTCGGCCATTGAAGGAAGCTCGGTCACTGAATGATCTCGGTAGTCTCTGGCGCTTAGTGAAAGTGTTACTCAATCATGCCTGCGATGCTCGGTTGACACTGGTGCTCGACGATGCCTGGCGTGCTCGGTGATTTTACTGTCGCTCAGTAGTTTTGACTTACTGACTGGAGTTCTATGTGATTTGTTGAGCCGACTTGGTGAATTTATTGTTGGTAGCCATTGTTAGGGGGTGACATGCTGAATTAAATGTTTGTATACATTTGTAAGCTAACTTGTATGGCATTTAATTATTTATTTTGGGGAGTTAAGGGTTTCATCTTGCTGACTTGTGGCTGATGATTAGTATTTAAGGAGGGCTTGGGTAGATGTTTTGGGAGAGGAGTTGGGGGATTAGGACTTAGACAATAGAGCAGATCTGAATGTCAGATGCGAAGCTTAAGAGTGAAGTTGTGGAAAAGTTCTTGATGTTCTTGCAGATCAGATTGCAATCTGATAGTCATTTGTAGTAGAGCTAGGGGTTTACATATTTGGGAACAAGGAGATTGCTTGGAGGCTTGCGAGCTCAAGTTTAGATCTATCATTTGGGTTTCCATCAGCTTCTAATTGTCTTCAAAGCTGAACTAGCTGAGTCTGTATTGGATCTTGTCAGATCTTGGAGAATTATTTTCTGATTGTAATTGGCCCTAACCCAGAAGGCCTTACAACCGGGCATGTTAATGAAAATTAGTGTTAAGCAATTACTTTATGTTGCATTATTGAGTAATCTGCTAGGTAATTCTGTTGGCTGCAAGGTTTGGACTATCCTTCATTGGATCCACCATCCTTGACTGCATCACTTTTACTTGTCCATTCAGTTTATCAAGTTATTCAATCAGTTGTAGATTATCACATCCATCACCGATATAGGAACGTTAGAATCTCAAATGGTAAAATAATCACTACCACTTGACCTCGTGGAACCAAAGGTTCACTCCCACTATGTTTGAGGAGATAACAATAGACCACCCTTGGATAACAACACCAAAATTAATAACACAAAACCTAGGAAATGGATCTTGAAAGCTCTCTATCTCAAGAGGTACCACCAACTAATATTAAAGAAAATAAAAGAAATATAAAAATACCAACAAGTACCAATACCAACACCACATACCAAAACCAACCACCAGATACCAAATACCAAATACTGAACAAATACCAACCACCAGATAATACTGAAATACCAAAGGTACATCGCCAAATAATACTAAAATGCCAAGACACACCACCAAAGGAAAAATGCAAAAACTATGCAGGAGACTTAGGCTACATATTATGGGAGTGCCATCACATGGCCAACTACTTGAGTTACACTAGACTGGTCTTTCTAGACCCCAGACCCTCAAGAGTTTATTAGGTTGAGCTACCCTAGTCACTCTAGGTCCTAGACCCTCAACATAACCCATGCGAAACCAGAATATCCTCTCATGAAGATGAGGATCTCTAATCATACCGACTCTCTAGATATCATCCCATTCCCATCCTTAGCCTATAAAAGTACTCAAGGCACAGGTGAGGTATCCATAATTAATCTTGTATTTAATGTTATTCCCAAGTTTTATTATTAGGTTATCACTTATTAACAAAATTACAATAAGTTACCTTGGTAATGGCCTCTTTGGGCCTAGGACCCCTATTGTAAACCACTCCCCTAAATGCTCTTATTTAACCTCCCCTAGGCCCATAGGTCACAGAAAAATCTCATAAATCACATAATTATAATAATCACATTCAATTCCATAAAGATAATTGAAACTCACACTGGAGCTCAAACCATAAATCTCACAAATACAAGATGGTTGTCAAATCATAACATTACAAGTCCATATTGGTCATGAAACAATGACATCATATGACACACTCTCAAAGAGTTCACAATTAATGAGTTTAGAAAATTGGTTGGGTAGAATGATCGTGACCAAGTCGTTATCATAAATACTGAAAAGTACACATGTTAGAAAGACAACCATAACCCCCAAACCTTTGGTGTACCACTACTAAAGCCAATTTAATTCCCCATATGAACAACACCAAATAAAGCAATAAATACACCAACAAACAAAACCATAATATCACTCACAAATGTATAAAATAATCGAAGTGTTTTCTAAAGTCCAATTTGACTATAAAGCCTTCAAATAAAAATATCATACATAACAAAACACTAAATGTTTGATAATAAAATAATGATATTGTTACCTTTTTTTTCAACTATAAATAACTTTGGTTTATATAAAATTCATTGAATGAATTAATTCTCAACGTAAAAAAATAAATCTCAATTTTGTTAATAAATATTAATCTCCTAAATATTCATGAAAACTAAACTTTTTGACAAATATTAATAATATTAATATTTAACATTTATTTAAATTATAAATAATCATAAATAAAAAATTCATTAAGTAATAACTAAATCACATTTAATATTTATTAAATATAAACAAATTTTAAAAATCTATTAAATTATAATATATATATATATATATATATATATAATATATATATATATATATTATTATATTATAATAAAACAAAAACCCCAATCCCCATGGGGTTCTCGCGGGTCATAGTCTGCGTGGGCTCCCCACGGGCCGCTTGGGTGGCCGCAAACCGTGAGTTGGCTAAAGGTTGCCATTGTAGCCTCACAATAGCCGCAGGGGCGGGGGGGACGGGAGTGTATACCCCTCCCCCTCATACATATATATATATATATATACATATATATATATATACATATATATATATACATATATACATATATATATATGTATACATAAATATATATATATATATGTATATGTATACATACATATACATATATATATATGTGTATACATATATATATATATGTATACATATATATATATATATATGTATATATGTATATATGTATATATATATATATATATATATACATACATATACATATACATATATACATATATATATACATATATACATACATACATATATACATAATATACTATATATATATA
>BSBK01007867.1:0-5000 GCA_027943335.1 Chamaecyparis obtusa
AAAATCTTAGAGATTTTATGGGAGATACCTCCTACATAGGGAATGGTGGTGAACAGGGAGGCCTCAGGGGGAGAGGGCCAAGGGTTGGAGGAGGAGAGAAAGAAGGCTTTGGCTAAGTGGAAAGCTTTGGAGATTTGTTTGTTCGAATAACTGTTCCACTTGAAAACTTGATGGAGATGCGTGAGCTCCTAGTCTAAATTATCATTGTCGCAAATCTGATAGGCTCTTAAAGAAAGGGTTTTAAGGATGCCAACCTTTTGGCTGGGGTGGTGGTGAGAGGCTGGCTTTACGAAAAACTCGCCGACCCAGAGAGCCATCTGGTTTTTTGAGGATAGAAACATCGAGGAAAGGTAAGTGGTTGTTGGATTCAATCTCCTTGGTAAAAGAAATGCAAGGAACTAAGTTGTTGAGGTGAGTGTGAAACTTTTCTAACTTGTCTAGACCATGAGGCCAATAGACATTGGTATCATCTACATATCGTTTCCACTACTTAGGTTTAAGGGGGAATGAACGTAGAGTGATTTCCTCAAACTCTTCCATATATAAGTTAGCAACCATGGGTGAAAGAGGGGAGCCCATGGCTACACCATCCACCTGTTCATAATTGATGCCAAGGAAGGAAAAGAAGGTGGATCGTAAGCATAAATCCACCAGAGAGGCAACCTCAACATTAACCTTACGCTTGACAATCTCTACGGACTCATGAATGGGAACCTTGGTGAAAAGGGAGACAATGTCAAAGCTGACCAAGATGTCATTATTGTCACACCTGGTGTCCTTGATAAATTGAACAAAATGGTTGAGTCCTTGATAAAGGACTCTGAATTACCAGTAAGAGGGAAAAGGAGTTTGGCGAGGAAGGAAGCCAACTTATAAGTTAGGGGGCCAATAGTATCAACAATGGGCCTCAGAGGAATATTGTCTTTGTGGATTTTTGGGACCCCATAAATGCGAGGGGTGAGCTCCTTAATGGGAAGAAGACACTTCTTAGTAGCATCATTGAAGGAGGAGCCCGATATAGCCGCTTTGATCAGGATTAAAGTGGGAAAATACTGAAATCTAATTTTCCAAAATTTCATATGTTTTAGTAAATTGCAATTTTGAGGGTCTTCGGTGCATTTCTGGGCAAATATTTCTGAAATTTCGTTCAAGATTATTTGAATACCTTTCCAACGCATCAAACGGTTTGTAATTCAGAGCTAGGATGAGAAAGTTATGCCTTCTCCAAGTGGACCTAAATTTTATATTTAGTTTTTTGATAAATTTTGATAGTTTTAATAGTTTAATTGTAATAAACATTATGATGACTCTTCATTTCAATTCCAAGGGATTTGTGTGACCCTTGGGATCCATCCGAGTTGTATAAACTCCAATTTTGAATAGAATGGAGATAGTTTTTTTGGTTTGCAATCTTGTTGTTCTCAATTTTCGTGTTGAATTCTACAATACTGCAGGTATCACACTAGGTATTGTAATCTGGTTTTCATAAATCAGATCATGCTTTGATCTTTTTCATGATTTTGGAGCAAGGGTTATGGGAAATAACCTTGTATCTACTGGTATAAGAGAGAAGGTTGAGCATCTTAGTGATGTAGTCAGACTTGTTCAAAATAACAATGGCATTACCCTTGTCCACCCTGGAAATGATGACATCATGATTGCGAACCAAATTTTTAAAGGCTCTAAACTCAGCTTTAGGGAAGTTGCACTTAGGAGGTTTGGCATTCCTAAGAGCCACAAAACAATCTTGTCTCACTTCCTTGGCAATGTCAGAGGGCAATGAATGAACAACATTCTCAATATCAGCTAAGAAATCCACGAGAGGAATGGAGCGCGGGGATAACAAAAAATTGAGGCCTCGTTTGAGAAAGCTAAACGTGAGGGGGTCAATTGTGGTATTAGATAAGTTAACCACTAATTTGGACTCCCAATCTTTAATGGACTGAGACATGGTTACGGGAGGAGGAACACAATCACGGGGTATGGTTGGTGCAGAAGAGGGGGGAACAGAAGACAAAAGAGCACCCGAGGACTGAGGAAGAGGAACTGAGGGGGTCTGCCTGCCAATGGAGAGGAAAGGATGAATTAGTGGGGGATAAGAGGCGACATCCACCACACTGTCATCCGTATTGTTAGAACAATGAATGGTCGAGGGAGGAGTACGATGAACGAGAAGTGTGCTGCACACGGGATCAGAGGGTGACCGTGAAGCAAGCTCAACACCATCAAAGCAAACATCAATGTACGAAGGAGGAAGGTGAGCAAAACACGCACCTGGAGACCCAAGGTTACCGTTGACACCTGACCATTGCAAGTTTGTGGAAGGACAGAGGTTGCTGGAATGAGCAGGTCGAAGACGTGAACCAACACTGTTAGTAGCTCCAAGTTCGTAGTTTGCGACACAACGTTCATCATATGTTGATCCATGTTCATCAATAGCAGCTCTACGTTCTTTGATAGCAGCCCCGTGCTCATCACATGCGGCTATACGATCATCGTATGCAGTAAGCTGACCGTTGAAAGAATGAGACCCCTAGTTGCCGTTGACAGCAGACCGCTGCAAGTGTGTGGAAAGGTCGAGTTTGTTAGAGTGGGCCAGTCGCAGACGAGACCCACCACTGATAGCATCTAATTTTTTTATATAGTTTTCTATTAGTTTTATAGTGTTTTTAGATTGATATTATTTTAGATTAATATTGTTTTTAGATTGATATAGTTTTATATTGTTTCTAAATTAGATTAATATTGTTTTTAGATTGATATAGTTTTATATTGGTTTTACATTAATATTTTTTTAAAGTTAATATTGATATTAGAATTGTATTTAAAATTATTTAAATACAATTCTTAAATTTTAAAAGAGACTTTCCATTACATTTTTATATAAAACTTTATAAAAAATAATTTTTTTATATAGTTTTATAGTGTTTTTAGATTGATATTGTTTTTAGGTTAATATTGTTTTTAGATTGATATAGTTTTATATTGGTTTTAGATTAATATTGATAGGTGGTATTTCTAATGTAACCATTATTTATTATGCAATAAAATTGAATTGATTTAATATACTTATATATAGAAACATCTGTTTACATTGTGGATGGCAATGCCGCCATGGTGTAATATTTGGTTTTTATATAAATTTAATTTTGAATATTAACTTTAGTTAGATATAGATTTTTTGTAAAAATTTATTAGATATAGATTTTTTATTTAAATAATCTGTTTACATTGTGGATGGCAATGCCGCCATGGTGTAATATTTGTTTTTTATATAAATTTAATTTTCAATATTAACTTTAGTTAGATATAGATTTTTTGTAAAAATTTACTAGATATAGATTTTTTATTTAAATAATCTGTTTACATTATGGATGGCAATGCCACCATGATGTAATTTTTTTTTTTATATAAATTTAATTTTTAATATTAACTTTGTTAGATATATATTTTTTTAAAATTTATTAGATATAGATTTTTTATTTAAATATAGATTTTTTATTTAAATTATTTGTTTACATTGTGGATGGCAATGCCACCATGGTGTAATATTTGTTTTTTATAAAAAATTATTTTTGAATATTAACTTTGTTAGATATAGATTTTTGTAAAAATTTATTAGATATAGATTTCTATTTACAATATTACATTTAGATTTCAATTCCTAATTAGATTTTAAAACTTAATTTATTAGTGTTTTAATAGTTACTTTGAAATGTTAAAATTACATTTATTTTAATAGGATTTATATAATTAAAATTGCAATTACTAATTGTTTAATGTTACAAATTAGATTTAGATTAATTATATAGATTGAGGACATTTCCATTTCTAATATTACCTTTATTTGATTTGTTTGCTTTAAATTTGATTCATTTGCTTTACAATTAGTAATTTTTATTTGCTTTAAATAATGTAACAATTAACAATTATAATTTATTTTTTATTTGATTTAAATGTTAGAAATATGTTTTACATTAATTATATTTTATTTTTGTATAAATTTAGGAGATTTCCATTTACAATGTTACCTTTAGAATATTACATTTAGATTTCAATTCCTTATTATATTTAAAAAAATAATTTATTAGTATATTAATATGAATGTTTAAGGTCTTCTAATGTTACAAAATTAATTTAGAAGTTGGCTTCATGAAGTTGATTTTGTTTAATGACATTAATATTATATTTCTTTTATTGCTATTTTCATAGTTACTTTAAAATACAACATTTTGTTGCTATTTTACAAAATATGCGAATGTTGCAATATTTATGTTACTCAATTTCACTTAAATTAGATTTAATGAAATTGACTATGTTAACCTAATTTCATGAATTTCATTAATGAAATTCATGAAATTAGGTTTACATAATTTCGTATAAAAATTTATATTTTGAAACTCATTTGATGAAATTGAATTTGTTAATTATAATTAATTTATGTTTTTAATCATAAATTAGGCATAGAGATGGACTTTACTGTGGGCATGAATGTTGAGATTAGCACTGATGAAAAGGGGTTCAAAGGGGCTTGGTTCGAAGCAACAATTATAGACATTATTCACAATGGTGATGTGACAAAATATTGTGTCAAATATCACCATTTCATAATCGACGATGTAGCTCGAGAGCCCCTCGTTGAGGTTGTCTATGTAGATTATATGAGACCTGTTCCACCTCCTATTACTTTGCCATGAATTGTACCTCCTAGATTTGCAGTAGAAGTACTAGATAATGACTGTTGGTGGTCAGGTGTCACGGTTGACAGATTTGTTTTGCCCCTTAGTCAAGTACAATTCTATGAGGTGTACTTTCCTAATTCTCACACTCTGAAGCCGTATTCACGTACCCACATACGAGCAGAGCAAGAATGGGTTAGGGGAAGATGGAGGCAAATATATTGGAACTGAAATGTTGACAATTCATGTTTGTATTGAGATCCAAATTGGATCACATATGTTTTTGGATTGATTGCTTAGTATTAAAAATAAGAGATCCCG
>BSBK01007867.1:10000-75412 GCA_027943335.1 Chamaecyparis obtusa
AAATATAGATTCTTGACTCAGGAAAGCCTTCCCGCAGAGTGCTGACATAAGCTTTGCAGGTATACTTTCATTTTTTCTTATGACACTATTTTTGTGCTATAATATTTATTATTATAACTCATCTATAAATACAATCATGTAATTTTCATAGAGAGTCTTCTAATCATTTCTCTTACTTTATTTTAGGTATATCTATTATTTTGGTTGGTGATCTTGGTTAGTTGCCTCCAGTGAATGACAAACTGGCATATGCTAGCAACAGGTGGGCAAAGTTACTCTGGCAAGAATTCAAAATAGTAGTTACATTAGATAAAATATTTAGGCAAGATTGAGAAAACATTCACCCAAAAAAGATTCATCAACTTCTCACAAATGTGAGAGATGCGAATCCAAACTTGGATGATTGGAACTTGCTTATGATGAGAACCCCTGTGAGGTTAGATGCTGCAACCAATGATGAGTTTGACAAGACAGTGCATTATTCTCTACAAATGCCAATGTTCGTAACCATAACTTGAGGATGTATTTTTTGAGGCAACCTGTTGCATGTAGCCTTGCAACTAAGTCAAGGAATGGTAATACAATTGAAGATTTCTTGAATGAAGAACTTGATCTAGATTTATTGTTTAGTAAGGATTTGAGGGTCATATTAAAACTACAAATCTATGGATTGAAGTCGGTCTTGTCAATGGATCCTTGGGATATATCCAGAATATTGTGTACAAACCAGGAACCGCCCCACCTGAACCACCTACTTATGTTACGGTTGAATTTGATAATTATTCTGGATTACCATATGATGACCATCATCCAAGAATAGTTCCAATATCACCAGTCTAGAGGGGTAGAACCTTTCAGTTACCATTAAGGTTGGCATGGGCATTGACAATTCATAAATCTCAAGGACTAACTCTTTCAAGAGCCACAATTGATATAGGCCCAAGAGAAAGAGCAGGATTGACATTTGTAGCTGTATCTCATGTAAAGTCTCTAGAAGGCTTGAGAATCATGCCATCTTTCACATATGACCGCTATGAAAAAATGAAGACCGGGAAACAACTTTCCAATAGGAAAGCAGAAGAAATTAGACTCAAGTGTCTTGAAAATTAGTGATGTACTGTAATGTTGTATTGCTATTAAATATTACATTATTTATTAATTGCCTATTTTGTGTCATTATTGTTCAGAATTATCCTTATGCATTGAATTAGTGTATCATATTTCAAATTCATGTTCTCTTTTGTTTAAATATGTATCGTTAATATAATTTATATCATGTTTGCGAACCCGAATTCTTCTTAATTTGAATATATAAAAAAATCCACAAAATCATATATACTATCCCACTATAGCTAGCATCTAGAGTTTGAAATGGTAATGCAAAATGGTTATTCTGATTAATTATATATATTGATGTTTGTTTAAAACTTTACAGGATACCATTCCACCTATGGTTGCCTCTGATAGAGACTCCAACATCATGGTTACAAGCCCCTCTGCTTCAGTGGGCTCAAACCATATTTTTGAGAGTGAATTTGACAAGTGTACACGAATCATTCAAGAGTCGTGTGTAACTATAATCAAAGCTGTGGAGAATGTAGCGTTATCAGTTGACTATGTTGATGAACTAGATATAAAGTAGATGGAAGATGTTTCAAAAGTTTTACATGAGACATCTACAAAAGTGGATGCGTTTCCATCAATGATGAAAGAAGTATACCATGATCATTGTACAAATAAAGGTCGCCATACCAACTTTATTGTTGAAGAATATGTGATGTACTTGCATCATTATGGAGAAATTTTATTGATTTAGATCGTTCTTATCTTATCTTTCATACTTCTTAAATATCTAATGGTTGTAGTGGGTCTTCTATTTCCCCTTTCATCTTTGTTTGTAAGTTTCACGAACAAGATAGTGAATATATATTTTTTCCTACTCCCATGATGGTTACCCCTATACTTTCCAACATTTTGCAACATGTTTTGTTCATCTCTGCATTTCTAATATTTATTTGTTCAATGAATGCATCGATTAAATGTGAGGAAATAAATATATAGGACATTTGATTCATTACTATTTCTAACCTAACCCCAAATAATGTTCAACAAGTATACCAATACCTTTAACTATATTAAATAAACTATTAAAAGTTAATCTTCAATGGAAACTAAATACTATTTTTTTATTTTAACCCTAATACTAATCCAAACTTAACATTGTGCATGACATCATTAACCCATGATTAACCCTCATGAAATAACTAAATATAATACTAATCATAACTCTAATCATAACCCTAACCCTAACTGTAATGTACTCTTACTTCAAGCATAAATCGTAATGTTAAATACCCTATTAGCCTGAATTCTCACCCTATCGATAACCCTAACCCTGCCACTAACTCTTACTCGAATCCTACGTCATGACATAAAATGACCTACTAAATCCTAACCCTTATCCGATGTCAACTTATTATAATAATTTATCATTTTAAAATATAATAAACCCTAACCCTTATCCAATGTCAACTTATTATAATAATTTGTCATTTTAAAATATAATAAACTAATTTTTTATTTTAGCCCTAATAGCAATCCAAACTTAACATTGTGCATCACATCATTAACCCACAATTAACCCTCATGAAATAACTAAATTTAAAACTAATCATAACTCTAATCATAACCCTAACCCTAACTATAACGTACTCTTACTTCAAGCATAAATCATAATGTTAAATATCCTATTAACCTGAATTCTCCCCCTATCGATAACCGTAACCCTACCACTAACTCTTACTTGAACCCTAAGTCATAACATAAAATGACCTACTAAACCCTAACACTGCGCATCACATCATTAACCCATGATTAACCCTCATGAAATAACTAAATATAATACTATTTATAACTCTAATCGTAACCCTAACCCTACATGTAACGTACTCTTACTTTTTTGCATAAATCATAACGTTGCATATCCTATTAACATGAACTCTCACCGTATCGATAACTGTAACCCTACCACTAACTCTTCTGTGAACCCTATGTCATAACATAAAATGACCTACTAAAACCTAACTCTTACCCAGTTTCAAATAAATTTAATAATTTATTATTTATAACTATATATATATATATATATATATATATATATATATATATATATATATATATATATATATATACACACACACATAAACATTATAATTCCTAAAATGTAACCCTAATCATATTCCCTTACCCTAATGTTAAACCTTAATGTTACACTTAACACTAACCCTAATCATAATTGTAACCCTAATCCTATTCCCTTATCCTAATCTTAAACCTTAATGTTACACTAAATATGATAGTAATCATAATTCTAAACCTAACATCATATCCCTAACCACATCACTAATCTCACCCTATCCCTAACCCTAACCCTAATTACAACCCTAATACTAATCGAAACATAACACTGTGCATCACATCATTAACCCACGATTAACCCTCATGAAATAACTAAATATAATAGTAATCATAACTCTAATCGTAACCCTAACCCTAGAACTGTAATGTATTTTTTACTTTTTTGCATAAATCATAACGTTACATATCCTATTAACATGAACTATCACCATATCGATAAATCTAACCCTACCACTAACCCTAATCCTATTCCCTTACCCTAATCTAAAACCTTAATGTTACACTAAATATGATAGTAATCATAATTGTAACCCTAATCCTATTCCCTTATCCTAATCTTAAACCTTAATGTTACACTAAATATGATAGTAATCATAATTCTAAACCTAACATCATATCCCTAACCACATCATTAATCTCACCCTATCCCTAACCCTAACCCTAATTACAACTCTTACCCGAACCCTAGCCCTAATTACAACCCTAATACTAATCGAAACATAACACTGCGCATCACATCATTAACCCACGATTAACCCTCATGAAATAACTAAATATAATAGTAATCATAACTCTAATTGTAACCCTAACCCTAACTATAACGTACTTTTACTTTTTTGCATAAGTCATAACGTTACATATCCTATTAACATGAACTATCACCGTATCGATAACCCTAACCCTACCACTAACTCTTACGTGAACCCTATGTCATCACATAAAATGACCTACTAAACCCTAACTCTTACCCCATTTCAAATCATTTTAATAATTTATTATTTATAACTATTTGTTTTGATATAAACGTTACAATTCCTAAAATGTAACCCTAATCCTATTCCCTTACCCTAATCTAAAACCTTAATGTTACACTAAATATGATAGTAATCATAATTGTAACCCTAATCCTATTCCCTTATCCTAATCTTAAACCTTAATGTTACACTAAATATGATAGTAATCATAATTCTAAACCTAACATCATATCCCTAACCACATCATTAATCTCACCCTATCCCTAACCCTAACCCTAATTACAACTCTTACCCAAACCCTAACCCTATTAACATGAACTATCACCATATCGATAACCCTAACCCTACCACTAACTCTTACACAAACCCTACATCATAACATAAAATGACCTACTAAACCCTAACTCTAACCCCGTTTCAAATCATTTTAATAATTTATTATTTATAATTATATATATACATAAACATTACAATTCCTAAAATCTAACCCTAATCCTATTCCCTTACCCTAATCTAAAACCTTAATGTTACACTAACTCTCACCCTATCCCTAACCCTAACCCTAACCCTAACCCTAACCCTAACCCTAACCCTGACTCTCACCCTATCCCTAACCCTAACCCTAAGCCTAACTCGAACCCTGACTCATACCTTAAAATATCTTACTAACCCTAACTCTCACCCTATATGTAACCCTAACCGTAACTCTTACCTGAACCCTAAGTCATAACGTTAAATGTCCTACTAACCCTAACTCTTACCCGGTTTCAAATAATTTTAATAATTTCTAATTTAGAACCATATATATACTATTTTTTTTACAACATTAAACCTAATTATTATATATATATATATATATATATATATATATATATATATATATATATATATATATATATATATATACATAAACATTACAATTCCTAAAATCTAACCCTAATCCTATTCCCTTACCCTAATCTAAAACCTTAATGTTACACTAACTCTAACCCTATCCCTAACCCTCACTCTCACCCTATCCCTAACCCTAACCCTAAGCCTAACTCGAACCCTGACTCATACCATAAAATATCTTACCCTAACTCTCACCCTATATGTAACCCTAACTGTAACTCTTACCCGGACCCTAAGTCATAACGTTAAATGTCCTACTAACCCTAACTCTTACCCAGTTTCAAATAATTTTAATAATTTATAATTTAGAACTATATATATACAATTTTTTTTTTACAACATTAAACCTAATTTTATATATATATATATATATATATATATATATATATATATATATATATATATATATATTATATATATATATATATATATATATATATATATATATATATATATATATATATATATATATATATATATATATATATATATATATATATATATATATATATATATATATATATATATATATATATATATATATATATATATATATATATATATATATATATATATATATATATATATATATATATATATATATATATATATATATATATATATAAGCTAGTTATTTTCCTCTTTTAATAAAAACACGTATTTAACATAGTAAAGTACTTCATTGCTCGTTTAAGTTACACAGATTCAAATATTGTGTTAAGCATAGTTTATTAAATACAATTTCCTTATATAAACTGCTGGAATTTTATTCATATTTATATTATTATCTTTCATAGTAGCAAAAAATTTCACCACTTTTCTTCAAAATATGAACTATTTTGTGGTCTACGATAAGATAGTACTCACTATTTTTAACTTTCACCTACTTTTCAATGTTGCCTTTGTAAGACATTTGGTTGCAACTATTGATTTATAACAGCTTGGAATAACATTTTAAAAAAGCTTTTTTAAATAATTGTGTTAAGATTTTAAAATAAATATTTAAGATTCAGTTAAGATTTTGAACATTTGTATTTCATATTATAAGACAAGTGTCACGTAATAGCTAGTACTTGCTTTTAGTTATGTAATTAATTGTAATTTTAAGTTATATAATTAGCTGTAGTTTTAATTGTATTATATATTTTAAAAAAAATAAAATTGATCTAATATAATATTATAATTAAGTTTATAGTTAAATTGTGATAAAATTAGAAATATGTTTAAAATTACATTTTTCAATATTTTCATTTAACATTACTTTTTTAAAGTTAAATTGTTGTGTGAGATAAAAAAAGGTTTAGTGAAGCTTAAAGTATACATTTTAACACATGTTTATTTACAGTCTGAATTAAATTACTTCAATAAAATTAATCTCCTCTACTTATAATATTAAATTACATTTAGCTAACTTATTCACATCAAGCAACAAAATTGTTATTTTTAAATATCTTATCTTATAAAAGTCTATTAAAAGATTTCTTGAATAATTAAATTAAAAAATATATATATAAAAGTAACACGTTTCTATAATTTTTAATTATACTCTTAAAATTTCAAATTACATAAATAAATTAAGATTATGAAAAAAAATCATATTAATAATAATAATAAAATTAATATTTTTAAATATTTATTTTTATTAACAAAATTATTATTTTGAAAATAATTTTAAAATATTTCTTTCTTTCTATTATTAAGAATAATTTATGATTTCTTTGAAAGTAATATGATTAGCATAGAAAGGGGAAAATATATAGCTTTGCATCAACAACAAATTTTAGAGAGAAATAATTCAATACTAAGGCTCACATCTGATGAAGTATGGTGAAATCTCTTGATTATTCTTTGATATAAGTCTATCATTAAAATATTAAATTTATGAAAATATTAATTCATAATCTATTATATAAGTATTTTTAAAAACTCAAATTCAATTATGTCATTATTTTTTGAAATAATGTTTCAAATCACAACATTACCCTAAGTCAAGTTGAATCCAACTAAATTGGGAGTTAAGTCTAACACTAAACCCAATTGAAATTTAATCCTAAAATAATTAATTACAACCCTAATGCTAATCTTAATTGAATATTAAATCAAATTAAACTTTAACCCTAACCAAAAACCAAAATCTACTAAAAACTAATACTTAACTAAATTAAATCAAATTTAACCTTGATCCTAACCCTAATCAAATCAAATTGAGCCCTACTGCAAAACCACTTTGAACCTAACTTAATATAAAATTGAAAACCAACCTTCCACTAAGCCAAAATTAACCAAAACATTAATCTAGATTCTACCCCAAATCAAATTCAACCTTAACGTATACCAAATTGAGCCCAAACCCTAAATCAAATTAGACCTAAATTTTTTAGGTCATAGAGAAACCTATTGAAGAAATAGAAAAAAAATGTACCTTAAAAACCAAATTAAATATTAAACTAGATTGAACCCTAACCTTAACTCTAAATCAAATTACACATTAACCCAAGTAAACCTTAACCAAATAATAATATTCATGATGTAAACCTTTATCCTAATCGTAAACCCTAAACCTAATCCTAAAACCTTGTCTTAACCCAAACCCTGAACCCTAAACTCTAATCCTAACCCTAATCATAACCATAATCCTAGACCCTATCCATAACCATAATCCTAACTCTAACCCTAAACCTTAACTGTCACAATAATCATGACCCTAATCTTAACCCTAACTCTAATCCTTAGTCTAGCTGTAATTCTAATCCTAACACTAATCACACTTCTAACCTAAATCCTAACCCTAACCATACCCTAAACTCTAACCCACTAAACCAATTTAAATCTCACCAAATAGAATTGTAATCCCAACCCTAATCTATATTCTACACCATATCAAGTTCAACCTTAATGTATACCAAATTGAGCCCAAACCCTAAATCAAATTAGACCTAAATATTTAGGTCATCGAGAAACCTATTGAAGAAATAGAAACAATGTACCTTGAAAACCAAATTAAACATTAGACTAAATTGAACCCTATCCTTAATCCTAAATCAAACTACATATTAAGCAAAGTAAACTCTAACCAATTAATATTCTCCACGATGCAAACCATTATCCTAACCTCAAACCCTAAACTCTAATCCTAACCATAATCCTAAGCCCTATCCCTAATCATAATCCTAACTCTAACACTAAACCTTAATTGTAATAATAATCTTGACCCTGACCCTAACCCTAACCCTAATTCAAACCCTATCCCTAATCCTAAGTCTAGCCATAATTCTAACCCTAACTACACCTTTAACCTAATTTCTAACCCTAATTGTAATTCTAAGCCTAGCCTTAGCCATACCTGAAACCCTAACCCTAACCATGATGTATACCATAAAATCCTAATTGTAATCCCAAATATAATGCTAGGCCTAACCTAAACACTCACTCTAGCCCTAACCATGATGTAAACCCTAATTATATTAAATTATATTTAATAAAAATATTCTATATAATTATATATTAATTAAATCTAATATAAACCCTAACCCTAACCATGAATGTACTCTAACCCTAATCCTAACCATCACCCTAAATCCTAAATTGTAAACCCTAATCCTAAATGTTAAACTCTAATCCTAAATGCTACCCTAAATCCCAAATCTTCATCTAAAAAATAATCTTAAATGATAGAATAATCTTAAATGGTAAAACCTCATCCTACATGCTAAACCCTAGTCCTAACCCTAATCCTAATCCTAATTACTAAACCCTAATCCTAACCTAGGCCCTAAATACAACCAGAGCCCTAACCATGGCACAAACTTAAATCTTTATCCTAATTCTAACCCTAATCAAAACACTAGTTGAACCATAATACTAATCATGATGGAAACCTTAACCCTGACAATAATCCTAATCCTAAGACCTAAATCCTATTCCCAACCCTAACCATAATATTAACCATGATGTAAACCCTCACTCTAACCATAATCCTAAACCTAACACTAACCCTAATCCTAGTCCTATACCCTAACCATAATCAAAACCCTAGCCTAACCATAATACTGTCCACAATATAAACCCTTACCTACCCATAATCCTAATCTTAAACCCTAATCTTAACCCTAAACCTAAGCCTAACCCTACCCATAATCCAAACCCTAACCCTAATCATACTTCTAACTTGAATCCCAACCCTAATAATAATTCTAAGCCTTGTCCTAACCATACCCTAAACCCTAACCCTAACCATGATGTATACACTAGAACGCTAATTGTAATTCCAAACATAATGCTAAGCCTAGTTCCTAAACAGTCACTCTAGCCCTAACCATGATGCAAACCTTGATTATAATAAATTCTATTTAACAAAAAAATGTTATATAATATATATTAATTAACCCTAATAAAAACCTTAACCATAATTTTAACCATGTTGTAAACCCATACCCTAACCCTACTCCTAACCATAACCCTAAATCTTAAATACTAAACCCTAGTCCTAAATCTTAAGGTAAACCATAATCCTAAATGGTAAACCCTCATCCTAAATTCTAAAACCTAATCCTAAATGCTACACCCTAAATGCTAAACCCTAATCTGAAATGCTAAACTCTAACCCTAATCCTAATTGCTAAACCCTAACCCTAACCCTAACTATGGCATGAACTTAAACCTAATCCCAAGCTCTAATCCCAACCCTAACTATAATACTAACCATGATGTAAACCCTCACTCTAACCATAATCCTAAACCTAACCCTAATATTAACCTTAATCCTAACCCTATACCCTAACCTAACCATAATACTATCCACATTGTAAACCCTTACCCTAGCCATAATCCTAACCTTAAGCCCTAAACTCTAATCCTAAACCTAACCCTAACCATAATCCTAAACCCTGACCCTAAACATAATAACTCTAATCCTAATCCTTAATCATAATAGTAATCCTAACCCTAACCCTTACCATAATCCAAACCCTAACCAGGCTAATCATAATTCTAACCCCATCTTTAATCATATTTCTAAGCTAAATCCTAACCCTGACGATAATTCTAAGTCTTCCCCAAAACCTAACCCTATCCATGACGTATACCCTAGAAACCTAACCTTAATCCCAAATGTAATGCTAAGCCTAACCTAAACATTCATTCTAGCCCTAACCATGATGCAACCCCGCTTATATTAAATTTTATTTAATAAAAATATGCTATTTAATTGCATATAAACTTATTCAATGTCTTATGTACGTTGCGACTGCTACTAGCATACATATAATCTATATATAAAATACACGAAGCATTTAATTTTTTCATCATTCAATTTAATAAAAAATATTAAATTAAAAAAATGGATACATCTTAGCATATTTTATTTATAGATTGTATGTATGCTAGTATATAACAAATACTAAAATATATTAATTTAATCAAGATCCCATTTCTCAACACATTACTTATTCTCTTATAATTTGAATATTTTGATTAAATTTATGAAGTCTTTTACAATACGTATGTGCACATTATTTTAAGCAACACTTGCTTTAAAGATTGACTGCAACCTAGTAGAAGATGCAATTTGTTGCATTTTTACGCTAATCATTTTGTGAAGAGCTCCACATATATTATATCCTTCACAAGTAGTTTTGATTTTTGTTTTGAATTGAATGGATTTGTTACAATGATACATTCTTCATTGCAATTTGTTGTTGATTATGTCCAACATGCATTCATCCCTTAACAAACAGTAAATGAGGCCATAAAGGATTGTGACATGTTCAAGGGTAAAGCATTGGTTGGACACATCATTTTTCCGTAAGAACCTTGGGAAAAATCAAGCTATTATCTATACTTATAATGCACTCAAACTCAATTTTCAGACCCAATTTGCAACAAATATGGAAAACATTGTAAATTTACACTAAAAAGAGCTTGGTGACAACTTGCTGAGAAAATTGAAAATGTGCATCAAGCTAATACATTTTAGTTGTCCTATGTGCACCACCCTCCTCTACCTCATACTAGTGTTAAAAATGTGACAAGTGAAAAAGAAAAAGTTAACATGAATACAAACTAACACAATCTACTGACATATTTCGATGTTCCCATCCAAAGCTTTTAGGCCCAAAAGAGAACTTAATATGAGTGCTAAGTAACACCATCTACTATCATTATAGATGTTCTCGTTCAAGGATTTCAGCCTCGATACTTTTTGTTTTTAGAGCCATTAGGGCCTATCAAACATTCAATGTTTAGCCAACTAAGAAAGTTAACCCCAAAATTGAATGACATTTCTTACTCCAGAATTTATAACAAAAACTTCTCAATGGCCGATCAAAAAGCTACAAATAGGGCACAAATTATACCTGTAATACTTCCCTCCCACAAAGGCTACCCATGGAACCAAAAACCTCACTGGAATCTTACTACCAAATACATTTTTTGGATCAAATTTCTCAAAATTATTGTAAGCTACAGTTTTGAATCTGTTATCTATCTTGAAAGGCTTAAACATTCAAACATTAGATTAAAACATGTATATTAGTTCAAAGCATAGACATAAACAAAACCAAGCCACCTCAAGATTGTTGCCAAAATAGATGCTATAAAGCACTATTTCATTTGCTTCAATGAGAGGGATGTGGGTGTCACTACAACATTTGGGGTCAAATTTTGAGGCCAATTTGTGACGCCACTACCATTTGTGTTTGTTTTTTGTGTTTTTTTTTTCAAGTGCCAAAAAAAAAAGAAAAAGAAAGTGTCATTTGTAATTTTTGTGAATTCAAATAGTTTCCATGAAGACGGTTGTGCAATTTTGTGTGGCACGAAGAGGGCATTTGAGTTTGGCATGCACGAAGAGGCCGACACAATGTGAGAAGAGGGCACTGGCACTTGAGGTAGGCATTTGAGCTTTGTATTCTCATTAATCTCAATTTCATTTTGATGACATTTGTTGATTTAATGGTACAATATGAATGTTAATAGTGGCATTGTTTACATCTTAGCATTTGGAATGCTCGATGACCCACAAGTTTTGAGAGCTAGGGCATCATTGCTATTACCTTCAAGGCATTGTGTGAAGTGTTTGATCTCTCTTTATTTATTTTGTTGTTGATATTCACTATGTGGTACTCCCCGTTTATGATGATTTCATGAGGAAATGTCTTGATGGCTCATGGGCTGCAAGCTAGGGCATCATACATTGTTTATGAGCTCATTATTGAATACTAACATTGTTTACATCTTTTCATTTGGAATGCTTGATGACCCGTGAGGTTTGAGAGCTAGGGCATCGTTGCAATTACCTTCAAGGCATTGTGTGAAGTGTTTGATCTCTTTTTATTTATTTTGATGTTGATATTCACTATGTGGTACTCCCCGTTTATGATCATTTCACAAGGACATGTCTTGATTGCTCGCAGGCTACAAGCTAGGGAATCATACATTGTTCATGAGCTCACTGTTTAATACTAGCATTGTTTACATATCTTTTCATTTTGAATGCTTGATGACCCACGAGCTTTGAGAGCTAGTGCATCATTTCTATTACCTTCAAGGCATTGTGTGAAGTGTTTGATCTCTCTTTATTTGTTTTCCTATTGATATTCACTATGTGGTACTCCCCATTTATGATCATTTCATGATGAAATGTCTTGATGGCTTGCAGGCTGCAAGCTAGGGCATCATGCATTGTTTATGAGCTCACTTTTTGAGCACCTCATGTCCCTATTTGATTGTTCAGTGATATGTTTGTTATATTGATGCTATTAGATCAAATAGGGACATCAATAATAAAATAGGGACATCAGTAATAAAATAATACTTACTATTTTGAATTTGAGCTCAAGCATCATGCAATGTTATTGCTATCAAAATAGTAAGTGTATTAATGTATGATCTAATAGAAGAAACCTCATTGATCATTACCTTTGACTCCTCCATCATTATAGAAGAGATAACTACCTACAACTATATTTCATAATTCATCCTTTGAAGTCATAGGTTAGTTTAAAATGGAGAAACTATACAAACTCACCAATTTTATCCCAAAACATCATATAACTGGAATTAATCACATCTCACAAATATAAATATTATACTACATACCATTGTATTATATATATCAAGTATAATTATGAGTTTACATCACATATTTGGGCTTAATAAAATCTTATAAAACAACATAAGACTAATCCAAAATACTCTGTCTTAATAAAATATTAATAAAACAATATATTTAGTTAGGTCCCAGGCTGTAAATCTATTTTTTGTAGCAGAGGGAAGAGTGGGTAAGGCAGAGAGGGTGAGAGATAACCAGAGAGGGTTTGAGGTGAAAGGAATGGAGGGTTGTGTGAAGTATTTGGAGCAGCAGAGGACATTGCAGCCGGAGCTTGCAGAATGGTATGTCGGCATAGTGGATCTCTACATGCGCAAGCTATGGCATCAACTCACCCTCAAACTAGATTAGTTCTTTCTCCTTGTGGTTCTGTAGGGTGGTGATACACTTATTCAGCTATATCACAATTTTATTATAGAATTTGAAACAAAGATAAATCTGCTTAAGCTTGCACACTTTATTGTTATAGTTTCACATCAGTACATAGAAAAGGAGGCTGCTTATATTAGCTTTTTGGTGGGAGCAATTGAGAAGCTTCATGCCACAAGGCAGATGACGATTGATGAATCTATCATATATGTTAGAATGCAAATAGTTGCATTCAAACTTGAGCAAGGTGAATAGAAAGAGTGAAAAAGGTTGCTAGATGATGGCAAAAGCACTCTAGATAGTATGACACATATTGATCCTACTATTTATGCAAGCTACCATTGGGTCTCATCGCAACATTATAAATCAAGACAAGAGTTTGCTGAGTTTTACAAAAGTGCCCTTCTCTATTTGGCTTATATGATTGTAGAGTCTCTTTCATAACCATTTAAACTAGATCTGGCATTTGAATTATCTCTTGCTGCTCTGCTTGGAGATAATACATATAATTTTGGAGAATTATTGGCCCATCCAATAGTAAAAAGTCTTGTGTGAACAAGTGTAGAATGGCTTTACTACATTTTGTAAGCTTTCAATTCTGGTGATCTTGTTTGATATCAAGAATTTTTCCATACTCATATGGAAGCCCTTAATGCACAACCAGGTCTTGTTGAGAATGAGAAAAAAATGCTGGAAAAGATTAATATCTTGTGTTTGATGGAGATCATATTCAACCAACCTTCAGAAGATCAAACAATCCCATTGAGGGTCATTGCTGAACATACCAAATTATCAATAGAAGATGTTGAATATCTTATTATGAAAAGTCTTTCTATGCATTTGATTGAAGGGGTAATTGATCAAGTTGAAGGGACTATGCATGTATCTTGGGTCCAGCCCAGAGTGATGGGGATCCCACAAATCAAATCATTATGGGACAGGGTTGACAATTGGTTGGATAAAGTCCATACAACTATTTTGGATGTTGAGGCCGAGACACCAAACTTAGTGCCATCATGAGTGAAGGGTAATAGTCTATGTGGATTACTTAGTTTATTCTCTATGTAAATCTGGTAACTTTATTATTACCCGTTGAGTATGTCTTCTAAACCTTGTTTCATTCAAGTGATTATTTTTAGTTTTCTTGGTTTTGAGGGATAAGATTTTAGAGATATGTGAGTTCAGCCTTGGAATTCACCTTCCCAAATTTGTAGACTCACTTGAGTATCCATAAACTCTTTTAGGAGAAAGAATTCATATACTATATTATTAGTTTTATAATTTTCCATAAGAGGGGTCTCAAAATATTGTAAGTAAAAACATTACACAATGACATTCAGATTAAGTACAATATGAATTCACATGCCTTTAATTATGATACACTTTTGAAAATCTTGTCATAAAAAATAAAAATAAAAATATTTAGTCAAGTAATAAAATCTTATAAAACAACATACATTGTGTGAAACTTGTTTGATCTCTCTTTATTTGTTTTGTTGTTGATATTCACTATGTGGTACTCTCGTTTATGATCATTTCATGAGGAAATATCTTGATGGCTTGCGGGCTACAAGCTAGGGCATCATGCATTGTTTATGAGCTCATTGTTTGAGCACCTAATGTCCCTATTTGATTGGCCGGTGCTATTTTTGTTATATTGATGCTATTAGATCAAATAGGGACATCAGTAATAAAATAATACACTTACTGTTTGAATTTGAGCTCAAACATCATGCAATGTTATTGTTGTCATTGCATGCTTGCTGTTGTTGTGCACCATAACAGAAACAAGAATGCATTGCTATGAAATTTTGGGATTAAATTGGTGAGTTTGTATACTTTCTCCATTTTAAACTAACCTATGACTTCAAAGGAGGAATTATGAAATATAGTTGTAGGTAGTTATCTCTTCTATAATGATGGGGGAGTCAAAGGTAATGATCAATGAGGTTGTTTCTATTAGATCATATATTAATACACTTGGGCATCATATATTGTTTTATACACTGTTTATTTCATTGAGACCATGAGCTTGACATTTGTAATGTATTTCTTGTTATTGGATTAATATTGCCATGTTGTTGAGGTTGTAGATGTCCTTTTACTGATCTTGTATAAACAACATATATATGGTATGTTGACTCATAGCCCATGAGGTGTTTCTTGATAACACATTTGACATCATACTTTTTACTCCATTTTGGTCTTGATTTACTCACTGCATTACGTATGTTTCCTGAGTGCACATGTTCTGTAGCATAGTTAGTTTTAGAAATGTATGGCTTGACTATGCACATGCATAATTGTAGATGAGGATCAGTAATAGGGTGCCAGGCATTAGCTCAATTTCATTTTGATGGCATTTGTTGATTTAATGTCACAATATGATTGTTAATATTGGCATTGTTTATATCTTAGCATTTGGAATGCTCGATGACCCACGAGCTTTGAGAGCTAGGGCATCATTTCTATTACCTTCAAGGCATTGTGTGAAGTGTTTGATCTCTCTTTATTTATTTTTTGTTGATATTCACTATGTGGTACTCCCCGTTTATGATCATTTCATGAGGAAATGTCTTGATGGCTTGTGGGATGCAAGCTAGGGCATCATGCATTATTTATGAGCTCACTGTTTGAGCACCTCATGTCCCTATTTGATTGGCTAGTGATCAATTAGTGAGCTCATAAATAATGCATGATTCCCTAGCTTGCATCCCGTGAGCCATCAAGACATTTCCTCATGAAATGATCATAAATGTGGAGTGCCACATAGTGAATATCAACAAAAAAACAAATAAAGAGATATCAAGCACTTCACACAATTTATGTTATTTTATAAGATTTTTTTAAGACTAAATATATTATTTTACTAAGATTTTATTAAGACAAAGTATTTTGGGTTAGTTTTATGTTTTTTTTAAAGATTTTATTAAGGCTAAATATATGCTATAAACTCACAATTATACTTGATATATATAATACAATGGTATGTAGTATAATCTATACATTTGTGAGATGTGATTAATTCCAGTTGTATGATGTTTTGCGATTAAATTGGTGAGTTTGTATACTTTCTCCTTTTTAAACTAACCTATGACTTCAAAGGAGGAATTATGAAAAATAGTTGTAGGTAGTTATCTTTTCTATAATGATGGAGGAGTCAAAGGTAATGATTAATGATGATTTTGCTATTAGATCATACATTAATAGACTTACTATTTTGATAGCAATAACATTGCATGATGCCTGAGCTCAAATTCAAAATAGTAAGTGTATTATTTTATTAAGAATAAATATATTGTTTTATTAAATTTTTATTAAGATAGTATTTTGGGTTAGTTTTATGTTGTTTTATAAGATTTTATTAAGACTAAATATATGATGTAAACTCATAATTATACTTGATATATATATACTTCAAAGGAGAAATTATGAACTATACTTGTAGGTAGTTATCTCTTCTATAATGATGGAGGAGTGAAAGGTAATGATCAATGAGGTTGCTGATATTAGATCATACATTAATACACTTACTATTTTGAATTTGAGCTTGGGCATCATGCAATGTTATTGTTGTCATGCATGCTTGTTGTTGTTGTGCACCATATATTGTTTTATATACATTGTTTATTTCATTGAGACCATGAGCTTGACATTTGTAATGTATTTTCTATTATTGGATCGATGTCGCCATGTTGTTGAGGCTATAGATGCATTGAATCACCACTTCTATTCTATTTTGATAGCAACAATATAACAAATAGAGCATCGTCCAATCAAATAGGGACATCCGTAAGACATTTAATGCATTATTACTTCATCATGTTGATAAAAATTTCATTGGCTCAATGCACATAGAATGTGGGTAGCTTCATTACTTCATTAGATCTATACCTTTATGATATTTACTTGAAATCCATGATGTAATCCTCCCTTAAAATGTAGATTTGATGCTTTTCTCCTCTGATTTGATGATGATGTATGCCCCTTCCATTGCTTACTCATGCTTGCTCATGATTGACTTGTGCTAATGGGCATGGTGTGTGATTGTCATGGGTGCATCATTTGGAAATGATGTCACAGCAACATCAAATGAAATGGAAACATCTAGTGTTGTTGTTGCACTATTTAAATTATGTAGTCACAATAGTGACTCACTAGGTGTTCATGCAGACATAAATGTAGCCATTTAGTTTTTACAACATTCTTCTGAGTGCACATGTCATGTAGCATAGTTTTTCTTTCAGAAGTGTATGGCTTGACTATACACATGCATAATTGTAGATGAGGATTAGTAATAAGATGTCATTCATTGTTTAGATATTTTTTATCTAACCCCCATCTCTCTTTTCTTTGCAGGTTCTGGATCACACAAGGGCACACTAGATTCATACCCGGGTCAAAAAATCATCACTTCAGGAAATATCTAGCACCCTTATTATTTATGTTCATCCTTTTATGTATGCATGTACTCTTGCATTTTCTTCTAAAATTTATTTTCCTTGTATAGTATATACAAGTTATTATATATATATATATATATACACACACACACACACACACACACACATGTAATCTTTAGATGCAAAAAATTATTTTCCTCTACATGTACTTTGCATGAAATGAACACAAATTAAACAAGATCATATAATAATGCAAACTAAGGTACTGTTATACACTAATTTTGCACCCTTGTTTCAAGCTCTTGTAGTCTTGATAACCTAGTATAACATGGGAATCATCTCTAGGTTGTGGGACCTATGCTAACTGAGATGAGACCTCTAGGTTCTAGGATGGTTCCTCTTGGATAATCACCTTAATTTGCTTCTAGAAAGAAAAGTAAAACTTTTGAAGGAAAGGGATAGAAGAAACACTTGAAAGGGAAATGACTGAAAGCAAACTACCTACTAGGTGATGCACCAAAATTAGGGTTTGGATCTCAGTATAGAGGAATGGAATCAATGAAAGGCTTAGGTCTAGTAGGTCACAACTTACTGAATAGGCTTGCATAAGTGTTTCATAGGAGGGACTAAACATAAGACACAACTTATGACCTGCAAGCAGACATTCACTTCTGCAACTTGGTGTAGGATTGAGACAAGACTGTTAGGGGGCTGAAGTATACCCACAAAAACATCTAAATCAAATCAAATGCAATAACACACTCAATTATAGAAAGTAAGAGGGATTAGGAACCCTAATTTGTTATTGAAAACATGCATATACTTTGATTCAATAAGAGAAAACTCAGACAAGGAAGCATAGGGACATGAAGGATTGTCACAAAATACCTCTACAATATCTGAATCATCAATGAAAGATTATAGAATGTGGAAAACCAGAGGGCAGGAAGAAATTCCACGGATAGCTTTCCAAGAAAGAGACTTTCTTCTTTACAAAATGTGAACTCTGAGCTCTAAAGCTCTGAAAATTAACTATATACATCTCCTCTAAGCAAGCAGGAGCAAAACCTAACTAGGGTTACATGGATTTTATTAGGAAAATAACCAAACCTAACTCAAAACAAGTCTGATCATAAATGTTATGGAAATATCTCAACTGATCAGATATTTTGTTTATGTGCCCATTCCTGTACTATATTGCCTGCAGACAAGCAACCTGGATCCATCAACCTTCCTACACAAAAGTCTCACCATGAATGCAAAAAATGGTACTTCTCAAGGATAGGACTCAACCCATGGCAGCTGGCCAGGCTTCTCATCATCTTTCCTAACTGCAAATATCTTAGAGACATAAATTTTCTGAGCTACCTCGCCGCTTGTGGCCTACAAATCAAATACTGGCAAAAAACCCTCACTAAGATATTTGAATTTAAATAGCAATGGCTAGCTGGTCATTCTAAAGCATGCCCATCGATATCCTTTTCTTTCAGGCAAATAGAAAACTTAGATCAGCTTTACAATAGTCATAAACCTTCTTGAAAAGTCAGAGTCCATATCAGCATATCATGACCAATGAGAACTGAGCACGTCAGCATATCTATTATTTTGGACCCACCTTGAACTTTTCCTCCTTTAAGTCATTCAGTGACTAAGTGACTAAAAACCTCTTCTAATTCACAAAACCCTTCTCTTTACCCTAGTCTAGTTAAGTGATTCAGTGAACAAGGCATTCCGTTGAATTGCTAAGTCTTTCGTTGACCCTTGGTTAAATCAAGCGAATACAAGAAACCCCTTTAGTCACTGAGTCACTTAATATATTTTAAAACATGGGCCCATCCACCACATGGCACCTTCCTATTCATTCTAACTGCCCCATCAGCAACACCTTGGTGAGCCCTCTGACATGGACCCATAAGAGCTAGATTTTGATCTAAGGGCGGGTGCATGATCGCATAGGCTCAGAAGATTCTATGAGATCATGCGACCACCGTAGATCTAGTCAAGCCAAAACCCCTTCTGAAAATCAAAACCACCTAGAAATCTCCATCAGCACCTGGCAACCAATTACATTTGAGCACATTAGCACACCGAGGACCCACCTGATAGAGCCTAAAGATCAAGCAAGATCAACAGTCACCGCATGATCACATGCTCTAACACAAAGCCTTGTGAACATACGTCAGCCATCGATCCTCTATAGATGTCAGAGCCTCTGACTGCTGAAAGGGCCTATTCCCATTGACAAGTGCTGACTCAGCACATGTGGACCAACCAGAAGCAAGCACACCAGCAAATGAGGACCCACCCGAGATAGCTCTGACAGCAAAATAAAATTGACGGTCGGCGCATAATCTCATGTGTTAGAAAAAATCCATGAGAAGATATGCCAGTCATTGATCTAAAAAGAACTCATTCGGTCGGCCCTACTCTGACATATTATCTGAATTGTCACCCTCAGCCAATGAAAAGCCTCCACATGGGACAACATGGAAATGGACCCACTTATCAAATGAAGTGCTACACAAAAGGGAAGATCAACGGCTATCATGAAATCACAAGTGTCAGAAGAATCCTTCGCGAACTCATGACAACCGTTGAATCTTCCTGACTGGGACCCTCACATAAAATGACTACCAGACATTAAGCGATCATGCGACTGAAGGAAAAGAAAATTGTTCGCTAAGTCGCTAACCACTGAGGCTTAACCGCCAAACATTAAGTGACTAAGAGAGTCACTGTAGTCGCCAGTTCGCCAAAAGAAAAAGGTAACTACTGGAAGACTTAGAGAACCTGTGACTGACCAATAAGAATTTAGCACACATGGGTATTAGGAACCTTAAGTGGCTGAAAAAGGTAATGAAAGATTATAACAGGCCAAAGGGATTTTTAGGCTCTCTCTTGTAGTGGCTACTTTTATGAATTTTTTACTGTAGACCAGGGGATAAAACAAATTGCAAAAGCCAAGAAACTAGATATAAAACCATAAAATTTTCAGGGATGCTTGGCAGGGTTAAAATAGGGACCTGGGGATAAATATTAGCCAAATTTGCATGCATATGAAAATTAGGGTAACATTTTGGCAATTTCTGCTAGATGTCAGCCTACTAGACATTGAAAACCAGTGGCCTTGACATATCCATTGGGCATGGGGTCAATCATAGGAACACAAAATTTTTTTAAACAGAGAGACCTGGAACAAAACTATGCTTGAGCACTTCTAGGAAAATAGGGAACTAAGCTAGGAAAATAGGGACAGAAAGTAGGAAAACCTAACCTATCCTAAACTAACCATTTATAGAAACCTAGTTAGACAAAACCATTCACTAGTTGTGAAAAATAGCTACCTTTCCTCATTAGGGTACAATATTTTACATGCATGAGGATGGAAAATAAGGAATGGAGTACACATAGTTGTGTGAAGGACCGATGCACTTCCTCTCAAAAGACATAAACAAATTGACTCACCTCCACCATCAGATTCCTATTTTCATTATTTAGGGGTGGATAAGTGAGTTGAGCTTGTCCTTGTTGAACTATATGTTCACCTTCAGCTTCAGCTTCATTTGAACACTCATGTCTAGACACAAACATGACTGGTTCCTTACTGTTGGCCCCCATTCTTGCTAAGTACCTTAAGGGGAAACCCCTGGAAAGAATGAACTTGGGGCTCCCTTTGCTACTATCAGGATGCATCTCATTAATAACTTCAGCAAGATGATAAAAATTATGTCTCTCCATGATAGTCTGCCATAATATTTCTTCTTCTGCAATTAGCAGACCATCCTCTTCATCAGTTGGAACATCTAACAGCTCATCAAAGGTATCAAACTGTCTCATATTCTTGACAATCACTAGCCCCTCCTCATCCTATTCAATGTAAGAAGGTATATCCTCAAAAAGATTAGCTAGGTTCCCACCTTCTTCACTTTTTTTCTTATCCTGATCTGATTGCTCTAATCCATCTTGATGTAATAGCCTTACCTGCTCCTCTTGATTATCATGAAAAAGTGTACCTAAAAGACAAAAATCATCCTCTTCCTGGTGGCCTAAAAGTGCTTGAGGTGTAGTGGACTCTTTAAGAATTGGCTTATAGGGCTTTATTTGCTGCAGGACAGGCTCATTATCATTTAGAAAATCAAACCTTTTAGGTATCTCATTTATAGGAATAGGATGAAGTGGCTGGAAATCAGAGACAGGGTCATGAATGGGCTCTAAAAATGCATGAAGATTGGGGTCCTGTTGACTAAGATTCTAAACTGGAGGAGAAATTCTAAAGCTTGGAAATTCAACAAAAGTGTCAATGGACTTACCAGGAAAGGAGCTTGGGATTTGGACTTTGTGAGTCTCTTGTCTAGTCACTTGTTGCATCCCATCCTTAGGGGAATGTGCTTGAGAGGCCACTGTCTCCTGTTGTAACACTTTAGACCTTTCTCCATCAGGAAGTTCATAGTTCAAGAGAACAAGCAGAAAATCCATAGCTTCCTTCCCAAAAAATGGGTTGAGGTGACTACCAGCTGCTTTGATGTTTTGTACTGGGAATGTTCTCTTGACTAGATTATATGGATGGAAAGGCCTCTTTACCAAGTCCTACCTTTTTCTTTGATGCTTTTCTTGATATCGCGACATATCCTCTTGATATAGTTGTTCCTCAACTTGCCATTGCTGGTTAGGATTTTGATCCTCTTGTTGATAAGGTGATCTAACCTCCTGATTCTACCCTTTTACAGTGATCAACTCTTTGGTTAGAACCTGCAATAGGCTCATCATCTCTTTGTGTGTTTCTTGTTGATCACCTCTCATCTCTTGTTGACTACTTTTAAGTTGGAGTAGCTCTTGAGGAAAGTCAACTTTAAATTCCCCATAGCTAGAGATGGCCTGAGGTTCTATTAATGTAGGTATGGGAGTAAATGGAGGCATTTGCAGAGGTATAGTGGGCTGAAGATTGGGAGAGATAGGCATGGGTGACCTTGGGGTTATCATATCAGCCTGGATTAAACAATTTTTTGCCTTCATAGCTAAATCAAAAGCTTGAGGTAACGAAGTACCTCCTAAAGATTGAATCATGATAGATATATCACTAGTTAGGCCTCTCAAAAAATAAAGGAAAGTACAATCTGCTAAAGGCCTTATATTAATTAGAATCCTATTCCATATTTTGAGGAATCTGCCATTAAAATCAGTCATCTGTTCTCGAGGATCTCTCTTCATGGTTTGGAGTTTCTCTACTAGAGATAAAGAGTCCAAATCACCCTCAAAGTATTTTCTAAGGAGGTCTCCAAGTCTGTCCCATGAAGCAATGGAGCTAACTGCCAGAGTCCTGAACCATTCAAGAGCCTTACCTTTGAGAGAGGTAGCCAACAACTTAGTGGCAGCATCCTCCTCTGAGATGTTGTGTATGCTACAGATAGTAGCCACATCTCTTATGTGTTCAAAAGCAGTCATCTGCTTATCACCAGTGAAATCAGGTATACTTTTTAGTGTTTCCAAGGGCACATCATGGTGTTGGGAAAAATTCAACAGGCTACCCTGATTAAAGGGTGCAAATGCAAATGGTCTTTCCATAATAAGGGTCTATTTTCCTCATAAGCTCTATCAGAAACTGGGTCTGCTTGTTTGTAACACCAATGGAGTCACCAAATATACTTGAATATTCACGTCTCTAAGGTCTATATTATGCAATTAGTATATTAGAGATAGCATAATCTTTCAAACAATGAACTTCTTTTGTGGTCCCACCGGGCATGCCAAAATTGTTATACACTAAGTTTGCACCCTTGTTTCAAGCTCTCGTAGTCTTGATAACCTAGTATAACATGGGAATCATCTCCAGGTTGTGGTACCTATGCTGACTGAGATGAGACCTCCAGGTTCTAGGATGGTTCCTCTTGGATAATCACCTTAATTTGCTTCTAGAAAGAAAAGTAAAACTTTTGAAGGAAAGGGATAGAAGTAGCACTTGAAAGGGAAATGACTGAAAGAAAACTACCTACTAGGTGATGCACCAAAATTAGGGTTTGGATCTTAGTATAGAGGAATGGAATCAATGAAAGGCTTAGGTCTAGTAGGTCACAACTTACTGAATAGGCTTGCATAAGTGTTTCATAGGAGGGCCTGAACATAAGATACAACTTATGACCTGCAAGCAAACTTTCACTTCTACAACTCAGTGTAGGATTGAGACAAGACTATTAGGGGGCTAAAGTATACCCACAAAAACATTTAAATCAAATCAAATGTAATAACACACACAATTATAGAAAGTAAGAGGGATCAGGAACCGTAAGTTGTCATTGAAAACATGCATATACTTTGATTCAATAAGAGAAAACTCAGACAAGGAAGCATAGGGACATGAAGGATTATCACAATATACCTCTGCAATATTTGAATCATCAATGAAAGATTACAGAATGTGGAAAACTAGAGGGCAAGATGAAATGCCACGGATAGCTTTCCAAGAAAGAGACTTTCTTCTTTACAAAATGTGAACTCTAAGCTCTAAAGCTCAAAAAATTAACTATATACATCTCCTCTAAGAAAGTAGGAGCAAAACCTAACTAGGGTTACATGGATTTTATTAGGAAAATAACCAACCCTAACTCAAAACAAGTCTGATCATAAATGTTATGGAAATATCTCAACCGATTAGATATTTTGTTTATGTGCCCATTCCTGTACTATATTGCCTGTAGACAAGCAACCTGGATCCATCAACCTTCCTGCATAAAAGTCTCTCCATGAATGTGAAAAATGGTACTTCTCAGGGATAGGACTTGACCCATGGCGGCTGGCCGGGCTTCTCATCATCTTTTCCAACTGCAAATATCCTAGAGACATAAATTTTCTGAGCTACCTCACCGCTTGCGGCCTACAAATCAAATACTGGCAAAAAACCCTCACTAAGATATTTGAATTTAAATAGCAATAGCTAGCCAGTCATTTTAAAGTGTGCCCATTGATATCCTTTTCTTCCTGGAAAACGGATGGCTCAGATCGGCTTTACAATAGTTGTAAACCTTCTTGAAAAGTTAGAGTCCATATCAGCATATTGTGACCAATGAGAATTGAGCACATCAACATATCTGTTATTTTGGACCCACCTTGAAATTTTCCTCGTTTAAGTCATTCAGTGACTATGCGACTAAAAACCTCTTCTAATTTGTGAAATCCTTCTCTTTACCCTAGTCTGGTTAAGTGATTCAACAAACAAGGCATTCCACTGAATCGCTAAGTCTTTCATTGACCCTTGGTTAAATCAAGTGAATACGAGAAACCCCTTTAGTCACTAAGTCGCTTAATATATTTTAAAACATGGGCCCATCTACCACATGGCACCTTTCTATTCATTCTAACTGCCCCATCAGCAACACCTTGGTGAGCCCTCTGACATGGACCCACAAGAGCTAGATTCTAATCTAATGGCGGGTGCATGATTGCATAGGGTCAAAAGATTCTATGAGATCATGCGACCACCATAGATCTAGTCAAGTCAAAACCCCTTCTAACAATTGGACCCACTTGGAAATCTCCATCAGCACCTGGCAACCAATTACATTCAAGCACATCGGCACATCGAGGACCCACCTGACAGAGCTCAAAGATAAAGCAAGATCAACGACCGTCACATGATCACATACTCTGACACAAAGCCTTGTGAACATATGCGAGCCGTCGATCCTTTGTAGATGTCAGAGCCTCTGACTACCGAAAGGGCCCAGTCCCACTGACAAGTGTCGACTCAGCAAACGTGGACCAACCAGAAGCAAGCACACTAGAAAATGAGGACCCACCTGAGATAGCTCTGATAGCAAAATGAAATCGACGGTCGACGCATAATCTCATGTGTCAAAAAAACTCCATGAGAAGATATGCCAGTCGTTGATCTAAAAAGAACTTAGTCGGCCGGCCCTGCTCTGACATATTATCTGAATTTTCACCCTCAGCCAATGAAAAGCCTCCACATGGGATGTGGCAATGGACCCACCTAGCAAATGAAGCATTGTACAAAAGGGAATATTGATGGCTATCACAAAATCACAAGTGTCAAAAAAATCCTTCGCGAACTCACGACAATCGTCAGATCTTCCCAAATGGGACTCTTGCATAAAATGACCGCCAAACATTAAGCGATCACACAACTGAAGGAAAAGCAAACCGTTCGCTGAGTTGCTAACTGCCAAACATTAAGTGACTAAGAGAGTCACTGCAGTCGCCAGTTCGCTGGAAGACTTAGAGAACCCATGACCGACCAATAAGAATTTAGCACACATGGGTATTAGGAACATTAAGTGGCCGAAAAAGGTAATGAAAGATTATAATAGGCCAAAGGGATTTTTAGGGTTTCTCTCTTGTAACAGTGACTTTTATGATTTTTTTACTGCAAACCAGGGGATAAAACAAATTGCAGAAGCCAGGAAACCAAATATAAAACCATGAAATTTTCAGGGATGCTTGGCAAGGTTAAAACAAGGACCTGGGGATAAATATTAGCCAAATTTTCATGCATATGAAAATTAGGGTAACAGGTACTATAGTTACTTATCTATTAATTAGTTCCCCAAACCATTGCTAAGGATTGAACATAAGTCTAAGTCCCCAAACCTATTTCTCTATGCGTCCTTATTGCCTTCATAATTTTGGTTCAACCCCTATAGGATGCTCAAGCCTAGAGGCCAAGGAAAGTACCCAAGAGGACTTGAAAGAAAGATGAATGAAACCATGTCCTTATCTGGGTAAACCCATATAAGTGTTCTTCCTTTGCATCACAACTCCTACTTGAGGATCCACAATCATGCATTTAGGTTCAAGACTTATCATTACCTTGGTCCTTTTGAATCTTAGGATGAATCTCAATTAGGGAAGGCAAACCAAAACCTTTCATAGACCAATAACAACCAAGGCATGTGGGTGCTCTTCTATTGTACAATTATACTCATCAAATATATGTATAGTTATAAAATTTTATGCCTTGAAATTTTATAACATAGTTCCTCTTCATAAAAATACAATGGAAGTGGTGATTCAATGCATCTACCCACATTTTATGTGCTTTGAGCCAATAAATTTTTTATCATCATGATGAAGTAATAATGCATTAAATATCTTACTGATGTCCCTATTTGATTGGTCGGTGCTCTATTTGTTATATTGTTGCTATCAAAATAGAATGGCAGTGGTGATTCAATGCATCTATAGCCTCAACAACATGGTAGCATTGATCCAATAACAAAAAATACATTACAAATGCCAAGCTCACAGTCTCAATGAAATAAACAATATATGGTGCACAATAGTAGCAAGCATGCAATGACAACAATAACATTGCATGATGCCCAAGCTCAAATTCAAAATAGTAAGTGTATTAATGTATGATCTAATAGCAACAAACTCATTGATCATTACCTTTCACTCCTCCATCATTATAGAAGAGATAACTACCTAGAACTATATTTCATAATTCCTCCTTCAAAGTCCTAGGTTAGTTTAAAATAGAGAAAGTATACAAACTCACCAATTTAATCTTATAAAATAACATATATTGTGTGAAGTGTTTGATCTCTCTTTATTTGTTTTGTTGTCGATATTCACTATGTGGTACTCCCCATTTACGATCATTTCATGAGGAAATGTCTTGATGGCTCATAGGCTGTAAGCTAGGGCATCATGCATTGTTTATGAGCTCACTATTTGAGCACCTCATGTCTCTATTTGATTGGTTGGTTCTCAAATAGTGAGCTCATAAATAATTCATGATTCCCTAGCTTGCAGCCCACGAGCCATCAAGACATTTCTTCATGAAATGATCATAACCAGGGAGTACCACATAGTGAATATCAACACAAAAAAAAATAAAGAGAGATCAAACACTTCACACAATGTCTTGAAGGTAATAGAAATGATGCTCTAGCTCTCAAAGCTCCTAGGTCATCAAGAATTCCAAATTAAAAGATGTAAACAATGTCGTTATTAAACAATGAGCTCATGAACAATGTATGATGCCCTAGCTTGCAACTCATGAGCCATCAAGACATTTCTTTATGAAATGATCATAAACGAGGAGTACCACATAGTGAATATCAACAACAAAACAAATAAAGAGATATCAAACACTTCACACAATGCCTTGAAGGTAATAGCAATGATGCCCTAGCTCTCAAACCTCACAGTTCATCAAGCATTCCAAATGAAAAGATGTAAACAATGTTAGTATTCAATAGTGAGCTCATAAACAATGTATGATGCCCTAGCTTGCAGCCCGCGAGCCATCAAGATATTTCATCATGAAATGATCATAAACAAGGAGTACCACATAGTGAATATCAATAACAAAACAAGTAAAGAGAGATCAAACACTTCACACAATACTTTGAAGGTAATAGCAATGATGTCGTAGCTCTCAAAGCTCGTGGGTCATCAAGCATTCCAAATGCTAAGATGTAAACAATGCCACTATTAACATTCATATTGTGTCATTAAATTAACAAATTCCATCAAAATGAAATTGAGTTAATGAGAAGACAAAGCTTGAATGCCTACCTCAAGTGTTAGTTTCCTCTTCCCACATGGTGTCGGCCTCTTCACGCACACCAAACTCAAATGCCCTCTTCGCACCATGCAAAAGTGCAGTGTCGTCTTCACGACAGCTCTTTGAATTCACAAAAATTACAAATGACACTTTTTTTTCTTTTTTTTTTTCTGTTGTATAGTTATACTCATAAAATATATTTACATTTATAAAATTTCATGCTTTGAAATATCATAACATAGTTCCTCTTCATCAAAATATAATGGAAGTGGTGATTCAATGCATCTACCTACATTCTATGTGCTTTGAGCCAATGAAATTTTTATCATCATGATGAAGTAATAATGCATTAAATGTCTTACTAATGTCTCTATTTGATTGGTCGGTGCTCTGTTTGTTATATTGCTGCTATCAAAATAGAATGGAAGTGGCAATTCAATGCATCTACAGCCTCAACAACATGGTAGCATTGATCCAATAACATAAAATATATTATAAATGCCAAGCTCACAGTCTCAATGAAATAAACAGTGTATAAAACAATATATGGTGCACAACAGCAGCAAGCATGCAATGAAAATAATAACATTGAATGATGTCCAAGCTCAAATTCAAAACAGTAAGTGTATTAATGTATGATCTAATAGCAGCAACCTCATTGATCATTACCTTTCACTCCTCCATCATTATAGAAGAGATAACTACCTACAACTATATTTCATAATTCCTCCTTTGAAGTCATAGGTTAGTTTAAAATGAAGAAAGTATACAAACTCACCAATTTAATCTTATAAAACAACATATATTGTGTGAAGTGTTTGATCTCTCTTTATTTGTTTTTTTGTTGATATTCACTATGAGCTCACTGTTTGAGCACCTCATATCCCTATTTGACTGGTTAGTGCTCTATTTTTTATATTGATGCTATTAGATCAAATAGGGACATCAATAATAAAATAAAGACATCAAATAGGGACATCAATAATAAAATAATACACTTACTATTTTGAATTTGAGCTCATAAAGATTAAGATATACTATCTCGAATGCCTACCTCAAGTCATGGCTACAATATGAAGATCAAATGCTAAGGAACTATGTTATAAAATTTGAAAGCATGAAATTTTATAATTGTACAAAAATACAATTTTAAGGAATGAAATTTGACCTCTGATTTGACCTTGATAATGTCCCATCCATTGCTTATGCTTGATCATCACTACCTTGTGTTGATGGGCATGGTGGACTACTGTTGTGGATGCATCATTTGGAAATGATGTTATAGCAACACCAAATTCAACAATGACATATGGTGTTGTTGTTGTACTATTTGGATGATATAGTCACAACAATGATTCACTAGGTGTTCATAGAGACATAAATGTTGCCACAATAGTGATTCACCAAGTGTTCATAGAGACATAAATGTAGGGCTTCATTTGGATTCTAATGCCTATACCGTGCACATGTTCCTAAGTACATTTTCCTGAGTGCACATGTTTTGTAGCATAGTTCCTTTTAGAAGTGTATGGCTTAACTATGCACATGCATAATTGTAGATGAGGATCAATAATAAGGTGTCAGGCATTGCTTAGATCCTTTAGATCTAACCTCATCCTTTCCTTCCTTGCAGTTTCTGGTTCATACATGAGCATACTGGATTGAACCCCGGGTCAACACTTCATTACTTCAGGCAATATCTGGTACCTTCATTATTTATGTTTATCCACTTATGTATGTTTGCATTCATTCATATTCTTCTAAAAATTAGCTATACTCATATTCTTCTTGTGTCTGACTCTTCTAACTATGATCAATTTAATGTTGTAAATCTTGACATAGAATTCGATATTAACCTATCATATATCCATTCCAAATGATATAACTCCATTTGAATAAACATACATGCCAACCATTTGACAAAATATCCATATGAAATCTAGAGCATTACATTAATTTTATAGTGAATTCATGATTTATAATGCCTCTTGATTTATAGTGAATTCATGATTTATAATTCAGTTGTAGCAGCTCAATGTGTTTGAACTCAAGAATACCCCTTACTTGATTTCCTACAAATCCTTTGGTGAAATTTGTCATAAAATTAAAAGTTTGGTCGAAATAAGTGTATAATTGAAGGATGAAATACATAGGAAGCTATGAGAAGCTATGAGAAGGTGACATGGAGCTAATGAAAGGAGGCATCTCCAATTTGTTTTTCAAATAAACACATTAAGGATCATGTCAGATAATACAAGGGAATTCAATCAAAATAGGGAGACAATCACTAGATTGTTGTCTAACTTTCAAAGAGAAGGTGATGACAAATGTAATTGTCCATGCAAGAGTTGTAACGGCTTAAGAAAAGAAGAATCAAAATCAAATGAGAAAAGAGACATTGTAGGGAAAATGGTCACATTGAAGGGGAGTTTGATTATCATCTAGTGGTAAGTTATTTGTTATATTGTTTTCACAATTAATATACATATGAACCATGGAAGGAGGTTTGATTATCACATTGAAGGGGAGTTTGATTATCATCATTTTTATATAGGTCAATCTCCCTAGTGTGAATATAGAGGGAGATGGAGGTGTGAGTATTGAAGTTGAAGATCATGATCCCATGGAAGATGATGATCATGCACTAGAAAACACATTTGAAGATGATGGTATGAATACATTGATCATTGACACATTTGGTATGGGTGTTGTTAGTGCTGGTGTTGCTAATGATGATGATTATTATGATGAGGATGACATTGATGTCATCCATGATATAACTCTATTTGAAAAGGTAGACATGGCCCTTTACGAAGGCTCCCAATCTACTCTTCTCTCTACTGTATTGTTATTGGTGAATTTGAAGGTTATGAATAGTTTATCCAACATAGAAATGTCACGTATGCTAAGGTTTATCATATATGTCATTATAGTCTATAAAAGGTGAAACATGCACCATTAAGATTATTTATAGTAACAACTTATATTATTTGTTGCATATTGATAGGTGACTTTCTGTTACCACCATCAAATATTCTCCCTCGCTCGTACTAAGAATTATGTGCCACTATGAAATATATTGGAATGGAGTATCAAACAATAGATGCTTGTCCTGAAGATTAATATTATTTATTATAAAAAACACATAAATGCAACAGAATGCCCATAATTATATACGAGCAGATATCAAGATGATCAAATGACAAAAAAGGTGCCTTGCAAGGTTCTTCGTCACATCCCCATTATTCCATGTTTGAGATGATTATTTAGGTGCAATATCTTGGCACAATTTATGGATTACCATGCACGCAGCAGGAGTCAAGATGACATTATTCAAATGCCTATAGATGGTTCATCATTTATGGATATGGAGGAAAAGTGGCCACACTTTAAAGAAGAACCTCAAAATCTCAGGCTTTCTCTGGCAGCAAATGATGTCAATTCGCATGGAGAGATGATATTCGTTTACTCGGTGTGTCCTATTTTTGTTATAAACAATAACCTTCCTCCATGGATGTCAATAAAGAAGGAGCACATTATGTTAGCAATGATTATTCTAGGTATCTTATTATTTTATAGTTATCTACATGTAATTATAAGTCTTGGAGTGAAATGGCCACAATAATTATTTGATGTTGTTGTTAATTCAACTAGGTAAGTACCAAGTGAAAGATATGAATGTATATATTGTGCCTCTTATTGATGAGTTGTTGGTGTTATGGAATGGTTTCACTATGTGTGACATCTCTATACCAATTGGACAAAGATAATTTCAATTCTATGCAATGCTTGTGTGGACAATTCATGATGCTCCAGGGTTGATACATTTATGTGGTATGTTATGGTGAATTCTAGTTGTACGTGATAATTCAAATTCTAAAAATATACGTATTTAATCCAATTGTATCATTATCTTGTAGGTCTTCAAATAAAGGGAAAATTTGCATGTCCAATGTGTGGTCCAAAGATGAAATCTCATCATTCCAAAAGTTTAAGAAAGCAGGTGTTTGATGAGTATAGGCAGTTCCTCCCTAGAAATCATAAGTATCGAAGTGCAAAAAGACATTTTTTCAATGGGAAAGAAGAGACTACATCAAAGCCCCAAATAATGACACCTCACCTATGGCAGTTGGAATATAATATAATTTGAGGTAATATCATTCCACCTACTGGTCGATGTTTTAAAATTATATATTTTGATTGTGTTTTGTTGGCTAATTATGTAGTTGATGATCTTGAAGGTCGTGAAGGCATCACCGACTAGATTCCAAAGGGACTAAAATGTTATCCTAGAGAATTTAGTAGGATGCCCTATTATGAGCAATTAAAAATTGTGCATTTATTTGATACTATGCATATTGGAAAGAATGTAACAGAGACACTATGGAAAATATTGGACGGAAGGCATGACAAAGAAAAACTTGGCAAAATTTGTAGTGACATTCATGATTCCAATCATGCAATGAAAAATATCATTGAATCAAATAGCAATGGAGACTAGATTAATTTAAGTGCTCTTCCTTGGTTATTAATAGAGTAACAAAGTAATGCAATAAAAGAAATCATCTAAAAAATTTGATTTCCTACAGAATTTGCTGCAGATATAAGCAATCTCATATCAAAGAAAAATAATTTTGGGTCAGGGATGAAAATGCATAATTGACATACCTTCATCAAGGTAAGTCATAGTCTTTTGTATTTACAATATATTTTTGTAACTGCATTCAATTTTCATTGTATGAAATGATCAATTGACAATTGTTGCAGTATTTGCTACCCCTATCTCTCACAGAGAACTTCAACAATAATATCAAACAAGTGATATATGATCTTGGAAAATACATGAGGTAAGCAATGATATTTGTTCAATATATCAAACAATAATATCAAATAAGTAATATATTGTAAAGTCTCGTATTTATATATTTATGTGTCTCGAATCCCTTGTAGGTGGTTGTCATCTAAAGAAATCCATAAAGAAGATATAAAATATTAGAAAAAAATAATTTATCAATTAATGCGTGAAATGCAAAAGTGTTTACCTCTAGCTTTTTTCAATGCACAAGAACACTACCTCATACACCAAGTTGAGGAGATTGAATTGTGTGAACCTGTACATGCTAGGTCAATGTGGATGGTTGAGAGACACTTGAAATTTTTGAAGAGTTTGGTATGACAAAGAGCACGTCTTGAAGGTTGTATGGTTGAGGGATATATGGTATACCAGATGATGTTGAATGTTACTCAATATCTTCCTAATCTTGCAGCAAAGACCCATATAGATTGTATTTAGGATCTCAACTCCATTAAAAAATTTGAAGGGGAGTACTTGGTAGGCAACGGTAGATTTAGGAAACTAAAAGGTAATAAATTATGAGATGTTATTGTAGTTAATTAATTCTTAATCTTCAAAATAAATCTATTGTAAGTCATCTATTTACTTTTGTACAACTGCTAAAGAGTGCGATGCAATAAATTTATTTATTACAAACAATCAAAATTGGATGATGGTATGGATTGAATGATGTCAACATGATGGTCATAGATTAATATGGAAATCTGTGTCTTCATTGGTTAAATAAGCTCATCATAATGGAGATCCCAATGTTACACAAAAGGAAATAGATTTAGCATATAGTTTAAGAGATCACCAGGTACTTATAAATTTGTTAATTAATCAATCGTATGTTTTTCAGCTTGTGATACAATAATTTATACATGTTTGAAATTATTGCAAGTGAAACACCACAAGGCTATGTTTTGCAATGGTTATAAATTTTTCATCAAAAATTTGGATGACACGAAGAGAACTCGTGATTTTGGGATAAGTGCAGTGTTCTAGGTGACTAATATTTCATCTAGAAATGACTTACATCCTCAAGAGTCACAAAATCAATACTATGACATTTTGGTTGATATACTTAAATATGACTTTAATTTATTCAAATTAGTTCTATTTGTTTTGAAATGGTATAGACTACAACTCAATAAAAATGATCTGATAGAACTGTTATTGAACATGATAATGGATTTCCAATGATTAATACAATGTTGTTTGAGCCAATTGGAAAAGAGCCCTATGTTCTTCCAAGCCAATGTGAGTAGGTATTTTACTTAGAGGTTCCACATAAAATGGGTTGGTCATTTGTTGTTAGACATGATCCAAGAGGAAGGCCAATAAAGTATAATGTGATGGAAGAAGATACCGAGGAAGATGAAGAAGTGGAAGATGATGTAGATGATGATCATGATCAAGAGCTAGTCGAAGAAGAATAAGATGACGATGATGTGGCTACTAATGATGATGATGATGATGATGATGATAATGATGGTGATGATGGTGATAATTACAATAGTGGTGGTGATGATATCATCGACAATGACAATCTTGAAGATGAGATGGATGAAGAAGAATATCAATGACATGAATGAAATGTACAATTATACTAGATGTTTGACATGTTCTAATGATTGTTTTATATGTACTACTCTTATTCACCTTGTTTTATATGTCCTACTTATATCTTTGATCTTTTGTTAAGAAAAATTTCTTTGTAAAAGAGTGTATTTAATCTCTATATGCTTAAACAACCTCACTAGTTAAGACTGTCCTCATTTGTAGTGGGCGTGACAAGAATCAAATCACTTGAAAGACACTAGTATTTAGACATGCACAAATTAGTGACGTGATTAAGAAAATTACCTTTCTTTATGATTTTCTAGGGTATTTTTTTTATATCAATGCATTTAATCTAAATACTATCTTATGAGAGTTGCTTTTGTTAATTTTCTATTTCCTTGCACATCAATGATGTTAAATCAAAGGGGATTCTCTTTGTTCCCTACAATAGAGTGAGCTAATTCTGAATTGTTTAGTAATTTCTTTTTATTGCATGGTTGTCTTTGGTTTGTTATTTTGTTTTGAATGTCTAGTGATTTAAACCAAAGACTTTGACTTAGCCAAAAAAGTGCAAGTCTACATTCATATGTTTCTTTTTATTGTAATTATAATTAGTATGAATGAACAAAATAATGACAATGCAATATTTTTGATAATGCAATATTTGTCGAAATAGTGTCGATGACTTCAGTCAATGTGGTGTTGGATCATGCATGTTGAAGATGTCATGCACAACAAGTAATCCTAGGCATCAATTTTGGGTTTGCCTAGATAGGAAAAAGGTCTGGATACGTAATTATATTTTATGTTTAAAAATAATGTGACAACTAATCATTTTATGAAGAACTGATGTACATTTGTTATTGTAGGGAAATAGTGGATGTCAATACTTTCGATGGGTCGATGAAACCACATTTACATCTACCCCATCTACATCTATACTTGATGTAGGAAATGAATGCAATTTGTGCAAGGCTCAAGAGGCAGCTAGTGCCACCAAGATTGCTTCAATGCTGAAAGCAAAAATCATATTTCTGCGATGCCTTCTTTGTGTAGTTTGTGCACTACTTTGTTGGGACCATATGCATAAATATGGTTAATAAAGGACTATTGTAGATACTATTTTTTTTTAGAATTTCTAGTAGATACACATAAAGAACATGCACATAAACATGATAGTTGAGAAACATAAATGTAGATATCACAACAGCTGAGAAACATAAATGTAGGCATCATGGTCACAATTTTTGGAGACACAACATAATTGAATGGTAAACCTAGACAATGCAACACAACTATCACTCCTCTGGTTCCAAGTTTACACTGTGGGATCTAAAAACCATAGATAAGTGATGCAGTGGCATCCTGGCTTATCACTCGGTGCTTGAAGATTTTGGCAATCTCGGTAACTGTCTGGTGGAGTTTGGTCAATTGGCTGGTGATCTCGGTAGAAGACTAGTGTTTCTCAATTGATGATGGTCACTCGGTGACTTGGTGGTTTTTTGCTTGGTGCTCAGTTACCGACAAAGTCTCAGTGTTTATGCCTATTGCTCGGTCACTGAAGTGGCTCGATCATTGGAGGACTCAGTCATTGAAGGGCACTTGGTCATTGAAGGAGACTCGACACTTCTGGTGCTTAGTGATGCCTGTGGTGCTCGGTCAACATTGGTGCTTGGTAATGCATGTTGAGCTTGGTTGGTGTGGATGCTCGGTAGTTTGGCTTACCGATGGTTGTTCTTGGAGATTCGGCTTGGCCGACTAGTGCATTTAATCTGGGTCATGTTCCTCGAGTTATGGATTGACCATTGGATGTGTGGGGACCTAGATCTGGTGTGTTGCATTATCCTATGTGGATCTAGAGGCCAACTTGGTGAATTAATTATTTGTGAGGTTATTTGTGAGCCGACTATTGTTTGGCATTTAATATTTGTATATTTGGAAGCTGATTGGATTTTGGGATTTAATTATTTGTAAAGCCAACTTGTGGCTGGGGTTTAGTATTTAAGGGATGTTTGGGTAGTTGTTTAGGCAGTAGTAGATGTGTGGATTTATGAAGAGATCAATTTGGAGTTCAGATTAGATCTAGCAGAGTTAGTAGCTTGCGAGCTTAGGTAGCAAAAAGATTTCTTGGTGACCTGTGGGTACAAGTTTAGATCCTTCTTGGAGTGCCTACTAGTGCTTTGTTGTGTTGCAAACCTGGGCTAGCTAAGGAGAAGTGTGTTGGATCCTGCATGATCTTGTAGAACTATTTCTTGCATTGTAATTTTCCATAACCAGGAAGGCATTATAGCCCAGCACATTGCATGTAATTAGTTATTTGATGAAGTAAAGACATCTATTTTCTTTTAGATCTAGTTTCTTGTTGTGTTTTTTCTTGTGTTGGTGTTTGGCTGCAAGGTTGGACAATCCTTCATTAGATCCTCCATCCTTGACTGCGTCAAGTGTATATCAGAGTGAGAGTTTGATCTTGTTGGAGTAGAAGGTTGACCTAGCAAGGTTGATCTTGCGAAGTTGATCTTGGTGGCGAAGAGATTATGTGCAATCTGAGTTATAGATATGTGACATTAAACTTGTGAAATCATGCCCTAGTTGTTCATGCAAGGTGGCAGGTTGTGATCTAACTTGCATACAGCTTGGAGGTTGTCACAAGGTGGTCAGTGTTAGGGATTATTTCAGAAGGTTTTCAAAGATCTTTGGAGATTTATCTAAGAGGATTAGACCTTAGTATGATTGTAGAGGAATTTAGGGCTTTGTAGAAACAAGTGCAAGACTTGCAAGAGGAATTGAGAAGGAAGACTACAAAGAAGAAGGTTGTGCAGAGGTGACAATAGCCTGTGGAAGTCCCTGATGACTTGGCTAGATTTTATGAGATGTCTATTAGTTTGCATGAGTAGATGGATGGATCTAGCATAGAACTTGCAGAGTATCTTGTTGTGCACAATGAGATTGCTAGTGGTGAAGAGATTGGTTTTGATGCTTAGTTGGTGGAGTCTGACATGAAACCTGCAGAGCAACTTATGGTTGTTTCTCAATTACCTGTGGTTGCCGATGATGTTGTTGACCTTGTCGAGGTTGGTGAAGAGATTGGTTTTCATGTTCAATCGGTTGTGCCTGACATGGAAATTACAAAGCATCTAGTTGTGTTGGATCAGGTTATTGTTGAAGAGATTGGTTTTATGTTCAGTCGGTTGTTCCTAACATGGAAATTGTAGAGCATCTAGTTGTTGTTGAAGAGATTGGTTTTCATGTTCAGTCAGTTGTGCCTAACATGGAAATTGCAGAGCATCTAGTTGTGTTTGATTAGGTTGTTGTTGGTGAAGAGTTGCCTGTTGTTGAACACCTTCCTAATGTTGGTGTTATCGACCTATTTTTGTTCGGTGTTGAGATGTTGATGTTGTTTGATAGCTATGGACTTGAGTTGCTTGTTGATAATGATAAGTCTGGTGATGATATTTTGAGATGGGATGCAAACCTGATACCCGGTGGTGGGTGGATAGTTCAGTTTGTTCTTGAGGTTGGACATGCTGGTTGGTTGAGTTGCAGATTGGTTCTCTTTCCGATGATGGAGTGGAAACCTTTGGTAAGATGAAGTGGAGTTGGTGGTTTTTAGATGTCACTTTTCTTTTTACCCTGAGAGTCTGATATAGTGGCATCCTAGCTTATCACTTGGTGCTTGAAGATTCTAGCAATCTCGGTAACTATCTAGTCAAGTTTGGTTAATTGGCTAGTGATCTTGGTAGAAGACTAGTGTTTCTCATTTGATTATGGTCACTCGGTGACTTGGTGGTTTATTTCTCAGTGCTCAGTTACCGATAGAGTCTTGATGTTTATGCCTATTGCTCGGTTGCTGAAGTGGCTCGGTCACTAGAAGACTTGGTCGCTGAAGGGAGCTCAGTCATTGAAGAAGACTCAACACTTTTGGTGCTCAGTTGACATTGGTGCTCAGTAATGCTTGTTGAGCTTAGTTGGTGTAAATGCTCAGTGTATTTCCTAATGTTTGGTAGTTTGGCTTACCGATTGTTGTTCTTGGAGATTCAGCTTGGCCGACTAGTGCATTTAATTTGGGTCATGTTTCTTGAGTTATGGATTGACCATTGGACGTGTGGGGACCTAGATCTTGCATGTTGCATTATCCTATGTGGATCTAGAGGTTGACTTGGTGAACTAATTATTTGTGAGGTTATTTGTGAGCCGATTGATGTTTGGCATTTAATATTTGTATATTTGGAAGCCGATTGGCTTTTGGGATTTAATTGTTTGTAAAGCCGACTTGTGGCTGGGGCTTAGTAGTTAAGGGATGTTTGGGTAGTTGTTTAGGTAGTAGAAGATGTGTGGATTTATGAAGAGATCATTCTGGAGTTCAGATTAGATCTAGCAGAGTTAGTAGCTTGCGGGCTTAGGTAGCAGAAAGATTGCTTGGTGACCTATGGGTACAAGTTTAGATCCTTCTTGGAGTGCCTACTAGTGCTCTGTTGTGTTGCAGACCTGGGCTAGCTAAGGAGAAGTGTTTTGGATCCTACGTGATCTTGTAGAACTATTTCTTGCATTGTAATTGGTTGTAACTAGGAATGACTTATAGCTCGGCACATTGCATGTAATCAGTTATTTGATGAAGTAAAGACATCTATTTTCTTTCAAATCTAGTTTCTTGTTGTGTGCTCCGTTGTGTTGGTGTTTGGCTGCAAGTTTGGATAGTCCTTCATTGGATCCTCCATCCTTAACTGCATCAATAATAAATAAATTTAGAGAGTGGATGAGGGTCGTAATGACCAAAATAATACAGGGTCCCTATATTATTTTGGTCATCATGGCCCTCCTCCTTCGCTCTCTAAATTTATTCTTTATCTATGGGTTTTGTTTACTGTAGTGTAGACTTGGAACTAGAGGAGTAGTGGTTGTGTTGCATCATCTGGGTATACCACTCAATTATGTTGTGTTTCTAAAAAATTGTGACCATGATGCCTATATTTATGTTTCTCAGCTGTTGTGTCCTAGGACCCCTTTATGACCCTTTACAACCCTTTACAATCCCTAAGAATACATCTTAGAGGTCTTAAAATATCGTAAAGGGTCATAAGAGGCTCCTAGGAGGGGTCAGATGAGATTTCTTTTTCACATGGTTGGCCCTGTTAAGTGGACAATGTTAAACTATTCTCAAACCAAAGAGAAGCTCAATAATTTAAGATCTCAATCCATGTATGACAAATATATATTTCTTTTTAAAAAAAGTATGATTCATTGCAATTATGATAGAAACCATAAAATAATAGATGAAAAAACTAAAAGTGACGGCTATCTATCAAAAACAACAATCACTTCAAGGAGAAATGATGTAGGGGAATTCTTGGTTGAGGCAAGGGCATTCTTGGTCCTCGATGAAACTGCATGGGTGGTTTGTTATTTGGCTAGTGTTACTCAGTTGCAACCCTAACCAATGGTCTTGGTTATTGAAGGAAGCTCGGTCACTGAAGGAACTTGGTAGTCTCTAGCACTTGGTGAAAGTGTTACTTGGTCATGTCTATGGTGCTCGATCGACACTAGTGCTTGGTGATGCTTGGCATGCTTGGTTATTTCACTATTGCTCGGTAGTTCTGGTTTATCGACTGGAGTTCTATGTGATTTATTGGGCTTACTTGGTGCATTTATTGTTGGTAGCTATTGTTACAGGCTGACATGTTGAATTAAATGTTTGTAAGGCAATTTGTAAGCCAATTTGTATGGCATTTAATATTTGTTTGTACGAGTTAATGGTTTCATCTAGCTAACTTGTGGCTGATGATTAGTATTTAAGGGGTGTTTGAGTAGGTGTTTTAGGGGATGACTTAGCAGATTTGGGATATTAGTTTGGATGTGTTGGAAGAGATAGAGTTGGTGAACTTGTGGAAAAGATCTTGCATGATCTTGCAAATCAGATTGTTATCTGATAGTTTGTAGCTGCAGAGCTAGTGGTTTGCACACTTGGAGATAAGGAGATTGTTTGGAGGCTTGCAAGCTCAAGTTTAGATCTATCTTAGGGTTTCCATCAGTGGTTGATTTTTTTTAGAGTTGACTTAGCTGATATTGTATTGGATCTTGTGATCTTGCATAATTTGTTTCTAATTTTAATTGGCCCTAACCTGGAAGGCCTTACAGCCGAGCATGTTAATGAAAATTGATTTGAAACATCTTGTTGTGTTGAGTTTTCCACTGTGTAATTCTAAAGCTACAAGGTTGGACTATCCTTAATTGGATCCACCATCCTTGACTTTGAAGCTACTAAAGAAGCTATTGGATCTAGTGGTGATGACTGGAGGGACAAATCTGGTGAAGACAGAACTACTCAGTTGCATAGATCTAGAGCTCGGTTAAGTAATAGTTATCGAATGGAAGTTTCTACTTTCTCTGGTACCTTGAAACCCAAGAACTTGATTGATTGGAATGGTGAACTTGAAGATTTCTTTGAGCTAGAAGAAATTGAAGATCCTCTTCAGGTGAGATTGGCATAGAATAAGTTGAAAGGACATGCTCCTCTTTGGTGGAAAGAATTACAAAGAGATAGGGAAGATGAAGGTGAAATGAAGATCAATTGGTGGAGGTTGATGGTGACAAAATTGAAAGCTAAGTTCATACCAGTTGACAATGAGCTTGACTTGTTTAAGAAGTTGTAAAATATAAAATAGAAGGATTTGTCTATTGAAGATTATACTGAGGAGTTCTAAAAACTTACTATTCAGTCTGGACACAAAGAACTTGGTAAGGAAAAGGTAGCTCGGTATGTGAATGGTCTAAGATTCAATATTCAGGATGAGCTTGGTATGCTAAAGATTGATTTTGTTGAAGATGCTTATTAGTATGCTCTGAAGGTAGAAGATAAGTTGAAAAGGAAACAACATGGTAACTCCCGAGGGAAGGAGAAGATTGATCACTCAGTGAAGGATAAACTAACTGATGCAGAAGATGAACAAAAACCTGTGGAACTGAAGAAGAAGACAAGTAGATTTATCTTTAAGGGTACTTTTTATAACTGTGGAGATGAAGGACACCACTCTTTTTAGTGTACATAGAAGAAGCTTGGTGACCGATGAACTATTGTGGTGAATGAGAACATTCAGAATGAACTTCAATCTGAGAACTTGCTACTTTGGTGAACATTGCTCGGTACAAAGGAGGAACCTTGTCAGAGGAGTAACTTGTTTAGGACTCAATGGAAGTCTGGAGGTAAACTTTGTGATGTAATTGTTGACAGTGGTAGTACTGATAGCCTTGTTGCTAAGGACATGGTTTAGAAACTTGGTTTTAATAGAATGAGACATCCACATCCTTATAGGATAGGCTGGTTGCAAGATGATCATGCTCTGGAAGTTAGAGAACAATGCTTTATTGATGTTCAGATTGGCCAGTATAAAGATCTTGTATTATGTGATATTGTGAAGATGAATAGTTGTGATATATTGCTTGGTAGACCTTGGTAATATGATTGCAGAGCTATGTATGACTGCGTGAAGAATGTGTTTACTATTGAGAAGGATGACAAGAAGTTTTCCCTGATGCCTTTGTTGGATACAATGCTCGGTAGGAGAAGCCTAACTATTGGTAGCCGAGTTGAGTTGGTGGATCTAGAGAAAATGAATGATTAGTTTGGAGAACGGACCTGTGTGTTGTCAAGAAAAGACTTGAAAAAGACAGAGGAAGATGAAGTGGAAGAATATGAAAAGTGAGAAGATGGAGGACTTGTATGTGAAGAACCAGTTTGGGGTTTATGTGCTAAATCCCGAAAGATGTTCTTCTCACATATGAACATCTTTTGGAACCTGGGGTGTCTGATGCAGGGGCATTCTTGGTCCTCGGTGAAACTACATGGGTGGTTTGTTATTTGGCCAGTGTTACTCGATTGCACCTTTAGTCGATGGTCTCAGTTATTGAAGGAAGCTCAATTGCTGAAGGAACTTGGTAGTCTCCGGTGCTCAGTGAAAGTGTTACTCGATCATGTCTATGGTGCTCAGTCGACAATAGTGCTCGGTGATGCTTGGCATGCTCGGTTATTTCACTGTTGCTCGGTAGTTTTGGTTTACCGACTGGAATTCTGTGTGATTTGTTGGGCCGATTTGGTGCATTTATTATTGGTAGCTATTGTTACAAGCCAACATGTTCAATTAAATGTTTGTAAGGCAATTTTCCAGCCAACTTGTATGGCATTTAATATTTTTTTGGAGTTAATAGTTTCATCTAGCTGACTTGTGGCTGATGATTAGTATTTAAGAGGTGTTTGGGTAGATGTTTTAGGGGATGACTTAGCAAATCTGGGATATCAGTTTGGATGTGCTAGAAGAGCTAGAGCTGGTGAAGTTTTGGAAAAGATCTTGCATGATCTTGTAGATCAGATTGTTGTCTTATAGTTTGTAGTTACAGAGCTAGTGGTTTGAACACTTGGAGACAAGGAGATTGTTTGGAGGCTTACGAGCTCAAGTTTATATCTGCCTTAGGGTTTCCATCAATGGCTGATTATTTTCAGAGTTGAACTAGCTAAGATTGTATTAGATCTTGCGATCTTGTAGAATTTATTTCTAATTGTAATTTTCCCTAACTCGGAAGGCCTTACAGTCGGGCATGTTAATGAAAATTGATTTGAAACATCTTGTAGTGTTGAGTTTTCCACTATGTAATTTTGAAGTTACAAAGTTGGACTATCCTTAATTAGATCCACCATCCTTGATTGCATCAAGAAATGATCATTTCAGCTCCCTGATCTCAACAACAACGTAAAGAGTAGCTGGATTTTGTCTTCAAGCCGATCAATGCACAATCTACTCAAACTCCAAGCCAAGTTACAGCTACACTCCATAGGAACAAAGCACATCCAATTCAAACCAAATAAGTCAAGAAGTCACTTGAATCAGATTTGAATGCAATCAGGTCCGCATATATCCCACAAACACATTAGGAAGAATGCATCTCTGATCGCCTCAATAATCCACAAGCCGTTATCGAATCTACTGCAAAGTCATCTCCAAATGACATAACCAAATCACAAGTAGGAATAAAAGACCTGACTCACCAAACCACCTTGCAAGTCGACCGAGATCTAAAAGTAATGCAACCAGCTAGAACCAGATATGCAAGAACACCATTCTGAATCAATACCAACTCAATCAAAAAATATATATTTTTTATAAAAAAATACTAATTTTCATCGCAACTACGACGACCAAAAAAAAGCAATGGCTATCTATCAGAAACATCGGACAACTAGCTATCGCATGCACAACATTGTTGTCAGAAAAAAACTACAAACGACGAATATCCATCGTAAGCGTCTGATGGGTATCCGTCGCATGTAGAGTATCATTGTCGTTAAAAAACTACAATCGATGGCTATCTATCATAAAATTTTGATGGGTATCTATCACATGAACAACATGTCCATCAGCAAACAAACCACAAATGATGGGTACCCGTCAGAAGATTCTGACAGGTTAACATTGTTTGTAGTTGTTTGCGATGAATGGGTATCACAATTGCGACGGCCACAAATAGGCCCGACGGTATGCTCTCCATGTTGGCACGCCTTTTTTGCGATGACCATAGTCATCGTAATTACGACGCCAAACATAGCTGTCATTTTTTTCAACTGCAAAACTACAACGACAGGTGGTATCTCTTAATCGATGATATACTATCAGAATCTCGATGGTTTACCATCAGAAAAAAGTCTCAAATGTACTAGTGTGTGCTATCTAAGCACTTGGAAATTGTTCCTAATGCATTCTAAAAGGATTTGATATGGTGCATAAATGATTTAGACAAAGCTTGAAAGAACTATATTCATTCCATTAAGCTATTCTATGATGATTTAGAAAGCATGAAATCTAACAATATTATCAAAAAGTTAAGATCTAGAATGAATTTAGCATGATAACAATGCATGAGAATAAAAGCTAACTAATATAATTGAAAACTTTAATGATCTAAGATTATTCTAGCATTATAACTCTACTCAATGTAAAAGATGTGAATTGGTATTTTGCTCTTGGAAGAGGAGGGTATTTATAGGATTTGAGGAAGGGCTTGGGCTAGGAAGGAGAGTTAGAGTTTGGGGTTTGGTTAGGGGTTGAGTCAAAGGGAGAAGGATTGACTTTCAAAGGTTGAATGGACCAAGATTAGGATAAAGGTTGAAGAATTTCTAGAAGAGTCTAGGGGTTTAGGGATTTCTAGAAGATTTCTAGGATTTTAGGCTTTTAAATAAATGTTTAATTTATTTAAGGAATGTGACAATATTTATCAAACATTAATTTAATAAATAGGGTTTAAATATTTAAATTAGATTTAATATTTTGGGGGTGGGTATCTTAATTAAATGTGTTTAATTAAAATAGAAGAGATTAATGACACAAAAATTAATTAATTAATTAATGATGGTGTCATCAAGGGTTTAGGCTAAAAAAGGTAGGAATCACCTTTTAATCAGGATTAGAGTGAGATTAGGAAATTCTAGAAGAGGTTAGGGATTTCTAAAAGATTTCCAAGGTTTTAGGATTTAAATGAATATTTTATTTATTTAAAGGATTTTTAGCTAATTTATTAAATAATTAATAAATTCTGGAGGGAATGATGTTTAAATTGGATTTAAACATTTCTGGAAGGGGTTTCTTAATTAAATATTTTTAATTAATATAAAGGGATTTAATGGCATAAAATTATATTAATTAATTGAATAATTAATTAATTAATAAATGATGATGTCATTAGGGGTTTTCAGAAAATAAAAATACTTTTATTTTCTAATGGATTTTTAGGTGTCTACATTTTGCCCCTCTTTGATGCGATGTCGCAAGGGCATGGCGTCAAAGATGAGAAAATAAGATGCTCCAAGCTAGAATTTAGAGGATAAGGGGTTGTGCCCCATTGAGAAAATAACGCAAAGAGGAAAATGTGTGGAATTTTTTTGAAAGGAAGGGGAAGGAAAGAAGGAAGAAGGGAGGATAAATAGCCAAAATTTCAAGAGCGAAGATGGAGGAATGCAAGATGGGATGGAATGCAGAATGCAGGATGCAATGACATGAAAGATGAAAGATGCAAGATTAATCTATATGATGCAGGATGGGGGATTTGGGGAGCTTTAAGTGTAAATGTGGAGAGCACAACCTAGTTTGATATAGCAACATTAGAGAGCTTCCAAGGATACTGGGATCCCATGGCCTTATCACCAGCATTGCATAGGACTGATGTGAACAAGACACGTAGGGTTGCCACAGCATCACACATGAACCCAAGAGGAAGCATGGTAGAAATGATGTTGGAGAAACCACAAACAAACAAAATTTCCCAAGTGTACCATGTAACCCAGAAGATCACATGTGAATTGTGCAAGGGTCATGTCCAACCGACTCACAGGTAGAATCAAAAGATCAAAAGATCTTTCCCCAGATTGTCTTCATTCATAGCACACCATGATATAAAGGATTGTGGTGACTTTGAGGAGAGAAACAATGAGAAGTCGTAAAATATTAACAAGATCCAAAGGAAAAAATCTAAGACCAAATTGATAACTCTAAAAGATATCCTTTGCCAAAGAGAGAAATTTGATTTGACTAATGATGGGAAGATTGACCTAAACGTATGGAAGGATACATCAACACGGACTAGGTGTGATTGGTGAAAGATTAGGTTTGATAGGAGGAAGGATACATCCTCAAGGACCCACTGTTTGATGAGAGAATGAGTGTTGTTGTTCACTAGAAAATGATGAGTCAAATAATAACCGTTGTGATCAAGAATAAATGACAATTGATGTTGCTGAAGTGTGAGGATGGATGGGACAAGATTTTAGATCAAATGTTGTTGCAGGACTAACGAAGATATGTACAACAAGATGCAAGGATATGTACAAAAGATGAGGAAATATTTACAATGGCTATGTACACAAAAGCTCAAAATTGGGGATAGGATATGATTGTTGCATTGGATAGGCTTGAGGATAGAACACCTTGGGAATGAATGGGATGGTGGTGGGGATGGGGGTTGGATGAAGAGGACTGGGTTTTGGGATGGTGGGGATGGGAGTTTGATAGATAATGACTTGGTCCACTATGTATGGCACTTGTTTACTAGGTTTTTACCAACATACTTGTCCAAGGTGCTTGAATTGCCAAGTTTTCACCATTGGACAATTATTTTTCTTTGCTTTTTTGCTTTTATTGTATTTTTCAATTTTTATGGATTTTTTGAATATGTAGAATCTGGTTCAAGCATAGAACCTCTTCAAATGTATGATGTTGATAGGATCATTCAAAGCCTCACCTTCTCATGTAGATATTTGATAGGCTCCAGAGCCAAAGAATGTTGTGACAACATAGGGACCCAACCAAGTAGGTTCGAACTTGCCCTTCTCTCGATTTGCTTGGACTTTCTGATTTTCCTTTAGGACCATATCGCCCACTTGGAATTGTCTAGGATGGATCTTCTTGTTATAACTCCTTTTGAGTCGATTCTAGTATGCAACCAGGTGATTATATGCTTTCTGTCTCTTTTCATCTAGAAGATCCAGCTATATGAGATGTGCCACATGATAGTCTTCATTAGTGGTGTAGTTTTTCATGGAGACACACAATGATGGGAGCTCAACCTTGATCGGTAGAATAGCTTTGACACCATATAGAAGGGAATATGGGGTGGTGCCTATGGGAGTATGATAAGAAGTGTGATAGGCCTAGAGGGTGGGATTTGTTTGGAGGTGCCAATCACGACCAGAATCATTGACAACCTTCTTGAGGATTTTCAAGATAGTTTTATTGGTTGCCTCAGCTTGGCCATTTCCTTGAGGGAAGTATGGACTAGAGAAATGGTGATGGATGTGGAGTCTGGCACACAGATCATCCACATGCTAGTTTTAAAAAGGTGTGTCATGGTCTGTGAAGATGGTAGATGGTATGCCGAAGTGGCAAATGATATGGTATAAGATGAACTTGGATATTTGGATGTTAGTAGTAAGGGTGAGAGGAATCACTTCAACCCGCTTTGTAAAAACTCTGTGGCAATGATTATGTACTTATGTCCATCTGAGGAAAGGGGAGTGATTAAGTTGAAGAGGTCAAAGCCCCAACATGAAAATGGCCAAGGTGGCGCAATGGGTTGCAAGTTTTGTGCTGGCACATGAATTAGATTTTGATGACACTGACATGGTAGGCATTTCCTGACAAATTCACAAGTGTCATGTTCCATGGTAGGCCAATAGTACCTGAATCAAAGAAAATACTTTGCTAGAACCATGCCACTTGTGTGGGCACCGTAAATTCCAATGTGGACCTCTTGTAAAGTTAGGACAGCCTTGTTTGAATCTAAACACCTAGAGAGGATATTGTGATATCCACGATGATAAAGGGTGTTGGCCACAAGAGTGTAGTAGGAAGCTCTTTGAATTAGGTTTTGGCATTAGTTATTGGTCATATGGGGAGATATGATACCATTCTTTAGATATGCATGAATGTTTTGGTACCATGGAGACTAAGGACCAACCAAGATACACACCATTTCTACATCGATGTTCTCATAAGAATTCATATTGTTATGAGTCGCGTAGGATTTTCAATAAGGATCCAATGGTCACCATTGTGTTAATTGCTTTGTTCTAAGGCCTTGGTATCTGTGTGAACTGTAGATTCAAGAAATGCTCTTTCAGTCTATTCACCAGTTCTTTGTAGGGTAGCAAATTGTCATCCTTTGTCTGATATTCATCTAGGACTTGTTTGATAATTAGTTGTGAGTCTCCAAACACTTGTATTTCTATGATATTCCATTGGATAGCTATTTTGAGACCTAAGATGAGTGTCCGATATTCTGCAATGTTGTTAGTACACAAGAATCCTATTTTGAATGATTTTGGAATGTAATCACCTTGAGGTGTGACAAGTAGGATTCTTGCCCCTAATTCAGGCAATATGTAGGATCCATCAAAGTATAGCTTCCATATGGGTTGTTCTTCGATCATACATAGGTTCTCATCAAGGAGTTCCATTATTAGTGGATACGCATCCACCAAAGGTGCTTCTGCTAGTTGGTTGATAATTACTTGCTCTTTGATTACCTTCTGATCTATGTACTAGATGTCAAACTCATTGAGTAGCATGACCCATTTTGCCATACGGCCTATGAGAGTTGTCCTTGATAACAAATATTTGAGTGGATCCATCTTTGAGATGAGCTTGATTATGTGGTTGAGCATGTAATGTCTGAGCTTTTGAGTGGCGAAGACCACTGCAAGGCATGATTTATCCATTGGTGAATAATTGAGCTCATAGCCAACTAGATTTTGAATGATATAATAAATGGTTCTCTCTTTATTGTTATCATCATGCTCTACTAAGAGTTCCCCCAGTGCTATAGTGGTTGTCGAGATGTAGAGTATGAGAGGGCATCCTAAAAATGGTGGTATAAGGATGGGAGAGTTAACTAGATATTCCTTAAGCTTGTCAAAGCTTCTCTGACAAATGGGATCCCATTTGAAGCTTGTGTCCTTGCGAAGTAGATGCGTGAACAGTTGGCACTTGTCTTTCAATTGAGAGATAAACTGATGCATTGATTGAAGCTTTCCTTGGAAGCTTCTGAGTTGTTTGAGTGTACTTGGTGGAGGCATTTCTATTATACCTTTGACCTTTTAAGGGTCGATCTCTATGCTATGCCATGACACTATAAAGCATAGAAGCTTTCTAGATGTTACACCAAAGACACACTTCTTCAGATTTAGCTTCAAGCCATAATGATGTAGATGATCGAACACACTTTCAAGGATGTTTAGGTGTTCACCTCATATTTTAGATTTTGTAAGAATGTCATCCACATAGTCTTCCAGGATTTTGTGGATCATATCATGGAAGATGGTTGTCATTGCTCTCTGATATGTGGCTCCTACATTCTTGAGCCCAAATGGCATCATGTTATAGCAGAAGGTACCCCATGGATCATGGCCTGTTGTAAGGTCTACAATCAACGTCTATGTTGGGCAGCGATAAATCATCCTTTGGACATGCTTTATTCAAGTCCCTAAAATCTGCATAGATTCTTATCTCTCCTGAAGGTTTTATGACTGGGACCATGTTGGATATCCACTATGAATAATCAATGGCTCTGATGATCTTTTCTTGGAGGATTTTCTTGAGCTCTTCTTTTACCAACAAGGCCCCTTTTGGATGCATTTTTCTTAGCTTCTACTTGACAGGTTTGACATTGGGATCCACCGCAAGATTGTGTACATCAAGATTTGGGTCAAGCCCAGACATATGCACATATGACCATGCAAATTTTGTGGTGGCGTCTTAGAGTAGTATAGTGAGATCCATTTCTTCACCCTCTGTTAAAGATGCTACAATGTAGGTGATTTTTGGACATTCTTTTGTGCCCAAGTTGACTAGTTTTGTTTCCTCAATGATGATAGGTGACTGCTCGAGTCTGTAATCCTAGATAGGAGGAAGAGGCAAGTCTACATCTTCTAGCTCCTCATAGAGGTTTTCACCAAAAGATGCACCCTTTATTTTATCTTTTTTAGAATCAGAATGTGCCCAAGAGGGGTTTTCACATAAGGACTCATGCTTTTCTTTTTCTATTTCAATTTTGTGACTAAAGCTTACCTCTTCCCCAAAATATCCTTTAGGGTTGAGCTTGCAGATGTGAGTTGATTTTGAATCCTGATTTGATTGTTGGCATGATACTCCCATGAACCTTAGGAGTGCATGTGCTTTGGAACTCATCGATGTGTGTGACGCTTGGTTGATCCTAGTCTATGAGTTCAGGGTGGATGAGGGGAAGTTATATGAGGTTAATGGTGAGTTGAAGGAGGATAGAAGTTCCCAGGAGGGTATCATCATCGAAGATGTCATCATATGATTTCTTAACTTTCTCTTCAAGGATGTCTTCGATCTCTATGAGACTGTCCTAGTCATTCAAGAAGGGAACATTGGTCATGTTTGTGCCCCCAGTTGTGGTATTGGGCTCTATTATATGAAGGCAAGGGGTATTAAAACCAAGACCTTGATGTTGTGGATCCTGTGATGTTGTAATAGGGTCTTTGCTTCTACCTTCTTGTGGTCCTAGACCACCACCTTGATATTTCCATTGTTATGTAGCGTACTTGTGTGATTGCACATATTTGTCTTTAAAGTAGCCAAGAAGTTGAGTGTCAGGTGGTGGAGGATCTCTATACAACCACATATTGATGTCAAGGTCCATCTCTTGACTATTTATGTTGCCATGGGAAACAAAGGTCATGGGTCCCATTTGCTTGATCTCATGATTTGTTTCAGTGGGTTCACTTTGGTGACTCAGGTGCCCTTGCGTATGTGGATAAAGTGGGAGGGCCCCTACTAAAAATGCATCATTTAGGGTGTATTCACCATAGCCTTGATTATTGATATTGATGGAAGAGAGAGTGGAGGTGAGGATAGTCTCTGGATCGCTATGGGATCAGGATGAGTTGGAAATAGAAGTGCCAATGTCAGTTCCAGGACAATGGGTGGAATGAGGGAATGATGCTTCCATCACATGACAGTATGTGAAGGGTTGTGGGTCTACATGGATGGTGACCTCAGTGCCTTGATGTGAAATTTGATGCATTGATGGTAAGTAGATGGTACAGCCTTGATGGAATGGATCCATGGTCGGCTAAGGAGGATGTTGAATGGTAAGTCAAGATCAACAACGTGGCAGATGGTGTCTTGTATTGTTGGGCCTAGCTTGATAGGAAAAAGAATAGTACCTTAACAGGCATGCTCCAATTTTTTATATGTCTTGATGGTGATTACCTCATGTAATATGTCAGCTTTAGTGAACTTTGTCTGCTAAATGAATTTCAAAGTACATAAGTTTAGGGATAAGCCATTATCTATCATGACCCTTTTTATGGAAAAATCTCTAACCATGATGACGATGCAAAGAGGGAGATTGTGGTCAGGTGCAACGACTGGTATGTCGGATGGCTTGAAGGATAGAGCACAAGATGTAAATAGATGTCCCACAAGGTTCTCAAACTAGATAGTGTTAATGTCTGTGTGGATATGTCCTTCTCGAAGGGCTTGGTTGAGGATTTCTTGATGGATGGGTGAAGTGCGGAGAAGGTCGAGGATGGAGATTTGGGCAGGTGTGTTGCCAATATGTTCTATAAGGTTTTATTGTGCATTATATGTTGGCCTTGGACATGCACTAGTGATAGTTATCTGGCCTCAGCATGTGGTGACTGCACACTGACTATCTACTCCTTTGACATGGATGACATTGATTGTGGGCTTGACTTGGGTTATACATCCAACAAACTTGTCATAGTTGATATGGGCTATAGTATAATACTTGTGGTCAGCATGGTCTCCTTGCTTGCCTTTACCTTGGTTTTGGGGAGGAGGGTTGGTGTTGATTTGGTTCTTCCCAGCATTGATTTGCGGGAACACATTCTGATATACCTACAAATTAGCATTAGGTGAAGCTTGGGCCGATGTGTCCACTTGGATCTCTTTTCGGTCAATGAGATATTGGCTGTAATGCTTGAGTTTCATACACCTTAGGGTAGTGTGTCCTTTGACACAATGATAATCACAATACTCATGATTGTTGCACTAGTTGGGTTTGGGAGTTGCATCATCAAACTGTTGGATTGGTGGGTACGTAATCAGATTGGCCTTGGCCATTTGGTGAAAGATAACATCCAGAGGTTAACCAAGTTGTGTGAAGGTTATTTTATGGTAAGTATGGGCTTTGGGTCTATTCTAATTGGGAGTAGTGGAGATGGCATTGGCTTGATTGGTCGGATTGCCTTGATGATTTTGATGCGCTTGCTGCTGATAGTTCTGCATGGGTTGTGGAGGGATTTGAGGTTATTGTTGTTGGTATTGTTGTAGGGGTTGTTGATAGATGGGCACTTGTTAATATTGGTATGCAAGAGTCAGTGTAGGACCAGCCACGATGATTTGGACATGCTTGGTGTCAGTGGCTCCATTAGTAACAATGTTTTTGTTAGGATTCTAGTAACGAGGTTTGTCATTGTTAGGTTTTTTGTGGGAATCATCTTTGTGATACTAAATTTTTCCTTTGTCTAAGAGACCTCTTTCGATATCTATCCCCTTTCCTTTGATGTCTTGATACATTTGTATGCAGTTCATCCTCATGAAGTGGGATAGTTTGGGATGTGGGTTATTAATGAAGATCTTGGTTAGATTCTTCTCAGGTGGTTGATATGATAACTTGGTTGTGAGATTTTTCCATCATTGCAAGTAGTCTAGTAGGATTTCTCCTTCTTCCTATTTTGAGTTACAAAGGTCTAGCAAGGTTAGCTCATTCTTGACATTGTGGACATATTGGGAAATGAACTTCTTAGAGAGCTTGGCAAAAGTTGTGATGGTCCCACAGGGTATCTTGTAAAACCACTCAATAGAAATTCCTCCCAAGATTTTGAGGAATAGGTGCAAGATGTAATTATCATTGTAAGCCACTTCTTGGCATGCCATATAAAATTCTTTGATATGGTTTACAGGGTCTCCTTTTCCTCGATACTTATCAAACTTGGGTGTCTCGAAGTGCTTAGGGAAAGGAACAGTTGTAATTGATCAATCAAATGGATAGGGATATACCTCTTCAAACTTGAAGGTTTTGTTTGTTGTGCCCACTTTGAGCTCTTTAAGAGCATTCTTCATGTCTTCCCACTCAGTATTGATTGGTGTTGGAGCGGGTAATCCCATTTGGAAAGGATCTAGTGGTGTTGGTGAATAAGGGTGATTTTGAGGCAGATATTGTGGAGTGGGATATAGATATTTCCCAGCAAGATAGGTAGATTAGAATGGATGTTGGAGAGATGATTGTTGGGGAGGATATTGTTGTTGAGGACATAAATTGGTTTGTTGTTGTGATAGGTAGGATGAGGCTTGTTGTTGCTGGGGAATGATAGGGGTTTGTTGTTGTGATGGGAAGTATTTTTGTTGTGAAGGAGGCTGGTGAAATGATGCAGCTTACTGATAAGATGGCCCTTGCTACATTTGGCTTTGTGCTTGGTTGATGTAGGATGGATGCATTCTTGCATTGCTTAAGGGTGGAACTGATGTAGGGAAGCTGAAAGCAGGAGGTGGTTGAGCAAGGTAGCTTGTGATATGGGAAGAACTCTATTGTTGGGGTGGTGGAGACACATGAGATGCAAAGGATGGAATGGATAGAAAGTTGGCCTATGACGGAAGGATTGAAGCTAGCAGAGGCTGTGTTTGTTGTTGTTGCATTGTTTGGGGAAAGGTGGATTGCTAGGTTGTAGGCACAGATGTGGAGAAGTGGGTTGGCATTCCTAAAGCTAGCATTTCTTCTGGAGTAAGACCATAATGAAAACTAGTTCATGGTGGGAGTTGTGATGCAGAGGATGTGGGAAAGGTAGATGTGATGGGAGTTTGGGACATGAATGGTGGATTTAAAAATTCCATGGAAGGCATACCTGGTGTGAATGTAGTTTGTTGGGCTTGTGCTTGGGTAAATGTTTGTTGGGGTGTGGACGAAGATGCTTGTGTTCCCCATGAGAAGGGTGCTGCTAATATGGAAGCTTGTTGGGAGAAGGAGAAAAATGATTGTGGGGTAAGTGCACAAAGATGAGGGACCAAAAAGATGCCACTTTTCTTTTTGGCTCCCCATCGCACATAGTGTGCACACACTAAAGGGCATGTGCCCTATAGGGCACACACCCTATGGCTTGGATTTCCCAAGCCTTAGGCTTGGGAAATCCAAACCAAAGCGCATGTGCCCTATAGGGTGCACAGGCTTTGGAAAACACTTAGTGTTTTCCAAATGGCATATGCCCTATAGGGTGCATGCGCTTTGGAAAATACTTAGTGTTTTCCAAAGGGCGTACTCCCTATAGGGTGCATGCCCTTTTAAAAAACCATTATAAAGTTTGCTGCACGGGTTTGGAAGCTCATTTTTCTTTCTCAAACCCGCGTTTTAAGATAAGAGGAGATTCCAAAGCGCACACGCCCTATTATATTTTCTTGTGAATTGATTGTTTTTGTTCATCCATTGATCAAATGGCTCCACGGTGTCATCAAGTTCGATCTGGAAGAAGAGGTAAGTGTTTTTACAGCTTATCATGCCTCTTATTTGTTTTAAAATTTCAATTTTGTTGCAATTTGTTTTGTTAAAATTTGTTTTTGTTTAAATTTGTTGTGTAATGAAGATTTTAAAATGTAGTTTTTTTAATTGCCAACAAGAAATAATCTCCCTCCACAAAAGCCTCCACCAAACCCTCCATCTCCTCATGAAGAACCAAATGAAGAACTGAATATTGAAACAAATGAAGAAAATGAACCTCAATTGCCTCCACCAATCAAGAAACCTCCTCTTGGAACACAACAAAATTTGATGAACCAAATTGAAAGAGGGCAAAAAGAATTAGAATCTTCAATTAATAGGTTAAAAGATTCTAGTGGTACAAATCCTAGAAGGGAAAGACTTGCAAAATCATTGGAAGCAATCTTGAGCCACGTAAGCACAGTTAGTGGGAAAATTAATTTATGGTGGGATAAAAGAGAAGAACAAAAACAATATTATGCAAATAAATTATCTTATGCGGACATAAAAAAGAAAAAAATCACAAAAGATGGCATTTTCTAGCTATTTAAAAAACCAAGCGATGCAAATACTCTTAGAACTAAAACAAGGAGGTTCCCAGTTCATTGGTGCGTAAATGAAGACATTAAAAACAATTTTTGGGAGAGATGGTGGATGGTCTTTGATTTGCCTCCTTGTAACAATCATGAGGTTCTTGTATATTTCTTAAGGAAACTCTATTACGAGTTTGTACTCAAGGAGGTGCCAAATTATTTTGAAATTCTGGATTCTCAGGGTAGAGGAGGGGGTTCATCATTTGATCGAGCAGGGGCACATTGTGACCCTAATGCACCTAGGGCTGCTACTGGAAAGCCATAGCTGGATCATGTTAGTATTCCTTCTATTGTGAAGGAACATGTAGAGGTAGACACACTAGGCACGATTAGTGCTCTAACACAGACTCTCATTTAGTGTGCCACTCCTTTAGTTGAGGGTGACTATGGTCAATCCTTAAGGGGCCATATTTTTTGGTCATGTGGATGCTTGTGCACATTTGGTATTGGTGAGAGAGAGGAAGAGATTCTGGATTGATGACTGATAGCTTTCTAAATACAACATTTGGCATTGACACATAGGTAAATATTTCCAAGTTCATTAAATTGCTTTGATCATATTTCATTTATAAAAGAATAACTATTTAATTTAGTATCTATTTTTTATGATGAAAATTTAGGGCAAGAGTGTCAGTGGTGGTGGCGGTGGCAGTGGAAGTGGCAATGATCCTAATGTCCCCTTTTACACATCATCATCAATTCCACAAGTATGTATCGAATAAAACATTTAATTAACATATTTGATTATTATGTAATTATATGAATAATTGTATCCTAACTTATTGTGCATGTGCATTAGATGTGCAATGGTGGACCATCGACGTTCACAACAGATAGCAAAGGGCATCGTGCAACTTTACTTGAGGTATCTTTGTTTGCATATTAATTGGATTTACTTAATCATATTTAATTAATGAATGAATGACTAAATTACTAGACAAATTATGATCAAAATCCAGAGGCACAATGATTACATTCTTTCACCTGGGTTTGTGAGGTCACCATTGAGTCCACAGGTATACATGTAATAATGGATTATAGTTAGTTCATGTCAGTAGTACATTCTTATATGAATGGTTATCTTATAATTTTCCATGTACATGTGCACTAGTTGAATGTTGGAGCTTCGACTTCAACACCGCACACCGGAGGACGTGGTGGAACCTTCACGGAGGTATCATTTACTCATTAGTAGGGTTGTAAAAAATATATGTAATCTTGATAACTGCATAATTTACTTTTTTTGTTTCATTTTCAGATTTTGACATCAAAGACTCCTCCTTCTATCCATGATACTTTGGATCATGGAGTAGCTGCAGCAGTAGCTAGTTCTGAAGCACTGACTGAGGTATGAAAGAGATCACTTAACTTTAATTATTATTTTAATAGTTTGTATTGAATTTTATAATGATATCCATGTATGTATTTTAATTATTATTTTGATCATTGTTGTAGAGACTTATGACTCCAGATCGCCAGCATGCGCCTTTGGTGGATGAACATAGTGACTATTTGCTAGCGATAAGCCAATATTCAATTTTATGTCATTGTATAATTCAATTTTGATGTATATTAGTTATCTCTATCTATTTTCTTTTTATTAGGTCGAGCTATAGAAGAGTCTAGACAAGAGGATGAGTGAGCACACTCAGAAGACTATGGCATCCACTGCATCTCCATCGACATGATGATCGAAGACAGCTCAGGATTTGTTTTCTTCCCCTAGCGGGAAAGGACTAGATTAGGGATATGGATTATATGCCTATATGGCATTAGTGGACATAATTTTTATATATTGTATCAGTGATACATTGTACATCCATTTGGCTTTGAGGAAACTAGTTTTACTGTATTGAATATATTCAATGTATGACATTATTGGACATATATATTTGACTTCATGCCCTATGAATATATATTTTTTATGTTTTAGGTATGCAATTCATGTGTTTGGTGTATTGATGTATACTAATTTATGTTTATGTTCATGTCTTTTCTTTGTAAATTTTCCATGCCTTATAGTTATGCTTGTATGTTTATCGATGTATGTTTAACTTGCTGACTGTGCTACAAATGTCAGTCACTGTCCTCAATAATAGTCAATTCCTTAACTATAATAATAACAAAAGTAATGAAATGAATGCATAAATGTATAAATATAATCTAAGGATTCTTGGGGTACCCTAATGTTGGAAAGAGTTCTTTTATTAATAAGATTACTATGGTAGATGTGGATGTGCAACCTTATGCTTTTACAAACTAACTTCTAATTGTCCCATAACTGACTGATTGTTAATGACAAACACTAGAATACATATTTTCACTCATCCTACTGCTCACCCCGGAGTCATCGGTGTTGTTTGAATGACTGTGTGCGCCAAAAAAGGTTGTCAATAGCATTTATCCAACCATTCAAAGTTGTTGGAACAAACAGTTTGATGCTATGACCGACAGTTAGAAAGATACACAATATTGGTCATTTAAACTAAGGAACTCTTTGAGTTTTGACATCGATCAAAAATGTGTTTCCAAATATTAAAAAACTTGAATCTTTGAAAACTAAGACATGCTTTTGTAGGCCCCAACAACATGGTCCTATAGCACCTGACAAATCCATGCTACCTTGCATGAGCTCTGAGATATGACCCCGCAAAGATCATTGATTTCATGCTTAAGAGACCTTGAGGAACACTTCGGCCTAGAGTTGCCGGCGGGGTTCGAACTACTGTGCATGCCAAATGAAGTTGCCCCTAGCATTTACTTAGTCATTCAGAGCTGTTGGAACATACGGTTTGATGCTATGACCGATAGTTGGAAAGATATGCAATGTTGGCCATTTGAACTGAGGAACACTATGAGTTCTACATCAACCAAGAATGTGTTCCCAAATATTAACAAACTTGAATCAGTGAAAACTAAGATAGGCTTTTGTAGGCCCCAACAACACGGTCTCGTAGCACCTGACAGATCAATTCTACCTTTCACGATCTCTAAGATATGACCCCACAAAGATCATTGATTTCATGCTTAAGAGACCTTGAGGGACACTTCAGCCCAGAGTCGTTGGTGGGGTTCGAATGACTGTGGATGCTGAAAAAAGTTTTCCCTAGCATTTATCCAACCATTCAGAGCTATTGGAACAAATGGTTCGATGTTATGACCGACGGTTAGAAAGATACACAATGTTGGCCATTTGAACTGAGGAACACTTTGAGTTTTGACATTGACCGAGAATGTGTTTCCAAATATAAATGAACTTGAATCTCTAAAAACTAAGATAAGATTTTGTAGGCCTCGGCAACATGGTCTCGTAGCACCTGATAGATCCATGCTACCTTGCATGAGCTCTGAGATATGACCCCACAAAGATCATTGATTCCATGCTTAAGAGACCTTAAGGGACACTTTGGCCTAGAGTCATCGGCGGGGTTCAAACTACTGTGCGTGCCGAACAAGGTTGCCCCTAATATTTACTTAGTCATTCAAAGCTATTGGAACAGACGGTTCAATGCTACGACCGATAGTTGAAAAGATGCAATGTTGGTCATTTGAACTGAGGAACACTATGAGTTTTGACATAGACCAAGAATGTGTTTCCAAATATTAACAAACTTGAATTGTTGAAAACTAAGATAGACTTTTGTAGGCCCCGACAACATGGTCCTGTGGCACTTGATGGATTGATTCTACCTCACACAAGCTCCAAGATATGACCCCACAAATATTTTTGATTTCATGCTTAAGAGACCTTGAGGGACACTTCCGCCTAGAGTCATCGGCGGGGTTCAATTGACTGTGGGTGCCAAACAAGGTTACCCCTAGTGTTTACCCAACCATTCAGAGCTATTGTAACTGACGGTTCAATGCTACGACCAGCAGTTTGAAAGATACGCAATGTTGGCCGTTTGAACTAGGGAACACTTTGAGTTTTGACACTGACTGAGAATGTGTTGCTGAATTTAAATGAAGTTGAATCTCCAAAAACTGAGACAAACTTTTGTAGGCCCTGGCAACATGGTCCCGTAGCAACTAAAGGATCGATTCTACCTCACACAAGCTCTGAGATATGACCCCACAAAGATCATCGATTCCATGCTTAAGGGACCTTGAGGGACACTTTAGTATGGAGTCATCAGTGGGGATTGAATGATTGTGCATGGCAAATGAGGTTTCCACTAGCATTACCCATTCATCCAAAGTTGTTGGAACAGACAGTTCGATGCTACGACCGACGGTTGGAAAGATATGCAATGTTGGTTGTTTTAGCTGAGGAACACTTTGAGTTTTGACACTGACCGAGAATGTGTTGCCAAATTTAAATGAAGTTGAATCTCCAAAAATTGAGACAAGCTTTTGTAGGCCCTAGTAACACGGTCCCATAGCAACTAATAGATTGATTCTACCTTGCATGAGCTCCAAGATATGACCCTGCAAAGATCATCAATTCCGTGCTTAAGGGACCTTGAGGGACACTTCAACACAGAGTCGTCAGTGGGGATCAAATGACTGTGAGTGGAAAAAGAGGTTTCCACTAGCATTTACCCAACCATTTGGAGCTATTGGAACAAACGATTTGATTCTACGACCGATGGTTTGAAAGATATGCATTGTTGGTCATTTGAACTAAGGAACACTTTGAGTTCTGACATCGACTGAGAATGTGTTGTTGAATTTAAATGAAGTTGAATCTCCAAAAATTGAGATAGAATTTTGTAGGCCTCGACAAAACGGTCTTGTAGCACCTGACAAATTGATTCTACCTTGCACGAGCTCCGAGATATGACCCCGCAAAGATCACTGATTCCATGCTTAAGGGACCTTGAGGGACACTTCAGCACGGAGCCATCGGCGGGGATCGAATGACTATGCGTGGTGAATGAGGTTGCCACTAGCATTTACCTAGCCATCTAGAGATATTGGAATAGATGGTTTAATGCTACGATCGACGATTGGAAAGATACACAACGTTAGTTGTTTCAGCTGAGGAACACTTTGAGTTCTAACACCGACTGAGAATGTGTTGCCAAATTTAAACAAAGTTAAATCTCCAAAAACTAAGATAGGCTTTTGTAGGCCCTAGCAACACGATCCCGTAGCAACTAATGGATCGATTCTACCTTGCATGAGCTCTGAGATATGACCCTACAAAGATAGCAGATTCCATGCTTAAGGGACCTTGAGGGACACTTCAGCACGGAGTCATCAACGGGGATCAAATGACTGTGTGTGGAGAATGAAATTGCCACCAATGTTTACCCATCCATTTGGAGCTATTGGAACAGATGGTTTAGTGCTACGACTGATGGTTGGAAAGATGCACAACGTTGACCATTTTAGCTGAGGAACACTTTGAGTTCTAACACTGACCGAGAATGTGTTGCCAAATTTAAATGAAGTTGAATTTCTAAAAATCAAGATAGGATTTTGTAGGCCCCAACAACACGGTCTCGTAGCAACTGACAGATCAATTCTACCTCACATGAGCTCCAAGATATGACCCCGCAAAGATCATCGATTCCATGCTTAAGGGACCTTGAGGGACACTTCAACACGGAGTTGTTAGCAGGGATCGAATGACTGTGCATGGTGAATGAGGTTGCCACTAGCGTTTACTTGGCCATCTAGAGCTGTTGGAATAGATGGTTTGATGCTATTACCGATGGTTGGAAAGATACGCAACATTGGCCATTTTAGCTGAGGAACACTTTGAGTTCTGACACCGACCAAGAATGTGTTGTCAAATTTAAAGGAAGTTGAATCTCCAAAAATTGAGACAAGCTTTTGTAGGCCTCAGCAACATGGTCCCATAGCAACTAATAGATCGATTCTACCTCGCACGAGCTCTAAAATATGACCCCGCAAAGATCGTTGATTCCATGCTTAAGGGACCTTGAGGGACACTTCAACATGGAGTCATCAGTGGGGATTGAATGACTGTGCATGGTGAATGAGGTTGCCACTAGCATTTACCTAGCCATTCAGAGCTTTTGGAATAGACAGTTTGATGCTACAACTAATGGTTGGAAAGATACACAACATTGGTTGTTTTAGCTGAGGAACACTTTGAGTTCTGACACCAACCAAGAATGTGTTGCCGAATTTAAACGAAGTTGAATCTCCAAAAACTGAGATAGGCTTTTGTAGGCCCTGGCAACATGGTCCTATAGCAACTGACAGATTGATTCTACCTCACATGAACTCTGAGATATGACCCCTCAAAGATCACCAATTCCATGCTTAAGGGACCTTGAGGGACACTTTAGCACAGAGTCATCGGCGGGGATTGAATGACTATGTGTGGTGAACAAGGTTGCCACTAGCATTTACCTAGCCATTCAGAGCTATTGGAATGGATGGTTTAATTTTATGATCGATGGTTGGAAAGATACGCAACATTGGTCATTTCAGCTAAGGAACACTTTGAGTTCAGACACCGGCCGAGAATGTGTTGCCAAATTTAAACAAAGCTAAATCTCCAAAAATCAAGATAGGCTTTTGTAGGCCCCAACAACATGGTCTTGTAGAAACTAACAGATTGATTCTACCTCACATGAGCTCTGAGATATGACCTTGCAAAGATCACTGATTCCATGCTTAAGGGACCTTAAGGGACACTTCAGCATGGAGTCATCAGCGGGGATTGAACGACTGTGCATGGTGAATGAGGTTGCCACTAGCATTTACCTGGCCATCTAGAGCTGTTAGAATAGATGGTTTGATGCTATGACCGATGGTTGGAAAGATATGCAACATTGGTCATTTTAGCTAAGGAACACTTTGAGTTTTGACACCAACCAAGAATGTGTTGCCGATTTTAAACAAAATTAAATCTCCAAAAATTGAGACATGCTTTTGTAGGCCCTGGAAACATGGTCCTGTAGCAACTAAAAAATTGATTCTACCTCGCACAAGCTCTGAGATATGACCGCACAAAGATCATCGATTCCATGCTTAAGGGACCTTGAGGGACACTTTAGCATGGAGTCATCGACGGGGATCGAATGACTATGTGTGGTGAATGAGATTGCCACTAGTCAACATTGGTCATTTCAGCTAGGAACACTTTGAGTTCTGACACCCGGCCGAGAATGTGTTGCCAAATATTAACAAACTTGAATCACTGAAAATTGAGACAGGGTTTTGTAGGCCTCGGCAACACGGTCCCATAGAAATTGATGGATCCATGCTACCTTGCACAAGCTCCAAGATACAACCCCGCAAAGATCACTGATTTCATGCTTAAGGGACCTTGAGGGACACTTCAACACAGAGTCATTGATGGCAATCAAATGACTATGCATGGCATGTACTTCCATGAGGACATTATATATTATAGAAATCTCACACATAAGCAGTTGGCAAGCCACTCAAAAAGTAGTAACTAATAGCAAGTAGGATAATGCAGATGCTTTAATAAACCACTATCTTCTTTACTCAAGCAACATTTGGTTCATCTCCTCGACTAGGGCTTGTTTGGGAACAGACAGTCTCCATTTAAACTCAAGTCTCTAGAAGTAGTGGACCTAGAATGAAGTGCATGACCAAATTCTTTTCCTGCTAACGAACCAATTTGGGAAATTAATGGGTCTATTTGTGGACCTCCAAGGAGTTGGTCACCTAAATAAGAACCTTGAGATGAAGCATGAACTTCTCTATGAAAGAGATCAGTACCTTGAGAAGCTCTCCACTTGTCAGTTGAATTAAAACCTTGGACCATAGATGGCCGCCCTTTGTTGTAAAATGAGGAGTGAGACTGCCTTGCAAAAGGTGGAAATGAACTTACATTTCAAGGATAATGCCCAAGTCCCGTAAATACAAGGCCATTGATGAACAGTCATTTCTAATAGAAATATTTGTGGTGCTAGAATGAAGTGCATGACCAAATTCTTTGCCTGCTAACAAACCAATTGGGAAATTAATGGGTCTATTTGTGGACATCCAAGGAGTTGGTCACCTAAATGAGAACCTTGAGATGAAGTAGGAACTTCTCTATGAAAGAGATCAGTACCTTGAGAAGCTCTCCACTTGTCAGCTGAATTAAAACCTTGGACCATAGATGGCTGCCCTTCATTGTAAAATGAGGAGTGAGACTGCCTTGCCAAAGGTGGCAATGAACTTACATTTCAAGGATAATGCCCAAGTCTTGTAAATGCAAGGCCATTGACGAATAGTCATTTCTAATAGAAATATTTGTGGTGCTAGAATGAAGTGCATGAACAAATCTTTACCTACTAACAAACCAATTTGGGAAATTAATGGGTCTATTTGTGGGACCTCCAAGGAGTTGGTCACCTAAATGAGAACCTTGAGGTGAAGCAAGAACTTCTCTATGAAAGAGATTAGTACCTTGAGAAGCTCTCCACTTGTCAGATGAATTAAAACCTTGGACCATAGATGGCTTCCCTTTGTTGTAAAATGAGGAGAGAGATTGCCTTGCCAAAGGTGGCAATGAACTTACATTTCAAGGATAATGCCAAGTCCCATAAATGCAAGGCTATTAACGAATAGTTATTTCTAATAGAAATATTTGTGGTGCTAGAATGAAGTGCATGAACAAATTCTTTGCTTGCTAATGAACCAATTTGGGAAATTAATGGGTCCATTTGTGGACCTCCAAGGAGTTGGTCACCTAAACGAGAACCTTGAGATGAAGCAGGAACTTCTCTATGAAAGAGATCAGTACCTTGAGAAGCTCTCCACTTGTCAGCTGAATTAAAACCTTGGACCATAGATGGCTGCCCTTTGTTGAAAAATAAGGAGTGAGACTACTTTGCCAAAGGTGGCAATGAACTTACATTTCAAGGATAATGCCAAGTCCCATAAATGCAAGGCCATTGACGAATAGTCATTTCTAATAGAAATATTTGTGGTGCTAGAATGAAGTACATGACCAAATTCTTTGTTTGCTAATGAACCAATTTGGGAAATTAATGGGTCTATTTGTGGACCTCCAAGGAGTTGGTCACCTAAAGGAGAACCTTGAGATGAAGCAGGAACTTCTCTACGAAAGAGATCAGTACCTTGAGAAGCTCTCCACTCGTCAGCTAAATTAAAACCTTGGACCATAGATGGCTGCCCTTTGTTGCAAAATGAGGAGTGACACTGCCTTGCCAAGGTGGCAATGAACTTACATTTCATGGATATTCTTGACAAAGGTCATCAAGAATATTCCTTGCACTATTGAGTAATATATCATGCAATTCCTTAATATTTTCATTCTTAACAGAATTCATACCTAGATTTTCCATAGCCAATTTTCTTCTTGATTGTTGCAATATTTTCTCCTCAAATGAACATTTTGTAATCAGTTGATATACAATCACAATTTTCTCTTGGCCAATCCTGTGGGCTTGCGATTGAGCTTGTAGATCCACAAAAGGGTTGAAATCTGGATCTGGTGGAAGAGTACTATTAGGAAGAAGTCATTCACTAACATCTCATCTTTATAACAACTAAATTTGGATTCACTAGAAGCATTAGTTCTCAAAAAAAAATAGTAAAACATACCATATATAATGATTGTGTCGACACTCGGCTGCATCATATAATAAGTTGAAATTAGATAATCATAAAAAACTTTATAAAGTACAACGTACATATCATATATAGCCACATCAAATGAGTTCAACATCAAGAAAGAATTTTTTTTTTCAAAGTCTTGTAATTTCTTTGTGGCTGGTTGCCAATTGCTTATTCACTTATTTTTTGCTTCCTCAATTGGTCAAAAGCTGTAGGATATTCTCTGGGAAACTTTTCATTTTTTTTTATAGGATGCCTTTGTATACAAATTTTGGAGAATCTATGTTAAAGAGTAGGTAAGGATGGCTAAGCTGAGTGCAGCAGAGAGGGAGAGGACTAAATTGAGAGAGTAGAGGCGGAGAGAAATAACAACGAAAATAT